>JACVBY030000334.1:0-335727 GCA_017589505.3 Metroxylon sagu
GTCAGCGCATCTTCTTCTAGCCCTGATCGTCGCCATAGTCAGCCGGGCATCCACCGGTAAGCAAACCAACCTCTGTTTTCTCTCAGTAACTCTCTGTTGTGGTCTGATTGGCGTCTTGATCTCACTGGAGATGGTATATGGATCGGAAGCCATCAGCTTCAAGTACTTTCCTCAATCCATGATCACCTCTAGTCAGCGCTGATAGGAGGCCAAGAAACCGGGGGCCTGTAGTCTAGATCTATAAGCTACATCTTGGCCACTGTTTCTTGGTTCGATCAGCCATCGAATTGATCACCGCCGCCGCTAGACGCCACCGGTGGTCGGTGGCTGGAGATGTGGCGAGCAGCCATGGCCACGTTGATCCGCCATGGAGGTAAACCATGGGAATCCAGATCTCATGGTGAAGAAGACGTGGGTCTTCTTGGATTTGAGCTGGCACCGCTGTGCGCAATCACTATCGGTGGTTGCTACCACCAGTGGTTGACGACGTGATCTGTTGGTGATCGGCCATGATCGATCTTGGCACACCGCGGCAATCAGGGCATGGGGTTTGCTCTTGGGAAGAAGAAAGCAAAAGCCTTCTTAAATCCTATCTTGGCTAACCAAACCCAATTTTTTGAGTTAGGTTGGGGCTGGGATTCGTAATTAAACCCAAATTCCTCTCGGCCATTTCAAGTAATAGTTTGCTGAGATCCTGATCTTTTACCAGATTCGGTTGGGTCCAAGTTGGAATGTTTCAAGCCCAAAGTCTCTATTGGATTTAATTGATAGAACCAAAAATCTGAACCCAAAGTAGATGGTCTAGGCAAAATCTGAACCATTGGATGTAAGCAAGTGTGAGTTTAATTAGAGCCAATCTAGTGGATTATGTGATTGGATTAGAAGGATATTGACTCTAATTAAACCATGATTAAACCAAGTAAGTCTAAGTATGAGGGGTATAATGGTAATTTTAAATATATATGAATAGAAGGGCATGAAGGTAATTTTATTAATTATGAATTTTAGTAAATAAATTAATTGTTTATGATTATAATTATAGGTGAGTAATCAGTGGAAGTGATTGTTATTCGTGGATACTCTAGAAAAGATTGGATTAGTGATCAAAGTAGGGGTTTAGTTTCTTTTATGTAATACGATTACATGTCATGTACATAACGTATGTCATAGATTTATGCATAGATTTTCAGCGTATTTTGATTATCCCGCCTATGTTTTATATATATTGCTATGATATCATGATTCGGGGTTTGATATATACTTATGGTGTATCGATTATCTAGTTATGATGAAATTATGATATTAATATTTAGTGGGAGTGGTAAGGTGTTGTGCTTGTCGACTAGTCATTGTGATATTATAGAGAGGTGGCATTGAGGGCAGAGCATGAAGCCATAGAAGTCCGATTAGAATGGGTTGTTAGCTTGGTTTATGATACTTAGCACTTATATTGTTGATACGTAGTTCTTCAGATTACGGTAGACTTGGCGGGGAATTAGAAGTGTATTGACTTAGACATGTGGAATAGGGGTAAGGCTAAGGGTCGTGGAAACCGATGTAGAACCAGTATGAATTGACTGAGTTTATGACGCATGGTAGTAGTATGAGAACCAATTTGAACATGCGGGGGATTACTAGATTAGGTTGTTAGTCACGGACTGCTTGTACGAAGGGTTTGTCAATATATATGCGGTATGCCGATGCGTTAATATATTTGTGTGCTTGATGTTGATGAGTACATGCTTAATAATATTGCATCCAAAGATGTAATTTAATGTCATAAAAAGATAAAAAATGATGAGCGATTTATTTTATGCATAGTATTCACCGGTGATCGTTTATCGTTATATATGATATTATTATATTATCTTTCATTTTCATGACTATATTCATATTGGTATGTGTAAAATTTTTCTTTGTGCGTCTAGCTCATTAGTCCTCATCTTTTTTAATGGAAGGATAATTACACGGTGAATCTTGACCTAGGGCTGAGCACTTAGAGTGATACATAGATATCTTAGGATTTATTTTGATGATATATTAGTTGTTTTATTCCTTTTTGCATCTCAAGATGGCTTTATAAACCTTTTTATATTACTGCTTATTTTGAGGATATTTTGATCTGCATATTTTAGATGTACTGTTGATATACCGATGGATCCTAACCTTGGGGCTGGGTGCTAGGAGTGATACATAAATGTCTTAGGGTTTATTTTTATGATGGATTAATTGCTTCATTACTCCTTTGCATTTGAGAATGATTTTATAGATCTCTTTATATTATAGTTTATTTTGAAAATATTTTGATATGCTATTTAGATGTCTGTTGGTATACTGATGTTACTTTTTTTTTTTTTATGATGATATATAAATATATTTTAGATGATAACATTATTTGATGATGATCTATGGCGGATCTTATGTGCTTTTAGAGTTTGATCTAAGAGCATGCTTTCCTATTGCGTGCCACTCTGCATCGGGCGCCAGTTGGGAGCGTGACAAGCCCATTCATTTAGGGACACGCAACGACTTGCAGCAACTTGTGCATTAGCTGACATCGCTGATGACAGAGACAGCGTTCGGGACCGCAAAAAAAATTTGGATGCTGACCTGAGTAGGACCTGACCCACGGCCAACCTGATCCATGCCAGGTTTCCAACCTTAACTACACATATAACCAAGGAGTCCAAAACTGGGTCACGACATCCCTAAACTTATGGTCAGCCTATTTGCGTTGTAAATGTCTCGTCAAGTTGTAAGCCCTTAATGCAGCCGAGGCTAATAGGCAGGTCAAGTTGCATGAGGTTTGTGACTCTATGAATTCCAATCTCATTCAAATGGGATCCAATTCAAGATGATTCACATCCACTTGAGTTAAATTTCAATCTTAATTAAGGTTTATTTTATTGACCCATTGTCTTTTTCAAGTCTAATCGTGCAAAAATAGCCCCAATGCAAACCATGTGAAACCTTTGCAATCATACTTAACTGTATGTTCAACTTGCATCAGAATAGCCAATTAGAATCAAATTTTATTTGATGTAATTCTAGGAGGGTTACATCTTTTAGAATAAAATGAATAAGATTTCACGCTCAGTAATTCAAACTTTGTGAATGTAATCTATAACCTTTGAACAGCTTGTATATTGAAAATTATATAATTTAAAAGCCCTTAACATATTTATCAAATGCATCAGCGTAATTCATTAATTGATGCAATTTAAATTGTTCTCAAGGTGTGAAGGTCCTGGTGTTTTGGAATGTGAGTTTCACAGTGGGGTTCAACGTAACCATGTGGGTTGGCACGAGAGTTGCATCAATTTCAGCTTGAATGACGAAACTCTCAAATGTGATGCTCTGCAGAAGAAAAGAAGAGTGAACTGTGACAACCAAGTTAAGGGCACAGAAATTGTAATTCTCACCCTAGATAGAACCCAAAATTGCAGCAAGATTTTATGCTTGCAATTTGCCACATTATGTCCACCATGACCACATGAGTTAGACCATCAATTGAGCCTACCCAAGCTTTGAAAATTCTTGACATTCTTGCGTGTGTTTCACCCTTAGTGTAAATTCTTTGATTTAAACCGTCTATTTGAAGGTACTCAAAATAATTCATGATTAACAAATGTTGAATTGCTGCTGCTGTGTCACTAATTAGGACAACCCAAAGGTTAGTGAAAAATGCTGATATTTTCAAGAAGCCCTAAACCTACATTTTGTATAATAACTTAATTATTTTCTTTTAGATTACTTAGCTGATTGGATCCAAACTTGTATATGGAAGTGAACACTTTGATCATTTATTTTCTGATATTTCTTCTTTCAAATATAACTACTTTTCTAGTTAACTGGAATTGTAAAAATCATTTATTAAAGAATAAAACATGATATCTCGAAAACCAAAAAAAAAAAAAAAAAAAAAAAAAAAGGCTTTTGGTTCATGAATATAGCTTAAGGAAGGAAGCCGAGTCTTGCCTAGGAATAAAGAAAGGAATAGTTGATTCTGGTCAAATCTTCTAGATTTGTAATACACCTATGACTGGAATTACTCTTTCTAGAATAAACATCCTCCAAATTAATCATTTCTCTTTTTTATATTGGCAAAAAAAACTCAACCCTACACTTAATCCTGCCAAGAAGGAAATAAATAAATAAATGAATGAAAAGAATAATATCCCCGAAGAGAGACGAATGTCGTCTCTTCCAATTCCCGAAGGCCAAGGGCGGAAGAATAAATCATTAAAGGGACAATAAATGAGGGTTTTACCTTCATGGTGATTTTGAGGCCTCTCGTGATCTGCTGGCCGTCCAAAGGATCAACGCAAAGGAGGAGAAGAGCGCAACGAAGGCCATGATGAACCCGGAAGAAGTAAAGCCACCGTTGAGGAAACCCCTTCCTCTCCTCCTAGTCCTCAATAAAGCCTTCTTACTCTATGACCGTAAACTCCTTCCATGCCTTCTTGCTCTTGCGGCCACTGCGCCACTTTCCTCTATTATTGTTTGCGTTCTTCCTGCAGGTCCACCTGAAGAGGCTTTCAATGTTGATGGCGGAGTACGAGTTGGAATTAAGAAAACTGAGATACAAGCTCACAATGAAGAGTTAGATTCTAAGGAATATAGGATAACCATCACCCAAAAAAATTCAACTAGAGATACAGAGCTATAAGAACTCACCATTCTATGAAAATCTACCAAAGAGATATAGAGTTTGATAAGAGAAAGAAAATCCTCTCCAATACTTCAATTGCAATCTTTGTCTACTTTCTTTCAAAGGCTTACATGACTAGGTATTTATATAGAAAGACCGGAACAACTTCTCCAAACATGAGTAACTTCTAAAATTAATATTAGCTAATGACTTCAAGAGATTATCTGATTACTAGACTCCATGGAGAAAGGAAAAGACATGAGAAAAGAGAAGGATTTCTTTCTATTCCCGAGAGTATATGATACTACATGACCTTTCTCCGTAAGAAAATCCATCCGAAGAAAACTCCAAAATCAAGATCAATAAAATGCTTTAGAATTATGACTTGTAAAGCTTTTCCAAGGATATATTATTTGCCTAGTAAAATTCTAGGGAATAACTCCAAAATTAATTTGAAAATCAGTCCTTGAAAGTGAATCTTGAATACTTGGAAAACTAAGAGAGACCATTGAAAGCATTTTTTAATTCTTTTGGTTCCTAATTCATTACCATCAAAGAGAACACTCTTGTGTCAATCTCCCCTGAAGTTGAAAAAGACTCATCCTTGTGTCTTCAATTCTTGTTTTATACTCCATGATAGAATGACAAATCAAAGCCAATATTAAAAGTATTCAAAATACCATAATTTTGGGTAAATCAATCTTATAAGCTTTTTGGCCAAATACGTTGAAGGACCTTAAAGGGACCAACGGCCTCTTAGATGGAGTTTAGCGTACTTTTCTCTTTTGAGATTCAACATGCTTTCCGTCATTTTGTTAGCATTCGTCATACCTACTTTTCTATTCCCCGTTTAGCAATCTTTCCACTGAACTTGTTCATGGAGTTTCTTAATACTTTTTACTTGCTTTTCAGCAAAGATCTACACTAAAATGAAAAGTAGTAGGAACAGCATTAAGTCCAAAGGACTTGTAGGATTTTGGCCATAGACAACTTGAAATGAACTAAGACTAGTAGTTTCACTTGTAAATTGGATTGTAAGCAAATTTAATTTTGTTCGAAAATAAGATTCCAACGCATAAATTCTTCCCTATATAATGTCTTAAAAGATTTCCCATACTTAGAATTGACGACCCTCGGTCGACCATCGGTTTAGGGGTGATACAAAGAACTAAAATTTAGATTAGTTCTCAATTTCTTGCCTCCAAAAAGTGCGCTAAAAATGTCTTTGTAAATTTTTGGATCTCGAATTAAGAAATAATGGATTTTTAGAATCTCCATGTAGTTCACGATCTCTATGAAAGTATAAGTTAGCAATATGACAAGCATCGTAAGTTCTTAGTTGCAAGGAACAAAATGTGCCATTTTGGAGAAGCTTAATCAACTATGGCGATACATGATTGAGCTCCTTTTGTTCGCTTTGAAGTTACTGGGCAAACCAACTATAAAATCCAAACTAACATCCTCCCATGGAGCATTAGAATTGAAAGTGGAGTATAGTAAACCAGTATTTTGGTTATGGCTTTACGATTATATGACAAATTCTACAATGCTTCACTATACTTGTCTAATGTCCCTTTCCATTTTTGGCTAGTAAAAGATTTTTCTTGCACAAGAGCCAAAGTTTTATCTCACCCAAAATGTCTTCCAAGACCACAGCTTCATGAGCTTCCATGATAATTGACTCCCTTAAAGAACATTTCGTGGAATATATAGGCGATTGGCTTTGAAAAGATAGCCATCATGTAGCAAAAAATGGCATTGGGAACCATTTTTACAATTTTTCAAAAAATTTAGCAAAATAAGGAGATCATTTTCATAAAGCTCCTTTAGAATTTCAAATCCCAATACTTTCACCTGCAATTTGCATAAGCAAAGAATATTTCACACCTTCTCAATGCATCAGCTATACATATTATCGAAGATCCGCATTTATGCTTCGATAGTGAAATTATAAGTTTAAAGAAATTCAACCCACAAAGCATGTGCGCACTACCGGGAAGTTTTCTTTGGGCTGGGTCGCTGATATTTTTTCGGTAGCTTCATGATCTCGAGTAGAGAATAAATGGTTTGGGAAGAAGATATTGATTCCAATGATTTAATACTTAAAAATTTGTTGCATAAAAATTCCTTATCATAAGTAAAAGTAATTCTTGTGAGACTCATTCAATTTTCTCACTAAAGAAGGCAATTGGTTTACCTTCTTGGCTAAGAATAGCATCAATTTCCATACTGCAGAAGCACTCACAATCAACCTCAAAGACTTGATCCAAAAATTTGGAAGTAAAAGAATAGGGGCTTTCTAAGTGACCTTCTTTTTGATGAGTTCAAAACTCTTTTTTTGCTTCACAAGTCCAATTAAAACTATCTCCTTTCAAAACATTCAGTGATAAGAGTAATAATCGAACTAAATCCTTTGATGAATTGCCTATAAAATGAGGCAAGTCCATGAAAACTTACGAATGTTGTGAGAGTATTTTTGGCTCCAGTGCCAATTTATAATAGCTTCAACACTTGCCTGGATCCATCTTTATTCCATCTTTTAATACAACATAGCCCCGAGAAAAATAAGTGAATCAATGAAAAATCTGCATTTGCTTAAATTTAACATAAAGCTTTTGCTATCACAAAAAAGTATCAGAAAACCTTAGCGAAGATGCTACAAGTGTTGCTCTTCACCTTTGCTACATATGAGAATATCATCCAAAGTATACAACAACAAATTTACCAATAGAATATTTAAAAACATGATTCATGAGGTGCATAAATGTACTAGGAGCATTAAGAGAGAGCCAAAATGGCATTAGCATCCATCCATAAAGACTTATCCTCTTGTTTTTGAAAGCAAGCTTCCATTCATCTCCAGGTAAATCATTCCGGATTTTGAATGATAACCACTGCGAAGATCAATTTTTGAGAATATAAGGACACCATGAAGTTGGTCTAATAGATCATCAAGCCGCAGAAATGGGGAAGCGATAGTCAATAGTGATCTTATTCATATCCCTGCTATCTTCACACATACGCCAAGACCCATCCTTTTTAGAATAACAAGAGCTAGCACAAAGCACAAGGACTCACACTTTCCTTACCAAGCCTTTTATTAAAAGATCATGTCATCTGTCTTTGCAATTCTTCATGCTCCCTTTGGACTCATTCTATAAGCTGCTTTATTTGGTAAAACGGCCTCCTGGTATAAGATCAATACAATGTTGAATATCCCTCAAGAGTAGAAGATCGATGGAATTTCTTTAGGAACAACATCATGATATTCTTCAAGTAATGTGCTTCATTATAGGAGGTGGAACTCTATTTGTCCTCATTTTCCTCCAAAACTATAAGAATATAAGCTCCATTAAGCTCATTTCTAACTCCTTCCTATATCTTAAGAATGTTAGTATGACTATTTTCCTTTCTTCTTTGAAGGTTTTGAAAACTTTTTCCAATTTAGAAGGAGCTCAAAATGACCTTGATACCATCTTTTGACAAAAGTATACAGTATTTTTATATCAAAATCATGAATGTTTTTCTATCGAATTGCCAAGGGCAACCAAGAAGCAAATAATAGGCATCCATGAAAACAACATTATCACACAAAACTTCATCTTTGTTTCGAAGCCATGAAAGCTTGTAAGGGTTAAGGATGCTCCTCTATTTTTAAATTTAATTTGTCCACCATCCGAGGTAGATATTACATTTTTAATATTACCACCATCGATTATCACATCACACACCCTTGCCATTTGAAATGCATTTTGTCTCAAAGATATTCTTTTTTCGAAGCCAATTATCTTCCATTTCTTCATGAGTAGTACTACGAGACTTTTTTGAACGACAAGAGGTTCACCCCGATCGGCCATAGGTTAATTCCTTATCTTCGGGTCTGGAACTTCGGGATTTTCTAAAGATTCCCCATCAAGTTCATGATCACATTCTTCCCTCAACTAAAGTGGGTAATTTTGCGGTTTGAGCATTCCAAAAAGCAATATGCCCGTTATGTCTTCTTAGCATTTAAAACACCAACAAGAGTTGTTACTAGTAAAGCTTAATGGTTGTTTTAAAATCGTCTCCTGCCATCTCCTTTAGGGAAATAGATTTTGGAAATAGATTTGGTAACTTGAACAAACTTAGCGCGAGTTATTACCTCAATTAGAAGAACCATCATGGGTGAAAGATCGAAAACTCGCTACCATGAGTCTCCTTTCTTTGCTTTTCTAACTTGAGAGCAAATATACATACATTAGTATAACTCCAATAAGATTGTAATTGCACCACATTACCAATCTCAAGCTTCAATCCCTTCAAGATAGCGAGCTATACTTGTGCTCCCTCTGGTTCAAGCAATATCACACTTCATTATGAAAAGATCAAATTCAATGGTATATTCTTCAACAAAGATAACTCATTTTGTCTGAAATTGTCAAACTTAAGAAAAACATCTTATCTATAATTGTGAGGAAGATATTTTTTCTTAAGCTCCCTTCTCTTTTTTTTTCATGTTACGATTCTTCTTAATTTTTCATGATCACATTGTTTTTGAGATTTTTCCACCATAAAAAAGCATGTTTTTGGTAATTTCTACCGCTACAAGTTTGATATTATAGCGATCAGGAGAAATACATCTTTATAGTCAAAAACTCCTTTTTCAATAGTGTGGAGCCAATCAAACTCGCAGATTCATTCGGCTGCATCCTTTCTTTGAATTTTAGTAAATCAACTTTGATGTTGAATTCATGATGGAAATCACTTTAAGAAATTATCAGATTGCTAGACTCATGGAGAAAAGAAAAGACTTGGGAAAGAGAAGAATTTCTTTCTATTCCCGAGTATCTGAAATTCGTATAACTTTTTTTAAGAAAATTTACTATAACTTTTTGAAAGAAAACTTCAAATTGACATCACGTAAAATGCTTTGGAATCCCTGACTAGTTAAGCTTTCCAAAGATATATTATTTTACTACTTAGTCAAAGTTTAAAGAATAACTTTTAAATTAATTTTGAAAGTCAATCCTTAAAAATAAGTTTTAAATACTTAAAAATTAAAAAATCATTAAAAACATTTTTTAATTCTTTTAGCTCCCACATTTTATTATCATCAAAGAGAACAGACTTTCGTATTAAATGCGCCGAGAAGCGAGGGATGAGTCCCGAGGAGTGATGCCCCACTAAAAAGTGAGAGTGCCATGGTGAGGCCATTGGGGCTGAGGGATTGGCACATGGAATGATGTCATCATCTTTCTCATCGCCGCTAGAAATCCCAGATCACGACGAATCGCCTGGGCATAATAGACAAGCCTTCTTGGTGATCTAGTTGAGGATAATAAAAGCTGCCAAACCAGTTACTTCGTGAGTCTGTCTTGGCATACATTTTAGTTAATCCTTCTCTAATTTTATATCATCATCATTATCATCACCATCACTACCGCCTTGGTAATCTTTTTAAACTTCTTCGCCTCTTTTTCCTTTGAATCAACTAGCCAATCAAAGAGTATTGGAAATTTCTTCGTGGTTAGATTGGAATAAGTCTTTTTGTTCCTTCTTCCTTGAAAAGTTGTTCTTGTTGGATGTTATGGTTGGTGAAGTGGTTTTGGAGACAGGCTTGAAGGCGGAGACATGGGTGGAGGTGGCCAGTTATGATATAGCTTTTGTAGCTAAAGAACCAAAGAGCATCTTCCTTCGGAGTGCATGACTCTTTGGCAAGCCTTTGTTTTTGTTTTCTCGCGTTAGAGGCGGTGACTTTCACGTGTAGTTATTCGTTTGACAGTTCATTTGCAAGCTGGCTTTCCTAATCCCATTTTATATATACATTTTTTATTCTATCCCTGGTATTCCAAGCTTCTTATATTAGGGGCGGCTCTGGCACATTTTGTCCAGGTCCCATAAGTACTTTTCCACTGCGCTCTCTTTACCTTTTAGGCCGTTCTGAGACCTCTCCCCACAATGCAAGAAGATTACGTAAGGCACAAGAAAATTATCTTTATCACTGAAAGTCAAAAAAAAAAAAAAAAAAAAGAAAAGGTTGATTTGAGGATGAGCTAATTAGCAGAAGGGGCGAGAGGTGGTTCAAATATGCGCTGAGAATATTTCAGTAAAGTTTTGTGCGCTAAATCTCATGTTAACAAAAAAATTAACAAACTTAGACTTTGGTTTTACGGTGAAAATATATGTGTTGTTGTTTGCCTAGAGTGACTTATTAAATTCTTTTTAATATTTTAGTAGCATTGTTTCATTTGGCATTCTGAGGTTCACCTTAATACCATAAAGGACTTAGGCCATGCTGCAGCATGTCCATAGTTAGAAGTTCCACATACTAAATATTTCAATCTTTCACAAGAAATGATTCTCTCCAAATAAGATTATAAGGATTTTGTGGATTTGATCTCAATAAATGCCAGCGATTCTGCATGTTTGAGGTAGATTCATGTTTTTTTTTTTTATATATATCTTTTTCCAAGGGAGATCAAGGTAGATTCAGTGTTGTAAAAAACACTTGTGCGGCAACGGTTTCACTGAACTATAGTGTCGTAACATTTTCCCTAAGTCCAATCTACACTAATGATTGGATGGTGAAATCATATGATTGAATCTTTATAAAAGGTAAATACCCTAAAAGCCTATCATCCCTTACAGCAAATATTTCTGACTATTGATCTGCTTGACATTACATGGCCCAACAGCTGCCCACGCGCGCATGCACACACCAGAATGCCTCTTGATTGCAATATACTTCAACTGCAGTTAGATGAATATTACAAAAGAAAGGATAAATTGAGGTTGAAGTCAACTCTGCAAACTAGGTTGCAAATGAGAGTCTTACACCCCTCTTTAGATCACAATATTTGGAACTTGCAAGTTGTTTTGCCAAATGGTTCACATGAATAATACTTTCATCACTTCCCTGACATGTTGGGTGGAGCTAGCTCTCACAATTATCACCAGAAGACGAAGAAGATGAAAAAAAAAAAAATCAAAAATTAGATAATCAGCTGTCCATATCTGTGTACAGAGTCCACTTCTGTACACACCAATGTGTGGCCACCGGCAACACCTCAAGAAAACAACAACAAACAGCTTATGGTCCTGAGGGATCCAGTCAGAAGATGGCCACATGAAATCAAGAGCTAAGGTTAGGGACCTGCCAAACCATTTGATATAATATGAGAACGTGCCTGTCCCTATCCAAGATGAAGTTGATATGTACCTGCTATGGGACAAAAGCTACGTATATGTAATGCATGTAATCCAATGCTTCATCCTATCAAATCACCATCCATCAGAAAAGACTATGTCTGCTTGTCTTCCTGCGTCAAGAGCAATAACTATAAGGGATCTAGTTACAGTGCTGGGCCTAACGTTCGCCCGAACCATTCAATTGGTCAAACTCTAAGAAAATGTACAATATTACCGGTCCTGGATAGAGAGCCTGAATGCAGTAAGGTCTAGTTCTTGCTTGACGGATTGAAAATAAACGGCCTCTCAGGCCAAAGTCTTTTTTTTTTTTTTTATTGCTATTATTATTATTATTATTTTTCTCCAGATTGAGGTGTACATTTAAAGGAACTGCTTTACGCGCTTTTTCAGAGGCTAACCACCTTTTTCAAAATTCAAGCCCAACTGGGTTTGATCCATTTTCTAATAGAATTCATGCTCAATCCAATTAAAGTTTGGGTGTCATTTTAGAATCCAATAAGTCATCAAGCCTTGAATTCAGATATGCAGCATTGCTAAGGTTAAAACCAGAGTCTTCCCAACCCGCTTGCACCTCTCGCTTAAAGTCTTGGACAATTTTGTAATTTTAGTAGTCGGATATTATAGGGTAATCTATCAGGCCTCCAGGTCTGACAGCAAGATTCTGTCTGAAGCCCAATGAGTCTGGTAACCTCTGTGCTAAAACGAGAATGTACAATACTTTGTAATTAAATGGCTGGCCAAATGGCAAAACAAATGTGCCTGTCAAGATGATGGGCCATTTCAATAATAATAGACTATAGAGATTAGGTTGGACTGGTAATACATTTTGAGAAATAAATATTAAAAGTTAAAATATTCAGTGAAGAAAAACTATGGAGGGAAAGTGCCTATATATATTTAAATGGATGGTTTGCCATCAAGTAACATAAGCGATATCTGATCACGTAACATCCCAAAAATAGTCCCACATTGGATGAAAAGGAAAGATTATAATATCCCAAAAAATAGTCTTACATCGAAAAGGAAAAAAAAAAAGTATTATGTGCTTATAAACTCAAACTCCACCTACTACCAACCAACTTAGCCTACGTAGTTTCGGTTTGCTAATCGGAGTCAATTGAGCCAGTAGGTGGGCTTGAGGTGAATAGGAAAGAAATGTGTTACGTGCTTGTAACTTAAAGGATTCACCCGTTGCCAATCAAATTTTTCACTCGAGTTTTTGAATAGCAATGATAGGCTTGGAGAATGTTATACATTCACATCATTATCTTACTTCTTCAACATCCATAACAAAAGTAAACTATTTTCAAATAAAGCTTCTCTCTAGCTCCAAATTATGCCACCATAATAAGCACTGACTTATATCATGCCACTTCTGATTAAAATGGTCCATATGTTGTGGTTATTTGCATAATGTTTTGGCCAATTAGTTGACATCATACAAAAGTTGCAAACAAAAAAATGCTTGTAAATTTGTGTATGTAAAATTTCCTATAGGGAACTTTTTCCGGTTCTTGTAATGGAGGTAAATTTTTGTTAAAAAATAAGATGCAACATACAAGAAGACAGATGAGAGGAGGATAATAATACATTACCGAGCTGATGGTGGTTGCCACTGCAGGACTCCTCACCATATAATTCCCCTTGCCATCCCCATATCAATGAACCATAAACTACTTCACCCATCTTTGTTTCGCAGTATATGGCCCTTAGAATGAGAGTGAAGCTTTCCTTCTCATATTTCTCCATAGGAAACCAACTTTTCTCCGGCGAGACGCATGATCCAAAACCTCTTCAGGCAGCCGCCGCCGCCTTAGCCACGTCACTGCTGAGCCTCATGACAACAGTCGCATCCTCTGGAAATCTTTAAACAACCCTGGGACTCTTCATCTTTGTTGGAATCAAAGAAGGGGCAATAGATGATGGATCGTATTCGAGATCTAAAGATGCATTCCTGACGTAGTGACTGCCTTTATTTGCTTGCTGGCATAACTCATAGCACCCCAAGCATCTCAAGCAGTCTTCGGCGCTAGCATCGTGGACAAGGCCAAAGTCCTAGCTACCTTGTTGGGCCCGCTATGACCAGATCTTATGGGAGAGTATAGTTATTTCACAATCCAATCAGATTAATTACGTGACATGGTTAGATAATTTCCTAAGGCATAATCTTAGTAAATATGCAGGACACTCCAATGCTCAACCAAAACTAACAAGAACAATAAACAAAAATATTTTATTTAAATAATTTAATAGTTTAAAATATAGGGATTAGGAACACATCTAATATCATGATCAGATTCAGAAAGCTAAATTTCTAAATATGAATCTTGAAACTAGACATTCTTGCAGTTTCAAAAATAATAATAATAATAATAATAATAATAATAAATGAGTTAACAATTTCAAAAGAAATTTCCTTCCATGGACATTAGCAGGAATTAAAATGCACATACATTATTTTATAATATTAATAAATGAAGTCAATAATACTATATTAATGTTAATTAATTCATGTGTGCCATGATTAAATCAGTAATGTGCATTCACAAATTCAATTGTATAGTATGGTGTGAATTCAATTAAATAGAATGGTATTCATAATCATAACTCATAACACAAACTCATAATAGGATAATAATGCTACATATACTAAATTTCATGATTCAAATAGTAAACATCCATTTTACAATAATTTATGGTTTATATAGAGGCCAAATTTCAAATCTTCAATCCATAATAAGCTTTCCAAAAACTTATTATTTACTATTATTTATTGGGCCCAACATTTTAGCATTTGAATTAATCACAACCACGCTAAGCACACCAAGCAATTCTCTCACGTGACGAGTCCAGATACAACCTTTCCTCATTATATCTTATATGTTTAATCAACCATCATATTTCAACAATTGATTAGCAATGGCCGCACTATAGCCTGTGATAAGCAAACCTTAAATTACTCATGTCATGCTGGGCAATCAATGCTACACTACGCGATGCCACATTACGCAATTCTCTCATGTAACTAGTCCAATTGGACCCACTCCATTTTATATTTTCTAATCATCATCACTATTTTAAATGAAAAATCAATTTTTATAATTTTATAATCTATAATAATAACACCTTATGAATATTCATAATAATACAGATAATTATATAAAAATATAGGCATAAATATATAATATTAAAATTATGCAGATGATTATGCTCAGGATATCATGTACTAATAGAAGTACTATTATGCCAGCTTAGGATCGTAGGGATGTCTATTCCACCTAAATTAATAATTTTAAATTAATAAAATCTAATAATTGACTAACTCATTACTAACGGAGCAATAATTTTTAATTTTTAATTTCTTAATTTTTAAAATTATTTTTTCAACCTTTATGTGCTCATTCTAATTTATTTTGTAATATTTTAATTTAATAATATTAAAAGAGCTGAAAGAGTTTACCTCTATCACATGATTAGAAAAGTAACCTAGGCTAGATTTTTTTCAAACCTCAGATTGTAGAGGTACCATTCCTGCATGCTAATAAATTAATCTTGATTAGATTAATATTATTAATGAAAAATCAGAGACTATAGAGAAGGGAAAGAGGAGCAAGGTAGAGAGTGCTAGAGAGAGAAGTGTTATAGAGAGAAAATGATAGAGAGAGTTAGAGAGGGAATGGGAAGAAAATAGAATAATAAAAAAGGAGGAAAATAAGGGCGCCATGCGAAAAAGGGAGAAACCCATCCCCTGCTTCACCGCACCGACCCTAGAGAAAGAAAGAGAGAGAAGAGATTGGAGAGGGAAGGAGAGAAGAAGGGATCAAGGGAGAGGGGAAAAAGAGAGGAAGGGAGAGAGGGATAGGGGGCATGGCCGTGAGGCTTGGGCGGAGCTGCTCCCTTCTCTTGGTTGCAACCGTGGTGGTGCGAGCAAGAGAGAGGAGGAAAACAATGTTCGATAGCTAGGAGGAAAGAGAGAGAGGGAAGGGGAGAGAGATGAGTTGGTAGCAGGAAAATGGGTACTTGGTAGTGAGTAGGGGGCGGTCCCATGCCACCGCTTTGTTCACAGATCATCCAGCCACAACAGAAAAGGTTGGCGACATATGGCTTCTACCATTATTAAATTTGGGGAGGGTTGTGTTACCTCTATATGCAGAGACTACTTTTATGGATGCATACGTAGCTACAATACCACAACAAGATCCAGTCCAGCCGTCTGATATCCAAGCAAAGGTTGGCAACAAGGAACATGGGGCTGTGCCTTTGGACCGCTCCCCATCCTAAACGAAAGATGCCTGTTCCACCACGGGGTGAAAAGCTAATCCATGCATGTGATCAGATAAGCTTGTGTATCCACTCAATAGGCTGGGCCTGACTCCCTTGCCAAGTCTTTGATGGGCCGAACTGAAGCCACACTTTTAAAAGAGAACCTAGAAGCTCCTCGAGTGCAAGTGTGTCCTAAGTGGGTTGAGTCTGGTCTTGCTCCGGCATGATGCAGTACTAAACTAAAATGGTTTTAGCTCATGTCATATCGGGCCGTTCCATGTTCTTTTAAGCATTTAGTGTACATAAAAGTGCTTTTTCTAACATGTATCTTATTGTATGTGAGTGATGTTATAAATAATAAAAAGATTAAGGATAAAAGGGCATTAGATAAAGGCTAAAAACATTGAATAGATGGCTTTGAACTGGTGAGATAAAAAAGTACGATGGATGAACTCGTATAAAAATAGTTATAACTGCACCTTTTAGATGAGTTTTTTCATGCCCAAGCAGACCTATTCGGGCATGACCAGGTTCACTAAATTATACAAAAATTCATTCTCAATGCCTACTTAGCCCACTTGCATATCTACTTCAAGCTTCATGCCAATTTTAGCAATTTAGGGGTTGCATGATAAGTGAATTATGTGCCTATTTATCAAGCTTTAGCCTTGTAAATTGATCGAAATTCTTCTTGTGCTCAATATGAGGAGCCATTCTTAGGTACCATGGAGCTCATAAATTAGAACAATTAATGAACGAATATTACTGCTAAGTGATTAACCTTTACGAGGCACATGATAAAACAGGTCTGCAGAAGAATGACTCCCTCGTGATTCTATGCAACTGCAATGGCATCATGCTTAAATGATAATGCTAAGAATTTGTTACAAAAAGGCTCATGAGATAACAGCCAACCAAACAAAATAAAATGTCACTGTCTAGAAGGTGAACGAATTCAATGAATCATAGAGATCGTGGGTCCACAAGGAGTTAGATTATGATTCATTCTCAGATAATTTAGGCTTCTCCAATCATTAGCAGAGAATTTTGATGGACCACTCCTTAAAATGGACATGTATTTTGGTTATTTTGGTCAATTAGTTGACGTCATGCAAAATTACAAATAAACAAAATACTGCAAATGTTTCTTCAGGGAATTTTTCTTGATTCTTGCAAATTAAACATTTGGTTAATAGAAGGATGCAGCACATGAGAAGGCAAAAGACTAAAAGAGGAGAATCTACACCCGTTTAGAGGTGATGGCCGTTGCCACGATAGGACTCCTCACCACATACTTCCCTTCATCGTCCACCCAAGTTAATGAACCATGAAGCACTTCATCGCGCTTTTTTCTTCTCCATCTGGCCCTCTAGAATGAGAGTGAAACTTATTTCTTCTCATATTTCTCGTGAAATACTAACTTCTCTGGCATGACACTTTGGATTGAAAAACCCTCCATAGGCAATTCACCTTGGCGTTGTAAGCTCACCACCGCATCACCGACATTGGTCAAGGGGTCCTTCGGAACTCTCGAGCAGCCACAGCACTAGTGGTAGTCTTGTTAGCATCGAAAAATGCGATGAATGATGGATAATTGAGATCTAAAGTATGCACTCTGAGCAATCGAAAGAATAAGTTTTAGTGATCGTCTTTATTTGCTTCTTGGTGTAATTCATGGCGCACAGCAATCTCACGTAGTCGTCGGTGCCGGCGTCGTAGACTAGACCAGGATCCAGTGCCCTGTTGGGCTCGATGTGACCAGACCCCAGAGCTAGTGGATTCGCTGGCAGGTTACCATTCCCCATGTCTTTAATTGGTGCCATTTTGTTGTCCAAATTGTACGCAGTGGTCATCAGCGCAGATCGAATCGCCGCTGGGCTCCAGCCCGGCCTCGCACCCTTAATCATCGCAGCCACGCCTGCTGCATGAGGGCAGGCCATCGATGTTCCCGATATGATGTTGAATGGACTGTACAATTCATGAGACCTGTCGAATCCTACCGTTGAATTCTGCGCCCAAGATGCTAGGACCAAGGTGCCGGGAGCCACAATGTCCGGCTTCAGCACGGTTGGGCAGCTAGGCGATGGCCCCCTGGAAGTGTAGTCAGCCACCACGGGGGCAGGCTTCGTGCCCCGGATGGTCTTCCGGAATGTCAACATGGCTCTTGGGTCTGAGCTTTTATTTATGTACTTCGAAATGATCTTACCATCTTGAGGGCTGATGATAGCCCCAGGGAACGGCAATTGGACGTAAACGTCCTGGAACAAGCCTTTAGATATGAAGAGGCCTGCATCCACTTTAGCAGACCCAACTAAGTTTATGGCAAAGCCAAGAGAATCGTCGGCATCGGCATCGCATACCACCATCTTGTGACGCGCATTCTTCAGCAAGGTCCTGTTGTCGCAAGACCCCATGAATATTAAGGGCAATTGATTCGTGGAGGCTGGCTTTCCAGGGTACAGTGATTTCCCAACAATGGAGCTGCCATCTCCGAGATCGATGATGCCGGCAAACTCGCGGTCGATGGCGGCGGCACCGATGGTGGTGACCCACGGGGTCCCATTGTGCAGAAACCTTGGCTTTGGACCACTGTTGCCCGCCGAGGTGACCACAAATATCCCTTTCTCCGTGGCAGCGAAGGCGGCCAACGCGATGGGATCCTCGTAGAGGGGGACGAAGTTAAAGCCCAGAGATAAGGAGATGACGTCCACGCCATCAGATATAGCTTGGTCGATTGCAGCGATGATGTCGGACGCGGTGGCTCCTTCGTCCCAAAGAGCCTTGTACATGGCGAGCCGCGCGCGCGGCGCCATGCCCCTAGATGTACCGGGTGCGTACCCAAAGAAGGACGCGTTGGACACGTAATTCCCGCCGGCGGTGGAGGATGTGTGCGTCCCGTGCCCGTCGGTGTCGCGTGGGGAATTAACTGCTATTGTGAGGTTCGGGTTACTGGCAAGGAGCCCTTTGTTGAAGCCCCGTGCACCGATGAGCTTCCGGTTGCACGCCGAGGAGCTGAAAGCAGTGCCTTGCTCGCAGACGCCCTTCCATCTGGCGGGCACGTCGGTCATGCCGTCGTCCCTGAAGCTTCGGCTCTCGGGCTATACCCCGGTGTCGACCACCCCAATTATGACGTCCTCGCCATAGTTGGAGGCCGGCCACAGACCGGAATCTGGATTAAGGTGGAGGAAATCGAAGGTGTGGGTGGTGTCCACCGTCACGGGCGTGTCGCGGTAGCACGACAAGTAACCATGTGATTTCTTGAGCTGTTTGAGCTGCGATGGCGAGAGTCGAGCACTGAATCCATGAATAGCGTTGTCATAGACGTAGATTAGGTTGGAGGTTACAGAGGTCAAGTCGGAGGTGGCGGTGGCGGCGGCAAGGACGGAGGTATACCAACTGTGGTGGTCTGAGAAGGCTCTGGGCATGACTGACAAGTCCATGTGGACAATATAGGTGGTGACTTCAGCTGTTGTTGACGACAAGTGTAAGGTAAGTACGGTTAGTACCACCCACCGCACATAGTGGAAGGATGACAGAAGTGCCATGGATTCGGAGTGGTATCGCTTGGACCGTGGGAATTGGGGAAGCCTCTGTGCTGTATATAAAGAACAATTCATCGTCTACGACGTCAATCGCGTGCAGGAACGGAGCGATAAGCCCAGAAACGTAGGCGAGGGTATGCGCTCATTAGTTGGCCGGATCTATCCAGGAATGACCCATTCCTGCGAGTAAAAAAACGTTTGGGGGCTCATTTGATGGGAACTAACATATGGCTTGATAGGTCGGTATAAACCAAGTTGAATAGATATGTTGACCGATATAATCTATATAAGATCGTTGGTTGGACATTCATGGATGGTCTGAAAGATGGAATCTATTGGAGGTCTAGAAGCAAAAGGCTGACACTGAAATATTCTCTTCTCAATGAGAAGGAAAAGCATGGAGCCATGTTGCTGTGGAAAGGGAAAATATTTTATCGGCTTGTGAGAACAAGTGTAAAGACCAAGGCAATGCATCAAAGAAACTTCGGAAAGAACTAATAATAAGATAAGCATTGCTGTTTATTATGTAGAGCATAAGATACAAATGAAGCCTTTGAAGAAATGTATCCTTTGAACCATCAGCTGCTTGTGCGCTACCAAGAAAGAAAAATTCTCGCGGTCCACGTCATTGCCGTCCGTAAAAAGAATGACTTATTATGACTAACCACTTGGCCCTTTGTCTCATACCATTCGTCATCTGCCGTCGATCTTTAGCGCTCTCTCTCTCTCTTTCCACTTGGCATAAAAACAAACATACATGTCTACGGATCAACTGAAAAATTAATATTCTATATTTGAATGCGGAAGCAAGTAGATTTTGTTGGCCGGCAGTAAAGCCTATCAAAGCGTCCAAAAGCTCCACGCTCCAAGTTAACGCAGCTGAAGGAAGAAAATGTCACTGAAAAGCGAATAGGAAGAGTCAGAAAGGGAGCTCGTTCTCTCAAGCGGTAGCATGGCAGCCACCTAGCGCCACGTGGGGAAGCGCCTACGTGGATGCATACCCTAGCATTCAGTGCTAAATCAGCCAATAATCTTCTACTTATTCATACAGGAATAAAACTCAAAACCATATTTCATCTCTTTTTTCATATGTCAATACAAAAAATAATTTCATCCCCTCGCAATTTATAAATGTTGAGAAAAATTAAAAATATTCTGCCCATTACAACGCTTGTATTTTTAAAAAATGTCAGATAAGTATCGATCAATCCAGTGCAAGGGATTGTGTTTCCATATTTATTAAATGCTGAGAATTTACTTATTTAGGTAGCATTTTAGATAGATCTTTCTTCGTATTTATTAAATATTGAAACTTACTTCTTTAAGTGGCATTCTAAATATATCTTTCTCAGATTTACTTCTTTAGATGGCATTCTAGATATATCTTTCTCGACATTTCTTAAATGTCATGTTATTTGGCTAGCATTTATTAATGTCAAAAATGTTCAATATAAAATCATTTTATATAAATATCAACTATTTTGTGGCATTTAGAAATGTAGGAGATTTTTTTGGTGCCATTTCACATAAATATTTGTTGGTATTTTCTAAATTTTTTGTTAGCATTTAGAAATGTGGAAGATGAAATACTTTTGGTGGCATAATTTATTAATATTTTTGCAACATTCAAATTTATAAGGAATTTAGTAGTTTTAGAGCATTTTATTGAAATTTGTTGGCAAATTTTAAGTGTCAAAATTATTTTCAACATTTAATAGTGTTGGGAAAGCAAATTAGTAGTAGAGCTTTTCACAGTATTTATAATATTTATGATGACATTCTAAATCGTTAAAATTTTACTTGAAGCAACTGTTATATTCATTAAACTTATATAATAGCATGATATTTGTACCTGTATAACAGTATGGTATTTAGGCCTGTATTAATTACAAACCTTTTTTAATAAGATAATAGCTTATATATATATATATATATATATATATATATATATATATATATATATATATTATTTATCACTCACATATTCTTTTTAACACTTCATTCATATTCACAAAAACCAAAGACATAATAAAAGTTGAATTTTATAAAGTAAAATAAAATAAGTGTATTTAAGGTGGAGGAATTCGAAGGTGTCGACCGTCACGGGCGTGTCGCGGTAGGACGACAAGTAACCATGTGATTTCTTGAGCTGTTTGAGCTGCGATGGCGAGAGTCGAGCACTGAATCCATGAATAGCGTTGTCATAGACGTAGATCAGGTTGGAGGTTACAGAGGTCCAGTCGGAGGTGGCGGTGGCATTGAGATAATATTGTTGACTTATTAATGATTATAAAATGAATTAATTGACATTGAGATAATATTGTTGACTTTACTTATTAATGATTATAAAATAATATTCTTGTGTTTTAATTCATACTGGTGTGCATGAAAGGAGATTTCTTATGGAGCCATTAGTTCACATTATTATTATTTCATTTTTTTTTAGAGTTTCAGGATACCTTATTTTAAGATTCATGTTCAAAAATTTTTTAAGAAATCATAGTTAGCATTTTGTACCGGATACTGGATATGTTTGAACCTTGTATTTTGGATTATTAAATTATTAATGAAATATTTTTGTTTATCATTATAATTGCTCTTATCAATTTTGGTTCAAAATTAAAGGCCTTATATGCTTCCAAGGGCCATGTCCTAAGAGTTATGTAGCCATGTCACGTGATCAACCCGGACAATAGTTTAAGGCATGACAGATGGTATTAGAGCTTTGGTTTAAGGTTCTTAGGGATCAGTATGGGTAGAGAAACAATTAGTACATATGTAGGATAAGATAAACCCTAAATTCAATTTTGCCTTTCTAGCCTTAGTGTTTTAAGTTGATTATGATTGGAAATGCAGATAAGCTTTGGCCAAGATGGTTCATGATAATGGTTGAAGATGAATCAAGAGGTTGATTTGCTTTACTAATAGATCCACTACTTAGTACCTACTGATCAATCAAGTGGTACGCCCTCCTCACTAGCATGTGATGCTCAGTAGCGTATAAACCCCAATAACTCGATTGACAATGCCCAATAGGCAAGAATGCAAAAGGGACCCGAGATCATCCTCGGAGAGCAACTCAACCCCTCCCAAGTGATGCAGGCTCTCCTTAGAGTAGTGTAGGATTAGGCTATCGCTGGGGATGACATGATGAGAATGTTAGAGCTTTAGCGGTAGCAACAACAATGATTCATGCAAGAGTAGTAGTTGTGATAGCACTAGTTTATGCAAATGTTCCAACAATACCTTCAGTTATAGAAGTACTCTTTCTTTCAGCCACAGCTCAATATTGAGGCACGTCAGGACCATCGCTTCGGCCTAATATAATTCAAGAAGTTTGCTCCACTTGTCTTTATGAGCTCATATCATATAAAGGTCGAGAACTGGTTGGGTGACATGTAGCAAATCTTTGAGGTATTGAGATGCTCGGATGAAAAGAAAGCCTTCTGTACCTCCTTTATGCTGAGAAGGGCAGGCAATTAGCTATTTTTATGTTTCAATATTTATTTATATATTTATAATTAATTTTAAAATAATAAAGAAATCTAAGTGATCACATACGCCTTCGGGAACATTCTGATCGCTCAAATTATTCTCTTTGTGCGTGCCCTTTTTGCGTGCATATCTCCAAAATCCCAATTGATCCGGCCTTCTCTGCATAATCTACTTCTCCACACACCTTGCCTTCTCTGTCATCTTTTTCCAAACCCATTGCTGCCTCTCTGCCACTATCCTAAGGCTCTTCATCTTGGCTAAGTGGAGCTATTTTGATGGCTACCGAAGACCTTTCTCATTTCACCGCCTACGATTCTGTTACTTTTCTTCTTCATCATCAAGGTTTTTCACAATTTTGGAATGATAAAGAAACAGCTTGGTCTATTTTCTAAGTTAAAGTTTTAATTTTGCTCAATAGGATTTACTTGGTTTTCTAGTTTTACTCTTATTTGTGATCATAGGTCTAGTATGAGTTTATAATATTTTTATAATTTTTTTTATTTTTTGTAAATTCCTAACTTTTTTTCATTTATAAATTAGATTTTTCGGACTTATTTGCTGATTTGCTTCACCTCCTTCTTATTGTATTCTTCATAAGTAATGCAGAATCTTTTTGCCCATCAATTGTTTGTTCTTTTGTTCCGTATTTTAATTTTAGCCTTTTTTTGTTTAATCGTTCATTAACATAATGGTGTGTACAACCTTGAGGATGCCTCCCCCATAGAGAACTCCAAGGGTGCCTCATCATTCACTCCGATGCCCGAAACATAGACCTTAGATATCACGGCCAGATTTGGGATTAACTAACAGAAGCTTGTATTTTTACTATTGATCCCCATACACTTTCTATTCTTTTAAGGATTTCTTTGAGACTTCTTTTACCTTAGCATGCCGCCTCATTTCACCTAATATGAAGGACCTATAACTCATGATTTAATTAACAGTTATCATCATATATTATAAATATAAGTGAATGAATGCATATTAAATTGCTTGTAGTTGTCTTTCTATTAAAAAACCGAAAAGATGATAACTGAGGGAATGGAGTGATGGACGCAATGGAAGTGTCTCCTAATAAGGCAATGAGAAAAAGATACTCTGCTTCTTCCAACCATTTTGTGGTTGTACATTATCATCCCTTTTTCTTCTTCTTCCAACCACATTACAATTATGCTTCCCAAATATGATATCTATGTTATGCAGCTGTTGTAATACATTAGACCCAGACAATGGTGTAGGCACATTGTCTAATTCTAGTTTACCATCAAAAGCTTCTTCATCTAGACAAAATCCATGATCTGCATCCAAAAAGCAACGATGCCCCATATGGTAGTGCTTGTGTCTATTGTTCAAATAATAAGAGCATGTGTCTTTGTGACAAGATGGACAAGCCATGGAACCTTTTGTGCTCCATCCAGATAGGCTTGCATAACCAAGAAAGTCATTAATAGTCTATGAAACTGCTGCATGCATTTGAAAGTTTTTTTTGCTAGCAACATCAATGGTTTGTATCCCAACTTCCCATAATTCTTTCAACTCCTCTATAAGAGGAGGCAAGTATATATTAATATCATTTCTAGGTGCAGATGGCCCATCAATTAACAATGAAAATATAAAATAAGATTGTTTCATGCACATCCACCGCAAGTTATATGGAATCAATACAACAGGCCATGTACTACGAGCAACACTCATTGTTCGGAATGGATTGAAACCATCACTTGCTAGCCCTAGTCTGACATTGTAACATTCTGATGAGAAAGATGGGTGTAGATAATCAAATGTCTTCCAAGCTAAAGAATTAGCAGGATGCATTAAAATTCTATCATTTGTTCAGCCATCCTTATGCCAAGTCATGAATGAAGCTGCTTTTAATGACATAAATAACCTCTGAAATCTTGGCTTCAATGGGAAGTAATGTGGGTTTTTGCTAGAATTTTATGCTCTTTATTCTTTGAATTCAATCCATCATTATTTGGTTTCTCAATAGTCATCCATCTAGAGGCATCACAAGTTACACAAGAAGTGGCATCAGCATTATCCTTCCAATATAGCATACAATCATTAGGACATGCATGTATTTTCTTATACCCCAATCTCAAATCTTTAATTATCTTTCGAGCCTCATAATATGATTTTGGTAGTGTTTCACCTTCTGGGAGAACCTTCTTCAACAGCCCAAGCAATGAGGTAAATGAACTGCTGCTCCATCCGTTCATGCATTTAATATTCAATAACTAAATAAGGAAAGCCAATTTATTAAATTTTTTGCAGCCAGAATCTAGTTCCCGATCGGTATCATCAAGTAACTTATAGAATTTCTTGGCATCTACATTAGCTCCTCATGGTGTTCGCTAAGTGGATTGATCGTCCCACTATCTTGGTTTGCAATTCCTAATGCATCATGCAACATCCCACGCATATCATCTAAATCACCACATGCATCAGCGTCATGAGCCAATTCAATAAATGGATTAACTTCCACATGATAAACCCTATTGGTATAACCCCTTAGAAAACCATCACATACAAGATCATCATACACATCTTCTCTACTTTTCAATAAGCAGTTATTGTAGTTAACACATAGGCATAAAACCTTGTCTCCCTCAGATGCATTAGCAAATGCAAAGTCAAGAAATTGAGCAACTCCCTTTAAATACAAGTGGCTCACCTTATAATAATCAATACCAAATGGAAATGATCATCAAGACAATGAATTATAAAATTAATTAATAAGTTTCAAAGCTTAAATGTCTTCACCAAATTACCTAGATTCATTAATCCAACTCTTATCCATCGAACAAAAATCTTACATCCTATAATTGGTTGACCTGAATATAAATGATTCAGAGTTAAATAAAACAATGGAAAAAAGAAGAGGAAATAATCATGACAAGACCTAAACTCAATATCATTGGTTGCAAATACATATTTAGTAAAATTTGGGGAAAAATTGATGCACATTAATCTAATTTTAGATCATGGTACCTTTCTTGGTGTACTAAGTTTTGAGTCTCTACGTAGTTGTAAATAGGGTGTGCTAATGCACGGAGAGGTGAATGAAACAGAGAACAATTAGAAGTACATAATGCTTTTCCCTGACCATTAGAGTCTTACATTTGGTAATGGTTCCTGCAGTCATTAGAAGTTGGATTTCATTGTCATTCAAAAATTCACAAGCGTTCTTTCATGATCCAACTTAAGCTATAAATGCACAACTAAAACTGTTGACCTAAAACACAGATAAACTCTTCCCCTCTTCAAACTCCCAGTTCTCTTCACACACACTCACAAATATCTATTTTCTCTCCATTTTTTTTCTGCTTTCATTTTATTGGGTCTTATTGCTTAATACCCTATTGAGTAGGCTTATTCTATTACACACTAAATTCTGACAGGATTTGGGTATCAAAGTCCCATTTATATCTACCATGCAGGGATTGTTGTTATCAAGATGATGCTTAATTAGCATGTTTTGTGACTCTTATCTATGCTTCTTCATTCTTTTCCTTTCTAGTTATCTCTGTTTCGATTACCTAGTTCAACAACTAAGGTGTCACCCTTTCCCTCATGCAGACTAGCATGTGCACATCAATATACAGGTGGAAGACAGGAAAACAAAAATACCCTATGCTAACTAGCCAATTGCACAACATCCCACCAACACCAACTGCCAGATTTATTGGGCTAATCAATCCTCTCAAGAACAAGTCAACTGTACTAGATGTAATCATCGAAAGCTTTCCGATCTAAAAAACATGGAGCTGATTTTATTATATGGAAGGCATCCCTTGCATTAGTAAAGAGGCTCTAGGCACTAAACAGAAAGGATGCTCTAGGCGCTTAAGAAAGTTATATTCAAATGCCTTAAAGATACATATTTAACATGCTCCTCTAAATAATTCCAACTAAAATATGATGATGCGACTGTGTATTAATTATTGCTTATGGTTCCTCTACCTGATTTCCTTGCTTGATAGTTCTTCAGATAATCTATTATCACTGAAAAATAGCAGGCAACAGAAACCAACCATAGTGCCAGTATAAAGTTGCAATGTTGAGTATGATAACTATTTCGTGTGTGCACAAAAATCAAATCTTCATGCACCAACAATGGTGTCATATGTGATGGGTTGTGGCCTATTGTAAATGTGTGTACCAAGCAACTGTCCATTAGTAGTGGAATAATTTCATACTCTTTTTGATGGTTGTTCCTCAAGCTACGTGATATTAAAGGAAGAAAATATTTTTCCAAGTTCCCATCACTGATTACTGGAGATACATTATGTGAGAATTTTGCATTCATTCAATATAAATCTTAATTATCAGAGTCAGCAGCAAAATGAACTTTTCATATCCGAGTTGAGTCTCATGCAAAAATTCCAAAACATTACCATCCAATCACTGCATACTAAAGAAGGCTTTGTGATATTTTATCTCGTTCAAGTTTCCATTGCATTCCAGATCATGAGTAAAATCTCAAGCCGGATGCCAAAATCCTCACCTTCCTCCCTCTGTTTTGGTAAATACTAGTCAAAATCAATTTTTTCAGCCACTTCTGATTAATGAGCAGTATCAAAGGCTGGGATTTCTTGTAGAACTAATGGGCAAGCATCACTATGGACTAAAAAGTTACAAACCAAACTAGTAGACTACAGAATATCAATTATGAGAGGTCCTGAACATGAGAATATATCAAAGATCTTGGAATGGTCCATAACTCCATTCCCTTAGTTATCATCTTTTCATCCTTTTAATAGAAAGACAACTAGAAGCAATTTAATATGCATTCATTCGCTTGTATTTATAATATGATGACAACTGTTAATTAAATCATGAGTTATAGGTCCATCATATTAGGTGAAATGAGGCAGCATGTTAAGGTAAAAGAAGTCTCAAAGAAATCCTCAAAAGAATAGAAGGTATATGGGGATCAATAATAAAAATACAAGCTTCTGTTAGTTAATCTCAAATATGGCCGTGATCTCTAAGGTCTCTGTTTCGGGCATCGGAATGAAAGATGGGGCACCCTTGGAGTTCTCTATGGGGAGGCGTCCTCATCAAGGTTGTACATCCCATTATGTTAACGAACGACTAAACAAAAAAAAAGCTAAAATTAAAATACGGAATAAAAGAACAAACAAATGATGGGCAAAAAGATGCCGCATTACTCATGAAGAATACAATAAGAAGGAGGTGATGCAGATCAGCAAACAAGTCCAAAGAATCTAATTTATAAATGAAAAAAAGTTAGGAATTTGCAGAAAATAAAAAAATTCACAAAAATATTACAAACTTATACTAGATCTATGATCATAAATAAGAGTAAAACTAGAAAACCAAGTAAATCTTATTGAGAAAAATCAAAACTTTAACTTAGAAAATAGACCAAATTGTTCCTCTATCATTCCAAAATTATGTGTGGAAAACCTTGATGATGAAGAGGAAAAGCAACAGAATCCTAGGCGGTGAAATGAGAAGGATCTTTGGTGGTCATCAAAATAGCTCCACTTGGCCAAGATGAAGAGCCTTAGGATAGTGGCAGAGAGGCGGCAAAGGGTTTTGGGAGAAGATGACAGAGAGGCAAGGTGTGAAGAAGAAGTAAATTATGAGGAGAAGCCCGGATCAATGGGGATTTTGGGGATAAGCACGCAAAAGGGGCACGCACAAAGAGAGAAAAATACGAGTGATCTGGATTTTCCCAAAGGCGTACGTGATCATTTAAATTTTTTTATTATTTTTAAATTAACTATAAATATATAAATAAATATTAAAACTTAAAAATAGCTAACATTTATCTATAGTACTTTTATTTTATGTTAGCTAATTATATTTTAAAAATTATAAAAACTTATATTTTAGAAATGCAGAATAAATTATTATTTCTTTATATTTTTTAAAAATATATTTAAAATAATATAGCAGATTTTATATTTTTTTATTGCAGATAATGAAACATGATCCAACAAAACTCATACATAGTATAACATGCGGTAAGAATGCTGTATTAAGTTAACATATAATTAATGTAATATATAATCAATTCAATCTTATATGTATCTTAAAAATTTTAAATATTAAATCAGATACTTTTTCTATTATGTTTTTAGTTGTACAAGAATAATATTGTAAATAATAAAAAGATTAAAGAGCATAAAGGTATTGAGCACAAGCTAAAGGCATTGAATGAATAACTTTGAACTGATAAGATAAAAAGCATAGTAAAAGAACTCATATAAAAATAGCTATAGCTGTAAGTTTCAGTTAAGGTTTTTTCAAGCCCAAACAAACCTTTTCGAACACGATCAAATACATCGATTTGTACAGAAAGCCATTCCCAATGCCTACTCTGCTCATTTGCATATCTACTTTAAGCTTTATGCCGATTTTAGCAATATAGGAGTCGCATGAGTGAATTATGTGCCTATTTATGAAGCATTTGCCTTGTAAACTGATTCAGATTTTTTTTGTACAAAATATGATAGAACAAGTCCCTGGAAGAATGACTCCCCCGTGAGTTTATACAACAGCCACAGTGTCATGCTTAAATTATAATGTGTAAGAATTTATTATAAAAAGTCTCACAAGATGACAGCCAACCAAACAAAATGTCACTGTCCAGAAGGTGACGATTCAATGAATCATAGAGATCGAGGGTCCACAATAAGTTAGGTCATAATTCATTCCCACATAATTTAGACTTCTCCAACCATTAGCAGAGAATTTTGAGACCACTCCTTAAAATGGACATTTATTTTGGTTATTTTGACCAATTAGTTAGCGTCATGCAAAATTACATATAAACAAAATATTGCGAATGTTTCTTCAGGGAATTTTTCTTGATTGTTGTAAATTAAACTTTTGGTTAATAGAAGGATGCAGCACATGAGAAGGCAAAAGACAAGAAGAGGACAATCTACACCCGTTTAGAGGTGATGGTGGTTGCCACAATAGGACTCCTCACCACATACTTCCCTTCATCGTCCACCCAAGTTAATGAACCATGAAGCACTTCATTCTTTTTCTTCTCCATCTGGCCCTCTAGAATGAGAGTGAAACTATTCTTCTCATATTTCTCGTGAAATACTAACTTCTCTGGCATGACACGGATTGAAAAACTCCTCCGGAGACACCACCTTGGCGCTATAAGTCACCACCGCATCACCGACATTGGTCACCGTCCTTCGGAACTCCCGAGCAGCCACAGAACTAGTAGTAGTCTTGTTAGCATCAAAAAATGCGATGAATGATGGATAATTGAGATCTAAAGATGCATTCGAGCAATCGAAAGAATAGGTTTTAGTGATCGTCTTTATTTGCTTCTCGGTGTAATTCATGGCGCACAGCAATCTCACGTAGTCGTCGGTGCTGGCGTCGTAGACTAGACCAGGATCCAGTGCCCTGTTGGGCTCGATGTGACCAGACCCCAGAGCCAATGGGTTCGCTGGCTGGTTACCATTCCCTATGTCTTTAATTGGTGCCATGGTGTTGTCCAAATTGTTCGCAGTGGTCATCAGCGCAGATCGAATCGCCGCCGGGCTCCAGCCCGGCCTCGCACCCTTAATCATCGCAGCCACGCCTGCAGCATGAGGGCAGGCCATCGACGTTCCCGATATGATGTTGAATGGACTGTACAATTCATGAGACCTGTCGAACCCTACCGTTGAATTCTGCGCCCAAGATGCTAGGACCAAGGTGCCGGGAGCCACAATGTCCGGCTTCAGCACGGTTGGGCAGCTAGGCGATGGTCCCCTGGAAGTGTAGTCAGCCACCACGGGAGCAGGCGTCGTGCCCAAGATGGTCTTCCGGAATGTCAGCATGGCTCTTGGATCTGAGCTTTTATTTATGTACTCCAAAATGATCTTACCATCTTGAGGGCTAATGATAGCCCCAGGGAACGACAATTGGACGTATTCGTCCTGCGACAAGTCGTTAGATATGAAGAGGCCTGCATCCACTTTAGCAGACCCAACCAAGAATATGGCAAAGCCAAGAGAATCGTCGGCATCGGCATCGCATACCACCATCTTGTGACGCGCTTTCTTCAGCAAGGTCCTGTTGTCGCAAGACCCCATGAATCTTAAGGGCAATTGCTTCGTGGAAGCTGGCTTTCCAGGATACAGTGATTTCCCAACGATGGAGCTGCCATCTCCGAGATCGATGGTGCCGACAAACTCGCGGTCGATGGCGGCGGCACCGATGGTGGTGACCCACGGGGTCCCATTGTGCAGAGACCTTGGCTGCGGACCTCTGTTGCCGGCCGAGGTGGCCACGAATATCCCCTTCTCCGCGGCAGCGAAGGCGGCCAACGCGATGGGATCCCTGTAGAGTGGGACGAAGTTAAGGCCCAGAGATAAGGAGATGACATCCACGCCATCAGATATAGCTTGGTCGATTGCAGCGATGATGTCGGACGTGGTGACTCCTTCGTCCCAAAGAGCCTTGTACATGGCGAGCCGCGCGCGCGGCGCCATGCCCCTAGATGTACCGGGTGCGTACCCAAAGAAGGACGCGTTGGACACGTAATTCCCGCCGGCGGTGGAGGATGTGTGCGTCCCGTGCCCGTCGGTGTCGCGTGGGGAATTAACTGCTATTGTGAGGTTCGGGTTACTGGCAAGGAGCCCTTTGTTGAAGCCCCGTGCTCCGATGAGCTTCCGGTTGCACGCCGAGGAGCTGAAAGCAGTGCCTTGCTCGCAGATGCCCTTCCATCTGGCGGGCACGTCGGTCATGCCGTCGTCCCTGAAGCTTCCGCTCTCGGGCCATACCCCGGTGTCGACCACCCCAATTATGACGTCCTCGCCATAGTTGGAGGCCGGCCACAGACCGGAATTTGGATTAAGGTGAAGAAATTCGAAGGTGTGGGTGGTGTCCACCGTCACGGGCATGTCGCGGTAGGACGACAAGTAACCATGTGATTTCTTGAGCTGTTTGAGCTGCGATGGCGAGAGTCGAGCACTGAATCCATGAATAGCGTTGTCATAGACGTAGATCAGGTTGGAGGGTAGAGAGGTCCAGTCGGAGGTGGCGGTGGCGGTGGCGGCAGCAAGGACGGAGGTATACCAACTGTGGTGGTCTGAGAAGGCACTGGGCATGACTGATAAGTCCATGTGGACAATATAGGTAGTGACTTCAGCTGTTGTTGACGACAAATGTAAGGTAAGTATGGTTATTGCCATCCACCGCACAAGGTGCAAGGATAACAGATGTGCCATGGATTCGGAGTGGTGTCACTTGGACTGTGGGAATTGGGAAATCCTCTGTGCTGTATATAAAGAACAATTCATGGTCTACGACGTCAATCGCGTGCAGGAGCGAAGCGATGGGCCCAAAAAAACGTGGGCGAGGGTTTGCGCTCTTAGTTGGCCAGATCTATCCAGGAATGTCCAGTTGCTGCGGGTAAGAAAACGTGTTGGGCCCATTTGATGTGAACGCTTGCGATGGAAAAGCGGTTGGCGCTATGAATTATCTACATGACCAATATGGTTCAATGGATTTACTATATTTTTTCTTTACTATATTTTTTCTTTTGAAACACCTGTATGCTTAGGTATGTATGACGAAGACCTTCCAAGAATTCACATGGACTAACACATAGGGGCAGTCATTATTAGGTAGCTACCACAAGTATTTCATCTAAAAGAAAGCGTTTAGTATAGAATGATCCATCCAAGATCATCGATGATCAATGAGATGGTGACGAGATCATCCCGTTTGATTGCAATAGAATGATCCTATGGAACAATAATTTAACATCACCCTCACATCATGAATCACCTCCTTGGAGAGTGATCCTATCATCGTCTTCAAGGATGGTGATCTAAGATCATCCCCTTTCGGTGATCTTAGATTAAAATATATAGATCAAAATATCTCTTATTTATATTAAATATATTATGATAAAAATAATTTTTATATAACATTAGGGTAAAATTGATACATTATATTATTACATTATTATATTATTATACTACAATTTAATATAATGCATTATATTATATTATTGTATTATAATAGTAATCATTTATTTATAGTATACTATATAAGATATAATATATGACATTAGTATATTATATTATATTATTTTTTATTATAATATAATATAATGTATTGTAATATGTCATTCTATATCATATTGTGTATACAATATTCTAATAAAATATAATATTAGTTTATATATTATAATATAATATTATATGATATGATATTATATATGTTATAATAATATAAATATAATATGGATAATTTTGATGTTTTATTATTAGTAATTTTAGATTTTTCTGGCATACCAAATATGGTGATGGTAGATCACTGATGATCCTTGATCATTGTGATATACTATATCAAACACGATAATATTTGATCACTAGAAATTAGATCATTTTAGAATTAGGATCACTAGCAATCCAAGGTCACCCAAGATGAACACCAAATACATCCAAAATGTCATACAAGTGGTGTTATATTTGTAGTGTACAAGTGCCATTTTATTGCTCCATTCATACCATATCAGGTATACACCAATAATTATTAACCAATGACAAAGTCACACATAAATTTTGAGTCATATCTACGTACACATACATATACATTATGTTCTCAATGAGTTGGCAAGTTAGACTCTTCCGATAAGACAATGTTGTTAGACCATTCTTCCATCATAATGCTTATGCATGACTGAAGCCTAACCCCCTTGGTGAATCTATTTAAACATGACTTTATTTTGGTTAAGAAAAGATAATTAAAAAATTTGTGATAGAAATAAAATCTTTGATCTCTATTCATATTCATGGCACCAATGTGATTTATATACAAGTTGGACCCCTTGAGTTTGGAGATCAAATATAATAGAATACAATAACAAAATCCCTTGATTATGGTAAAGATACTAGGGACCAAATATAGTATGATACAATAATATAATTGCACGATTTGATACAAATACTAAATTTGACTATAACAATTGGATCCCATGATCTTAGAAATTATTGTGTATGCAATATGTGACAACTATAATTTCTAAGATTTGATTTCTGATTGATTCCAAAATTTGATTTGTACTTGATTTTGACAACTATAATACTTCCCCTGAAGTTGGTGTGTGTAAATCTACAACATCCAACTTGCCTATCAAATAAAAAAAATTGATTACGACCCAAAGCTTTGGTAAAAATGTCATCACGCTAGTTATCACTTAGAAGAAATTCGGTTTGTATCATGCATGCTTGTAGTTTTTTTCAGACAACATGATCGCCTATTATGATGTGTTTTGTCCGCTCATGAAATATATGATTGGTGGCAATATAAAGTATTGCTTAGTTATCATAATAGAGAGACATAGGTTAATGGTGATGAATAGCCAAATTAGATAGTAGAGTTTTGAACCAGATTAATTTACAAATGGTAGAGGCCATTAATCGATATTCTGCCTCTATAATAGAGCGAAAGATGGTATTTTGTTTTTTTGTGAACCATGAGATAGAGCTATCACCAAGAAAGCTGCAATAACCTGTGATTGAACGACAAATAGTAGGACAACTTACCCAATCAGCATCATAATAAGCACTTAAATGAAAGTTATTCGAAGTAGATATAAGGATACCAAGCTCAAGCCTTGATTTGAGGTATTTTAATGCTCAAAGAGCAACATCCATATGGGGCTAGCTTAATGCTTGCATAAATTGACAAAGAAGATTGACAGCAAATGTAATGTTTCGACAGGTGATTATGAGATAAATTAAATGAATTACTAGACGTCTATATGGTCCAAGATCATGCAAAGGTTCTCCAACATTAGGTGAGAATTTTAAGTTTTGCTCTATTAGGATGTGCACTGGTTTAGCACTTGAGCAATTGTATCTTTAAGAATATCTAAGGTATATTTCTGTTAAGAAAAAAAACCTTTTACTGGAACATGCAACTTCAATGCCCAGAAAGTATTTGAGTACGCCAAGATCTTTAATTTGAAATTAATCTTGGAGGAAAGATTTAGTGAAAGCAATGGAAGAGGATCACTGCCAATAATAAGTTTATTACTAACATAAACAAGCACAATGGTGATGCTAGCTTTGCATTTAAGAGTAAAGAGTGAATAATCAGCAACTGATTGAGTGAATCCAACCTAGAGTAGTGCTATGGAAAATTTAGAAAACCAATTTTAAGAGACTTGCTTAAGATTATACAAGGATTTGTTGAGTCAACAGACTAACTAATCTCCTTTATGTCATTTTTAGAAAAATCTGATGGTAATTGCATATAAACTTTCTCATTTAAATCACTCTGAAGGAAGGCATTACTAGCATCAAGCTGATACAAAGGCCTTTGTTTTGCAACTCAATAATAATAAGACAACAAACTATGACCAATTTAGCAATAGGAGTGAATATTTCATGATAATCTAGGCCTTTTGCTTGAGTAGCCTTTAGTAACAAGCCTCACTTTATACCTTTCAATACTACCATCAAATTTATACTTGATCTTATATACCCATTTACATCTATTGGCATGTTTTCTTAGTGGAAGTGGCATCACCATCCAAGTGTGATTAAGTTCCAAGGCCTTAATTTCATTAGTCATAGCATCATGCTAGTGAGCATGCCTCATTGCTAAAAAAAAGGATTTGGATTCCTAAGAAGAAGAGATGAAAGCTAGAAAGGCATGATGAGATTTACAAAATTTATTAAAGGAAAGATAATTTTAGTGTGGATACTTTGTACCTATCACAGGGCTGTTTTGATGTAGGTAAGAAAAGGATGAAACTTGAGAGCACTAAAAATCTTAAAGCCACTGAGGAAGATGTCGAATCCTTATGGAGTGTTTTGAAGCTAGATGAAGGGATGTTGTTGTAGAAGGTTCAATTGATTCGATTGAATTATGATTATGAGTTAAAAAAGACTGGGCAGGTAAAGATGAAAGATTAATTGAAGGAGTAGAGAGAATATGTTCATCATCATTCTCAACAATGTGAGGAAGAATTGGAGCTTGGGAAGAAGGTGAAACATGAGGTGTGTTAGCAAATGGAAATATTGACTCATGGAAAGTAACATCCTGCTGGTAAATATTATTTTCTCAAGTAGATTATACATATGGCAGCCCTTTTGGCCATAGGGTATCCTATGAAAATGCATTTTTTTACTCGAGGTCCAAATTTATTTTTAGCTTAAACATGAGCAAAACAAAGACAACCAAAGATACGTAAATTATAGTAAAAGAATTTTTTATCAAAAAGTAATTCATGAGGAGATTCATCACCTCAAAATTAGATAGGTTGGCAGCTTGAAAATGTAGTGCTCGGGCTACTTCAAGGAGGTGCCTATGTTTCTACTCAATTACACTATTTTGTTGTGGTGTACCAATATAAAATATTTGATGAATAATTCCTAGAGAATCAAAGTAAGTCTGTAATTGGACATACTACCCTACCATGAGCTGGGGCACAATAGATGGCTAAAAGGACTTTCACAGTTGGCAGCTTGATTTATACCGAAAATAAAACTTTTCTCATGATAGCTCAGGTATCCATGTAGTCTATAATAGATGTCCCATAAATGGCCAAGATTATTATAGTAATCACAGTGTAGTCATCCCCGACTGCCACAAACTCAGAGGCTATGACCTCCAAGGCCACGATTTCCTCGTTGATTACTAGAGTAATTCTATGCTTATCAGAATGTGAAGCAGCCATGACAACACCTTCAAGAGTATACATCGGTTTGACTTGCAATGTCTTTTCTTTTTTCTCTTGAAAAATCAAAGAAAAAGTTTTATTTACTATAGGTAGTGGCTCCATGGTAAGTATCTAGTTCTGAACAGTTGAAAAGGAGTCACTTAGCCTTATAAGAAATTGAACAACTTTTTCATCTTAAAAGATCCGGTTCAACTCTTTCATAGCGCCATAGGTGCAAAGGGGAAGTGGATATAAATCATTGATTTCATCCCAGTATGCTTTGAGTATAGTAAAAGTATGCTTTGAGTATAGTAAAATAAGAAGCAACGAAAGATTGACCTCGAATATGCATTGAGATATCTCACTTAATACGATAAAATTAGGCAGCCGTACTATGAGAGAAATGCTCCTCTAGCTCTTCTCATGCTCCCTTTATAGTGTCAAAATAGACTATACTGCTCATAAGATCTTTATGAACTGTATTCCAAATCCATAAAAGCACCATAGTATTGCAACGTTATCATGCATCAAATGTTACTGAACTTCTATCAACCTTCTTAAGCAATTCATCAATAAAGCTAATGTTATTCTTAGCTAAGAGAATGATCTTCATAGCACGCCTCTATAAAAGATAATTGTCATCAACAAGGACCTAAGAGACCAAGACCATGCCTGGGTTATCTGAGTGATGGAGAAAAAATGGTGATGTTAGTTGTACATTAGGATCAAAAGTAACAATAGAAGAAGCTATGATTATCAAATGGAGAATAAAGGGTTGGGAAAAACAATTGTGGGGAGGATGATAGGAGAACAAGAAAGAGGAGTTGATTGGTCAAGAAAAAACCCGCTCTGATGCCATAAAAAATTTATGATGGAAATAAAATCTTTGATCTCTATTCATGCTTATGACACCAATGTGCTTTATATACAATTTGGGTTTGGGGATCAAATATGGTAGAATATAATAATAAAATTTCATCATTATGAAAAAAATATTAGGAACCAAATATAATATGATACAAAAGTATAATCCTATGATTTGATACAAATAGTAAATTTTGACTATAACAATCGAATCCATGATCTTAGAGATTCTTGAATATGCAATATGTGGCTGTTGTAATATCCAAGATTTGATTTGTGATTGATTCTAATAACTATAACAATAATTGTTCAAATCTCAAATAAATATCAATCGATAAATTACACTATATATATATATATGTGTGTGTGTGTGAATGCATGTATAATGTACCTGCTCTTGAAAGGAAAAAATATATATATATATCTAGTGGAAGCGACTCGGCTCTTCCATCATCCTCAATCAAATGAAGTGGATCACTAGAGAAGTTACTATCCCAGAGCCGTTAATTCTCCAAAAATTCTTAATTCCCAGTTTGCTAGCCGATCAGTGAGACCATTTCCCTGCCGCATAAAATGCGATGGTGTGATGGGAACTGATGCATTTGCTTTTGAATCTCGTAGAAGCAAGGATGTTGAAGTTTAGATATCTTCTGGCCACGTTTTGGTGGTCTCTTTGGATTCCAATACTCTGTACGATGCGTCACTTCTCCAAGGGCCACTGCTTCATCAACATATATAGACCTCAGGTCGATTTCTCCACTTGTGAAAACGACCGGGTTGCTCACAAATGCTCACTCAGCTTCACATGTGACCACAAAATTCAATTATATTGCTAGCTAAAATTTAGTATGCAACACATATGGTGCGTGATTTTAGTAAATTATGAAAAAAATAGTTTACATTTTAATCCATCGCTCTCTCTCTCTCCTCTATTATACATAGAGATTGTTTGATTCATGGTAACCTATCTTTTCAGTAATTTAAGATTACCACGAATCATAATAATTTGATTCCCATATAAAGGATGGATATGTAAAATTATCCAAGTTTAGTAATCTTAAATTACATTCTTAACTTATATATAAATATTAAATAACACTTCATTTGATTATATATTTAATTTACACTAAATAATATTTAAATATTTAATATTTAATATTTATGTTTATATTTAATAATAATATATAATATAATATTTTTATATTAATATAATATTTAATATTTTAAAACTATTATATATTTATATAATATGATGTAAATATTAAATTTTAAATTATTGATATTTGTGACTTTTTGTATATTAAATTATTATATAATATATATTATATATTAAAATTATTTTATTAAAATATTTATTTTTATTAAAATGTTTTATATTCTAAAAAAAGAAAAAAGAATCATTTAAAAGATAAAAAAATATATATCAAAAAAATTAAACATCATCGTAGAGATTGCTGGCTTATTAAAATCATATATAATTATTTTTTAGGAATGTAAATCACTGCAGAAATGTAAGGCCTCAAGTCCATCTATGGATCGAACAAAAAAAACTCGCGTGAAAGTTAATAGATAGAAAGTAAACTTGAGTTATAAACATATATTTTATTCAATATGAAATTAAATTTGAGATACCATAAAAAAAAAAATTTTTTGTTATAGATTAATCATATAGAATTTTTAATATTATTCGATAGATTAAAGTTTCGCAAGATGCCTTTTAACTGCCGTCCTTCGTCAGCGAGATTTGCTCTCGAGCCATTTCCCCGCAGTTGGCATCGTATCTCAGGGAAAGTGCTCACAAGACCATAAAACATCTTCTGTCACGTTAGAGGAGCCCATCAGAATCGTACGATCTATTAATAGGACCGGTGGTTGCTCGATCGCTATTAGACTGTCGAATTCTTCCACACGCAACGACTTGCTGGAACATGGGTGTGACATCATTGATAACGAACGGTGGGGGACCGCCAAAAAGTTTGGATGCGTACAAGAAGGTGGGAGATCGCAACGTGAAGGGTTTCGCCTTGACGTACAGCTAAGGAATTACACCCAAAAGTCAAGGTTAAACGTCCAAAACTGGGCCAGCGCATCCAAAGCCTATGGTTAGCGTATTTGTAATTTGTAAAGTTCTCTTCCAGTCGTAAACCCTTGATTCAGCCAAGGCCAATAGCAGGTCAAGTTGGATGAGGTTTGTAACTTGGATCTATTCCAATCTCATTCAAATGGGGTCCAATCGAAGCAAGATTCACATTCAGTAAAATATATATTTATTTTGTTGATTCATTGTCTTTTTCAAGCCTAATCAATATGAAACATGTGCGATTATACTTAATTATATCTTCAATTTGTACTAGAATAATTTATATAATAAAATTATATAATTTAAAGATATTTAATATATATGTACCAAATGGTTAATAATTAATGCTATTTAAATTATTTTATTTTTTATTAAATTTTGGTTACTTGATGCATAAGTTCGAGCTGCTTCAATTATTGGTGTGAAATTCCCCACCATTTACTTCAAAAGGGATATAACCACTGATGTAACTTAAATGGAATCCTAATTGAATCCTACAACAATATATAGGTGCTATTAATGTTCAATAGCCCATTCCTTGAATATTAACTAAATGACAACCACGTGTAAGCTACTACGAGCACAAATTGATGATCTAAAATTGATGATCCGAATTGACTTGGCTGTGTCCCTTTTCCGGGAGAACAAGATTTTACGCTGGGACTTGGAGGTGCCATTTGGCTTGTTTACTCCATTTATATAGCCAAGGATCAATCCAGTCCACTCGATGTCCCCACCGTACTCTGGCCTATATGGCCCGTGACTCAGTCTCCAACTGTCTGCCACAAAACTGCGACGCAAGCGATAAGTAGGGCACGCTGTTTTGTTTCGAGCATGATCCAAGGCCACTCTTCTACTCTGCCACAATGAAGCAATGATGCGTGCAATAAAACAGAAGTTTTGGTTGAGTGCTAGGCCTTCCAATAAGAGGGACCACCCCCATTTCGGCTATCGTGTCACAACAAACACAGTAGTTTGCCCCACCTCTCCCATAGGGGATGCGATTCTTTAATAATTTCCACCAATTAGGACCATTTTGATAAGCTTTCAACCGACCAGGTCAATATTATAAGTTAGGCTCATAATTTCCTAATCATATAAAAGTCTTAAAATAATTTTTATTCCATTTATATGTTTTATTCTGACATCAAGGTATTCTTAAGTTTTTCTTAGAAAATTGCTCTTAAATTTTTTTTTTTTTCATTCGTATCTTTTGGAGCATCTATCTAGATATATTTAAAAAATATATATCTAATCCAACTCGTGAGAGAACTAGAGATTAGATTCAGGAATCCTATTTTCGAAGGGGACATAACTGGGCAAGGGGTCGAGTCTGGTGACCAATAATACCTTTCGATGCCGGAGAGCAAAAGAAAGAACCCCCTGTTGAACCTCTGACACGGATTACCTTTTGCCGGTCACTTCTTTCAGAGGATGAGACATCAAACTTCTATTGCCCTCTTGGTGAACGATTTCTTGGATAAATGGATTGTTATGTAAACACGGTTTCAAACGGGATAACCCGATGAGGTAGAATTCTTAGGTGTCGAGCAATATGTTATATAGCAATTCAATCCCCATCACTACCACCGATAGCATGATCAACAGCATGATTTAGACCCAATAAATCGATTGACAGCGTACATCTAACGAGCTTGCATGCGTACGTCTCCAACGGAAATAGACGCCCACCCATGGATAATGTGACTTACAACACTCCATGCAGTTCTTTAGGAAGACAGGTTCATTATGATAAAGGATATGAGACCAAGCTATAAAAACAAAGCTCAGGAACACAACAAGAGGATCCATCTAAAACCACATTAATACAATTCATCTTCATAACTACTATCCAGCAAGCAAATATTGTGCTCCCTCTTTCTCTATTACATGCTATTTCCTCTGAAATCTAAAGGCCATAAGGTTCATTTTTAGTTATTTTCATCGTCTCTTACTACTAACATGAGAGTCAGAAGGCCTTTGCTAGAAAATCCTAATCATCATCTTCATGCTCTTCCTCTACCATCGCCTTAGCTCTTGCTGTTGGACTTAATTGGCGATCTTATTTCAAAAATATCATTCTCATCATTTATCCTCTTGGTGTATGGGTTCTCATGATCGGATTTCGATGTCATCAGAATGGCATTATCTATGAAAAATGAAGAAAAAGTCATGCTGCCTAAGTCCAACAAAAAATCTCTCACCAAGAACAATGGTACCATGCAAACTAGCTCTGGGATCATATCCCACGCTTTGCCTCTTTTAGAGCAAATTGCGGTATTCACTGTACTAGTCCAAAACTTAGTTCCCTATCTAACACAACCAATGAAGCCAATACTATTCATGCGGCCAACATTGCTACAAAAAAAGCTACCAAGAAATTGGACCTTATAGATATCTCAGGAGCAAGAACTCATAACAAGGAGGTGTGAGAATCACAAATGGAGCTAGCATTGTGGAGTCTCTAGTTACTTCTAGACTAGGCCAAAAAAAAAATTTCAATATGAGGCAACAGCTTCAAGCTACGAACTAGTGCCTTGGCATCGTGATAAGAGATATCCGAAAGAGGCTTGGCCTTTTAAACCATCTTGATTTGGAGATTGATCCTTCATTTGTAGAGGAGATTATGAGGAACCTCCTACCGTCCAAATTCAAAATGTCTGAGGAAGATAGGCTGACATGAAGCCTAACAACGAGGAGTGCCTGAAGTTTCTCGGCAAAGAGGACGATGCTAAAGCCATAGACCACATTGTTGGCAAGCATATAAAAGAGTTGATCTGGTGGATGTGGTGACGGAAGCACTTAGGTCTTGTTTGGATGAGGTATTCTAAATCTCTGGAGTTTCAAAATATAGCATTTTAAAATATAATATTTTATAATTTTAAAATTTTATAAATTTTTTATTTAGGTAGTTACTCTTGAAAATTATATTTTATCCAAGAATTATAAATTTTTTTAAAAATATTATTTTATAATATTTATATAAATTCATATAATTTGACATATATATTTTAATAATTTTATGTAAATATTAAATATTTATGCAATAAATATTTAACATGTATCTCAATAATACTCATCAATATTTATTATTTAAGTATTAATATTTTATTACTGATATTCAAATATTTATTTTTAATATTATTGTACATATTAATAATATTTATGAAATATTAATATATATATATATATATATATATATATATTTAATGCTATATTTATTAAGTATTTCTGTTTATTATTTTTTATTAAAAACTTATAAATAATATTAGAAATATTTCTATTTAAATTTATATTTTATTAATTTAAAATAAATTCATTATATTAAAAATATAAATCAATCATAAAATATTTATCAATATTTATTATTATAACATACAAAAATATTTAATTGCATAAATTTTAAATTAAATATTAATTTAATTATATAAAGATGTTATATTAATAATATTTATATTAGCAATATATTATTAAATATATATTTAATAAATTTTATTTGTTTATGTAATAATTATTTGTTAATAAATAAATGATATTTTAAAAGTAAATATAGTGTAATAAATATGTAATAAATAAATATAATATTTGTATAAAATAAATAAAATTATAAAATTATTTAAAATAAATATTTACATGTAAAATAAAATAAATATTTATGTAAATAAAATTTTTGTAATACTTTGGCATGGAAACAAAATTAATTATTTTGACTACTTGCAAATGGATTTTCATGAGATTAAATGATACCTCTAAAAATGGTATTTGTAAATGATAACTTTGAAAGACTTGTAAATTCAATAAAAATTTTAAAATTCTTTCTTGAGCGTAGCAAAATAAGAATTTTTGGTTCTAGAGTTCTAAAATGTCCATTTCAAATAAAATTTCTACGGAAAATCTTCCATCAAGCACACCCTTAAGGTTTTAATGGGGGTGCATAAATCGGGGAACACTTGGCAGGCAAGACTTCCCATGCAAAGATTGCATGTAAGAAGAGTACCAACAGAAGCGTTAACGAAATAATTGAAGGATAAAAAGGGTGGAAGAATGACACAAATTGATATTTGGAAGAATAGGACAATAGTGGTGGCTCCCTTGAAACTGGTTATGGGCGACTTGAGGCTTCATTTCCGACATTCCAACTTCTAGTGTTTTCCCCTATGACCACCTTAGTCACTCAGCTTGTCCATTCCAGATTCCAATTGATTTGATTACATGTTCTGGAATCATCGTGTAAAACGTTTATCTGGGTTGCTTTAGAGAGAAAGTACACTATATCTTAACTAGAAGCGTTAAGTTTATCTTGAATTCTTGATTTGCCTCATTCTATGATATGATTTGATAAATTCAACAAAAAATAATAATAATAATAATTCAAAAACTTTTGTATTTATGGTGAAATTTTCTTCTGGCGAACACCGATTGACATAGATTGAGAGAATGGAATCACATAAAACTTAATTATTTTTATTTCATTTGATGTTTTTTTGTTACCTCTATTTGATGTAATATTGATCACATATGAAATTGGCTACAACAAAAGCCATGCAAAGGGAGAAGGGAGAAGATCACCGTCCCGATTTTTTTTTTTTTTTAAGCTTAATTTGAGGGCTTTGTATGCTCACCCGTTGAATGCGTTGCCTCTAAATTTACCAATCATACGATTTCCCCTTCTTCTTCTTCTTCTTCTTCTTCTTCTTCTTTTTTAAGCCAGAGAAACTGGATCGCATTGGTTACTTTGGATTAAGAAAGTGGTAAAAGAAAAAAATGTCCTAGCTTGTTAACGTGCATCGTTTTTTGTTACTTTGGATTAAGAAAGTGGTAAAAGAAAAAAATGTCCTAGCTTTTTAACGTGCATCGTTTTTTATTGCTTACCAAAGGTTACTTTGGATTAAGAAAGCGATTAAAAAAAAAGAAAAGATGTCCTAGCTTTTTAAAGTGCATCGTTTTTGATTTCTTATGTTGTAATTTATGTCTTTGTCTATGAAATTAAAGTTGATGGTTTCATTTTATTCTTTTGTAAAACAACTTTTTTGAAAAAAACTATATAGCGTGCCACCTTTGTTTTGCGGAAAGAGGTGTCGACCGATCAAAAGCATGCTAAAGCCAGCAAGCAGTGGAAGTGATGAGAAGAAAGGCAATGCCTGTGACGAAAGATATAAAGAAAGATAAGATTGTTAACTTTATTAGACGTCTTCAAAGAGATATTAGATAATGAAAACATTAGGATCATTCTTGTGCAAAGATCGCATGCACAAATCAATGGGACATGCCTTGTGCAAAGAAACTTTGACAAGCGACTTTGGAAAGGTTGTATGTATCTATAAAGATTGTATTAAAATTAATTTAATATATAATTTATTTTAAAAATATAATAAAAGATTAAGATTTAATTGCATAAATCTCTACTCAAATTTGATCATGTCATTATTACACAATGGAGGTCCACCATTGATGATTCAAGCTACTGGATATAATTTTCTATATTTAAATTATTCATCCATTAAAACTCATGTAAATTGAAGATTTCTTGTTTATTCCCTTAACTAGTCAAAAAAAAAAAAAACATGAATTGTTTTGTATTGTTTAAACAATCAAATTTTTAATAACTTGATACAAAGGCTAAAAATTTTCAAGTCACATGACTTTTAGTTTATAAGTAGTTTAAAAGTAATAGATCATATTTAATTACTTGGATCATTAATATTGGACTTTTCATGATCTAATTATGTCTTAATTAGATATGAATATAAATCCACTCAGCCAGATCCTTTATATACATAGAGAGAAAGCTAGACTTGGCTACATTCGAATATAGCCAAGTTTAGGATCTGATCATCTTTTCCATTCTTGAATCATACGGATCTCGAAGCCATTCCGTATTTTTTATTTTTTTTTATGTTTGAGATATATGAACTGTATGAATTTAAGAATGAAAAAGGTGATCAGATTTAAGTTAGGTTATATTTGAATATAACCGAGTCTAGCTCTCTTTCTATATATATACATACATATGTACGTGTGTGTGTATAACTCATTAAGCTAGGTCTTCCCTTCTGTCCATGGATTTTTCAATTTTTTTTTTTAACCATGTGCCTCATTTTCAAAATTGATTAAAATTCTTACAGACCGGACATATAGAGGGATGTTGCCAAAATGTAGAGAAAAAGTATAATTCCCAATTTCTCATCCAAATGGTTGGGTTTTCTTATAATATGACCTAGTTCTAATTTAATCAAGCCTTGCCTAGTCTATCTTCAAAAACCTATGAGATGAGTTGGGGTTAAAAATTGCATCCATTTAGAAAATCAAGTCAATTGGATTTTGCAATTCCCAACTTAACCCAACCCAACCTTGGCTAGCAGGTATGTCATCCAAGTTTACTTTTGGTGAAGAAAAGTATACTCCATTCGACCGAGACTTAATCTGACATGACTTAAAAGTTTGAACCATATAAAATCTCCCACCTCCTCTCAAGATATCTTTTTCAATATTTCGAATAAACCTTACCTGAACTAGCCCATCTTTTAACCTAGCAACATCACCTCCTCTCACCTACTCTCAATTATTTATTTCCATGCTCTCTTATTTACAATATTATCACATATATGAATTATTTATTTTTAAAATGATACTTTGTAAACTTATATGACAAGAATATTTATTTTCTTGGATTAAATTATGTTTTGAACAAAAACTTGTGTTTAAACCAGCACTCCATTAGTTTTGTTTGAAAAATTTAGTAATTTCATATTTGATCATCAACTATTATATTGTTAACTAAAGTGAAGTAATCTTGGCTGGACTTCTAGCATAGCAAAAAGACAATGTGGCAAAACATTCGTGGTCCACACTGGCATCCACCAAAAAACCACCTCTAATGTGGCCGACTCACTTAAACCGATCGGTTCCTCTATCACTCCAAAGATCTCACCGACCATCATGGAATCATGCTATTATCCACACAATGGATCAATCCATGTGGAGACCTGGGCAATCAAGTTTGACATGAATCTCTTCCCTTCTTTTCTTATTTGACGAAGTCCATCTCCTTTACTTCTCTTAGACACCTATAAATATATTCAACAGTGCTCAAGTACGAGCAACACTGAAGACTCATCCTCTAAACATCGGAATTCCCATACACGAGAGCTCAGAGACTCCCTTTTCATCACACCTGAGCTAGGTTGAGCGTCGGAGGGGTTACCCTTCGAAAGAAACCTTGAGGCCCCTCTAATATTCGAGATAAAAGAGATGATCCAAATTTGGATGCATTCAAATATAGTTAGACTTAAATACAATCATATATTTTATCTTTATATTTATACATCTTATATATATATATATATATATACTTGATTATATTCGAATGTAGTCAAGCTTAAATGCAGTGACATCTTATATTTACACAACTTACAGATTTCAAAAATAAAAAAATGAGATGATTCTAAGATTGATATGAATCCAAAAATAAAAGAAGTGTTGGATCTTTTGTTAGGTTACATTCAAATATAATCAAGCTAAAATATAATCAAATTCTTCTCTTCCTCTCTTTATATATATATATATATATATATATATATATATATATATATATATATATATATATATATATATATATATATAAAGGAAGAGGAGGGGACGCACGTACCGCTTTCGCTCAATTTTTTTCTATTATGTTACGCACATTTTGCTCGGATGAAAGGAAAAGTCTAAAAAGCTAAAAATTAAAGTTGAAGATATTACCTTTTTACCGTCCTCCTTTAGATGCATCCATAAGAAAGTAAGTCATTACAATAAAGATAAGAAGTATTCTATATTTTCACTGTTTATATAAGTTAAATATATATTTTTTTTAATTTCAACTACATCAGTCGTGAATTGTGCAAGTAAGGATAAAAGATATATATATATATACTTTTGATCCTCAAACTTTCTCTTAAATTTATTTTAATTCTTTAATTTTTAATTATTATAATTTTATTTTTTATAATTAGAAGTTCAATGCTATTTTATATACAAAATTTTACCCTTTTTTTTTTTCCGATTCTAAACTGTTTTAATTTGATGGTAAAAAAAATTGCTTCTAAATTTGCTTCTTTATTTTTTATATAACATTAAATTGATGTTTAGTTCATGTGGTTAGAAAAAAAAAAACCAGGGTAAAAATAATCCGTATAATATATGGGCATGTCATTGTTATAAAACGATACGACTCTGACAGGAGCGGCCACAAAAAGACAGAAAAAAAATGCGATTTCTTGGAGTTTTCTTAAAAGCAACCGGGGGAACATGCGCTCATGAGGTGCCCTGGGCAAACGTCAACCACTCGTTCCGTGCAACGCCTCCTCACGTGCGTCATGCATCATCGCAAATAGGACAGCACATATGAGTAATTTTTTTTGGTAGGTTTGTCGTGATCCTCGTTCTTTCATTTTGTTTCCTTTTTCCTGTTGTTTTCGGAATCGCAATAATTAAGAATGCATTGCTCCGAACATAAAAGCAGGGAAAAAATAAAACAACAAGTGGAAAGATTTGTTGTTTCACCACTGGCCATCTGACCCACGAGTCACGTCCAACAACACCCCATATCGCGTGTTGTTTTGTGAGCATCAAGCCGAAAATCCAGCCAAAGGCGCCACGAACGGTGCGGTTGGAAACAGCTATCTAATTGGCAGCTTTCTCGGTGCTGTCATTGTCCAAACGAATGAAGGGCAATGCAGCGGAAGCTTAGGATTTGGAATAAATTCAACGAGCATTGAATAATTATGCAGAAACCGTGTCGATGACCACCCAGCTTTTATCGGGTGAATGAAAAGATTTAAAGCAGCTCTCCAATCGGGTGACTGAAAAAGATGCAAAGAAGCTCGCACGGAAAGGTAAAAATATGGATGGAACTTGCTTGAAGTGTTGGAAAAATAAAATATTACTTTTGCAAAGCTATTTAAAAATTATTAAAAATTTTAATTTAAAAATTTAAATATAAAAATTAAAATAAAATAAAAATAAAAATTATGTCTGAATTGAAGCATGTTAGATACTATCCTAAAAACTAGTTTTTGTCTCATCGTGTAGGTTGTAGGCGATCTGTCCCAAGGTATAACGATCCGGTTCGATCCGAACCTCCTACTACGAGTACCATCATGTAGAGGTGCAACCCAACAACTCCTTCATATGCCCAAAAAAAAATCAGCATAAAATAGATGCCCAAAAAAAAATCAGTATAAAATAATAATAAGAAAAATAAAAAATAATTTAAAAGAAGAGATGAGAGAGCTCTTATTCTCAGCAGGACTTTCGAGACACACGCAGCATCGCTTGCAGAATCTCGGGAAAAACTTCTCCCAGCAAAATCTTAAGAAGAGTTTTGGTAGTGGAAAGGATAGAAAGAGAATTTTTTGGATTAGAAGATCCTTGTGCCTATTAATAAATTCGGTCCAAGTAACCCCAACGATTGAGCCCATAATGGTCTTAAAGGCTTGATAACCATTACTTCTAAATCATGTTAACCCCCAACGATTGAGCCCATAATGGCCTTAAAGGCTTGATAACTATTACTTCTAAATCATGTCAGTAACAATCCAAAAATCAAATTATTTGAATCATTTTTGACCGTTCACGAACGTTGGCATGCAAACGCGCACCCAACGTTCGTGAGCGCTCGCATGAGAACACTCGCGTGAGTGATGCGAACATTCGCGAATTTTTTTTTTTTTAATTTTTTTTCTTTTTTTTTTAAAAATAAAAAGGTTAACATGAAGTTCCTTGCAGGTGAAAGGTGCAGCTGGAGACTACTTACCAACCTTTTCCCCGTCTAAAGAACTGCATGTAAGTTTGGTTCTAAAAATAATGTCACTCCATTTACCACTTAAAAGACTCTGGTGGTATGCATCCTACTGGCAGAAAATCTCTGACTTCAAATATCATTAAATAGTAATCTTCACATGGAAAAATAACAGTATGCCATGTTTTTTTTTTTTTTTATAGAAGTTATTATCATGTATGTTAAAAAAAAAAAAAAAGCATTTCGATTACATATCATATAATACATGTATCAAACGGACAACTACATGGCAGAAGGTGTAGTTGTGTGTATCCACTGAATGAAGGAAAGAAAAGAAGAAAAAAAAAAGTGCAATGCCACATGTCCCAAGAAAAAAAAAAAAGAAGGGGTGGGGGGCTCCAAGCATCTTTCAACGAAACAAATCGATCCTTACGTTTTCCGAGCATCTTTCAACGAAACAAACCGACCTTTCGTTTCTTTCTCTCTTTTTTTTTTTTTTTTTTTTTTTTTTGAAAAGATGGCATTCGTGTCGTAGGCTCATTAAATTCAAAGAAAAGATTGTGACAGGAGCTGATATAAATCACTAATAGCAGTACGTTGTAATTCTATCTTTCATTATAAGCTTAGGTTATCACCCATATACCAGCAGTCATTTATGTTGCACAAACTTCTCACCTAAAGATATTAGCCTAAATAGCCTTGCCATAGGCTCAGATGTCCACTGAATGAAAGGAAAAACCAAAAAAAAAAAAAGAAGCAATGCTAGTATAGTCACTTATAAAACGAACGATTATGGTAGAATTGTGCACTACGTGTTGTGTTTTACTGTTCTAAATTCCAACCCATGGTTTCTTACATGCGACAGAAAAACAACGGGTAAAAACGAAAAAACAACTAATGGTTTCTCAAACAAGCAATTTAATATGATCGCACATTTCATAAAATTTCAGTAGTAATAACCCATGCAACACAATTTACGGTTAAAAATACAAAACATCAAAGTTGTCCCTCCATATTCTAAGGTGATGGAAAGCAGTTAAATGCAATAACACATTTCACTAAATTTTGGCCAATGACTTGGTTTGATTTGATAATAAAAATATTTCTTCCAAATTTTTCTATCCATCATTTATAAAAATATTAAGTTGATGTCTGAGTTGGCCTTGCTGAAAGATTAAAGGAGAAGTAAAAATAACCCATCTAACGCACAGGACATGCCATTGGATACTAAAAATACCTTGCCCCAAACGCAGATAGCTCCCCGAGCGTTTAACATTGTACTCAACAGTGTAGCCTCTGCCAGAAACACAACCAAAGTCAAACAGCACCACACCAGTAGTAAGAATACTTTAACAGGATTTAAACCTTAGAAACGTCAATCAATCAAAAAAGGGCCTGGGCTAACTCTTGCTCGCCTACAGATGACAATCATCTGTGTCTTCAATACGACAATGATCTTAACTCACAATTCCTTGATGGTAAACTACTGATGGCTGTCATCTTTCGTGGAACAAAAGTTAAAATAAATAAATAAATTCATCATCATTATCAACTCCACCTATGTTTCATCATCAAATATTTGAACAGCAACGGAGCAGGACTTCAGATCAGAAAGGCTCTATGGATTTTATAACCAGATATCCTCCTGGCATTGAACCTTTTAGGATTGAGCATATTTAGGCACAAGGGGCCTGTCCTGAAATTTGTATCAACAATTGGCTTGTAGGGACGCCTATCTATCAGAGTTAATCTCCTGTAAATAAGAAGCTATCCTCCAATATTCTCCTCTAGACTTGCAAAGAGTTCAGAAAATGAAGTAAGGTACTTTTTTTTGTTGCAGAATTATTAGCAACTAACATAACTCAGATACAAAACTTGCTTGTAAACAAAAGCACAAATGATTGTATCCAACTCCTAAATAAGTAAATAAACAAAAACATTGTTCATCAAAATATACAATGCCCATCCTTAAGTTTCACTCAATTATCATCTGAAAATCTACTTCTTGTCAGATGCATAAAAAAAGTACTATATATCAAATAATGAAGGTTATAAGTACATTCTCTCACTTCTCTAAATGACCAGATTGAGACCTGGACAACAGCAGCAGAAATTCTTGAATTTTTACAAGAGTTTAAAACAGCGATTTTGGAGTTCACAAAAAATAGAACTCTTCTCAGTGACAGCTGCAATTCCTTGGTTGCACCGGAAAACCACAGCTGATCACCTTTTCTTCATCACATCCCTACTGAACTTCTGATTTCTTAAACAAGCTGTTTGCAACATAACATTAAGCACTAAAAAGAAACTCAGTGATGAGGGAAAAAAAATTAAACAGAGTAAAGGCCAGGAGGAGATTGCGGCGAACCACTCTCAAGCAAGACGCTCCGGCTACAGAAGGATCTTGACGTACTCGAAGAAGATTGAAGACACCTTACATCACCACTGTAAAGAATCACTTCATTTCGGTGCATTCTCACTCTGCCATCCCTTTCCCCAGCATGGTAACAACCACCATCTTCCGCAAATTGTTCAAAGCCATTCTGCGCTGGGTCAAATATCTCAGAAAGCATTCTGAGCACTTGTTTGATTGATGGCCTTGCTCGCCCTTCCCTTTGGGTGCACCACTGTACTATCCCTACAATCAATTGGAGCTGTTCAAAGTCAAACGAGTTCCCAATCACAGGATCCACCAATTCGAGTAGCTTTGAATCATTTGTCATAAATTTCTGGGACCATGTCAGCAGATTCTTGCTATCTTGTATCGCTCTCCTCCCTGTTACAAGCTCTAATAATAGCACACCATAGCTGTATATGTCACTTTTCTCTGTCAGCTCTTGAGTCACCACATATTCAGGATCCATATACCCTGTAATTATTGATGTTAAGATCCTATAGTTTCATGCTAGCAATTTTCCTATGCAATAGAAAATTATCCAAAAAAAAAAGATGTGCATAATCATTCGATATTTGAAATCTAAATCAGAAAGGCTTAACAGAGGAGAAATCAGTTGCAACAATAGTCCGTTGATCTCTTGTAACTATTGCAGTAATGATCAGAAATCAGTCAAAATAATCTGTTGATCTGTTGTAAGTATTGAAGTCATGATCAGAAATCAATTGTAACAATAATCCATTGATATGTTGTAATCATTGCAGATATAATCTAATAATAATCTAACCCATTCTCCATATAACCTATCCTTGCCATCGCTTTTTTGGCCATGTTGACGGTAAGAGCTGGCTTCCTTCAGAGATGACCTACTACTAGCATATGATGGTGCAAATACTACTGCAATTGGAAGAGCTTTCATCACTAATTATTCCTCTCCCAATTATCTCCATCCTTCTGACCATCCAGGTATGGTTTTGGCTTTTCAAAAGTTAAAGTGATAGCAATTTTCCTTCATGGATGTGTGCCACAAACTTGCAGCAAAGAATAAATTGTGCTTCATTGATGGGAGTCTAGACAAACCACATTCACCTCTCTCTACTGCAATAGAATGGGAATGCTGTAGCAGCATGATCATGTCTTTGTTACTCAATATCGTGAGCCTAGATATTGCAAATAGTGAGTTGTGTTGAATCTCCTCGAGAAGCAGGTTGATATTAAAGATAGGTTCTCACAAGGCAATGAGTCTATGAATTAAAGAGGTTCATAGCCACATTCCAGCAAGAACAATCCATCTCAACTTACTACACAGCTCTGAAATCACTATGGGTTGAGTTGGCTTTTTATACAAAGATGTCAGCTTGTTCATGTGGGACAAGCAAGGAGTTCTAGGCACTTGTTCAATATGAACGTGTGTATTAGTTTCATATGGGTCTCAATGAGACCATTGAAACTTTGAAAACTGAAGTTTTGACCATGGAGCCAATGCCAAATATCAAAGAGGTTTATGCCTTGTTCAATTGTGAGGCCCTTTTGCCTACCTAACACCAATTGGTGCTTGGTCCACTTGACTGGCCCGATTTCGGAATAAACCAACCAAAGCTAGCATGCTCTGCATGTGAGGGGTCTCGGTTGCAAGTTCTGAACAGAGTCAGAATCTCGCTGACTCCCAACAGGAATTGGAGTCCCAATCCTCATCAGAGTAAGGGGAGCAAGCCTAGGGCTTCACTCTATTTAAGAATCCGCCTTCCCTTTGAGATTTCACTGCCAATGACTGCTATCCTTCTCCAATTCATTGACAAATTCCCTTCCCTATGTTGTCCTTTGCTAGAGATGAGGTAGAGTGGAGGGCTTCTCCACCTCTTTCTTCTCACTTGCCATTGCTGTCAGTTGAGTTCCATTGAGGAATCACTAGAATCGAGAGGCCTGGTACCTCCCTTGTTTTAGGGTTACTAGTTTTATTTGAACAAAACATGTTTTCCCTCTCCAGTGAACCAAACACTGCCACCTATGGTCACACATACCAGAACTTAGCTGCCGAACAGGCAAGCCAAGGGCCAACCTAGCATCAAGGTGGGTAGACTATCTTGTTTCTCCTTCCTTCCTGTTTCAGTTTTTACTTTTCTTGGTGGCTGCCATTACTAGCTACTCCTCGCCACCTTGTCACCATCAACTGCTAGCCCGATCATCCACACCACCACCACCTCCACCAACCCTTTTCTCCTTATCCTATTTTGAGAGAACGACAAAGGGTCCTCTTCCCCTGCTTTTTCTTTTTTCTCTTTTCTTTCTTCTCTTTCTCTTTCTTTCTTTCTCTAAGTAGGCCCTCAAATAGACTCCCATAGACGGTCCTCCTCTATTTTCCCTTAAAGTGTTAGTTTTGGACCCTGGTAATGCAGTTAAGCAACATTATAGGATTCTTCATCACACACGAGATCAAAGTAGCATAACAGGACCAAAATGTCATACAGGATCTTAGGCTCTAATAGTAAGTCTAATGTAGGATCAAAGGGATTTAGGCTCTAATATCAAATTTGATGCCAACAAACCTACATAAAAAAGATAATAATTAGCCTCGCATCAACTTCTTAAGGGTGTTCGATTAACCACCTCTGACCTTGCTAAAGAACACTCAAGGTTCACGGTTCTGCACAAATCACTTCTCACAGGATCATGGTCTCATATCATGACAAGTAGAGAATTTCTCCAAGCAAAAAAAGAGAACTGCAAATTTATTATTAATTTACTGATGAATACTTTATATCAAAGATGGCAGGCCTATTTATAGATTGAGATCTCCAAAAACCAATAAGGTTTCTAGTTTTCATAGGATACAAATTTTTGATAAAAAACTAAAGAGATAAATATCAAATAAATATTAAAATATATTTCTAGCTTTTGACTTTTAACTAAAGTAACAAAAGAAATAAACATAGAATTTAGGTAAAAATAAAGAAATTCATTCTTTCCATCATGGGCTGCAAAATAATATTTTGTAATTCTTTAAAAATTTGTCTACATGGGCGCATCTTTTATAATTAGCTCATAACTTCTTCACTTGATCTCAGTTTGAGTGATTCAAGATGTGTTGGAAGGCCAACTCAATTTCAAACATCATAAAAATAAATTTAATTGACAGCTTTAATTATTTTACTGCTAGTGAAACTTTCTTTTGAACTAATGCATATTAAATAGCTTTTTCTAACATAATTAGAAATAAACTTCTAACTTTAAGATCACTAAACACCAATGAATAAAGTAGCGCCTTTTATTCTTCCTTATGGAAGTGTTTATCAGTTTGGTAGAATTACAAAGTATGTTTCATTTCACCAACTTAGTTTAATATGAATCTTAAAGGATCGCTCTTCAAGCTTGATCAAATATAACTTCTGATGTAACCATGTTTTCTTTTAGATATTCAGCGGTCCTTCATCACATGATTTCTCTTGATAAGTCCTCTTTCCGCATCAATATCTCCAGTTTAGACAATTAATAGATATCGAGACTTTTGGCAGCATTAATTCCATCTAACTTAAAAGATTCAGCTCTCAACAATGTGGGATAAGATGTGATAGCTCTCAAATTTATTTATGTGAAGAGTTAGAGAAACATTAGAAACCTCAGTCTTTTCCTATATATGAGATTCATGTTCTTTGAAAATAAAGACGTCTTCTTTAGTTAAGGGGTTTGTCTTCGTGTTGCCTTCATCTTTTTCCTTAGAAGCTAGTTAAGTAGTAAAGGTTGTAGGTTCAACCGATTCTTTCAAAAGATTTTCTTGAAAAAAGTCATTAGATACCTTATAGATTGGCTCCTCCATATTACAATAGCTCGACTTTGGCTCTTCTTTCACCTGTTTAATCATAGTGCTCTTCTTTTCTTCCTCAACCTAGTTTTCTAACTGATAAAATCTATTGGATTATGGAATCATTATTGTCTTCTTTAGTTTTTCTTCAAATAATGTGGAAACTTTTTGTTCTTCAATTTTACTAGACAATATGTTGTGAAGAGTAAGATTACGAACTACTAGTTCAATACAAATAGGAGAACAAATTAGGTTATAGTACCTCTTTATTTGAAAGGTAGTACTTTTAGAGTTTTTGTGATAATTAGGAGACAAGTACTTTTCCAACTTTATGTGCATATCTCAAGTATTAATGAGTTCACCTAAAGCACAAACAATATCTTTGACTCTCTTCCATCAAATTTTAACTCATCTTTTGAGCTTGTTTTTAATAAATTCAACGCATCTTACTCTAGTCAACTTGTGCCAACTGAAATAGTCCTCAATAGATATGAGCCAATTAATAAAAGTATCTAGATTTAGATTTATATATAAGTCTACTTCAAGTCTAACTCTTCTAAAGATATCTTCATCAAGATTTTGAATTCTTGGTTGGGCCATTAAAGGTGGAGAAACTACAACATTTTGTGTTGTTGTATGAGAGCCTGAGTTGTACGTCAGGGTGCTTCTACCAGGGTTGTTGTGTTGCACAAGATGTCCATTGCATCATCAAACTGACTTTCTAGTGGAGCAACATGATCATCAAGAGCTAATGGAGGATTCATATTGCTACTACTAGGATTCTAAGGCATTATTGTAAATAGAACACCACCATTGTTAAGTTATATAAAATGTTCATAGTGGTAGGGGTGATGGATGGCAATGACTGCACCATCAAGTTGCACTAGAAGTCGGCTTTAGATGAATCTAAAAAACCTAGGACTAACCTACTTAGAAAACCAAGTCCGACTTAGAGTCTATGGCCCCAAATCTCAAGCAGTTTGAAATTAAGAGTAGAAGATAATTGGAAGCCCACCAAAATCTTATTTCCAAACTAACGCAAATTAGGCCTAATATAGGATTAGAGAGAAAGAGGGTCTTTTTTTTCCCTTTTCTGACCTTTCTTTTCTTTTTCAACGTCATTACTCATCGTCTTTTTGTGGTTTAAGTTATGAATTTACAGCAAAACAGTAACACTTGCGGATGCTTTTTCCTTGGTTCTAAATGCATCTTCAACAGCATATTCAATGGTATATATATATAGCTAGACTTAACTACATTCAAATGTAGCTAAGCCTATATCCGGTCACCTTCCTCATCCTTGAATCCACACAGTTTATGGATCATAAAGATAAAAAAAGTGAAAAAGATGAGACGGCTCCGGAATCCATGTGGATCCTAAGGTGGGCAAGATGATCAGATCTTAAACTTGGTTACATTTTCAGCTTTCTCTCTCTCTCTCTCTCTCTCTCTCTCTCTCTACATGAAAATACAAGTTGATTCAAATCTAAATGACAAATAGTACCATATTTATGTCCCAAAATAAAGATAAGTACGTTGATATGTTTTGGGATTTGCTGAGTTTTTAGGCAAAATTTTATACTTACACATGGCCATTTATTGAAATATAGATCCATTTATGTCTATAGGCTATGCCCCGCACCTTTTCTAGAGAAGGGAATGTCCTGGGCTTTATAAGTACCATTTTTTATGGACCAGAATATGATCCATTGTAGTGACAACTCATAATTTTTTACAAAAACCTAAACTAATTGAAAGGGATGTCACCTAGCCACCTTGTTTCCTATACAAATGGCTGTTATTTACCAAGCTATTATGGAATAACTAACAACCATTATACAGTATTTTATTATGGAATTAAGTCTCATATGTAATGAAACTCTACAGAAGCTAGTTAGGATTTTTTTTTTTCTGAGAAAAAGTTAGGAATATATTTTAGCAAGGCTGCCAGATAATGCTTCAATTTAAAGGAGCTGTGAGTTTAACATTATATTGAAATTTCTTTGGGCCAAAAAACACCAGAGAAAAGCTCCAACTATTACTGGAAAATGAGATTAGAACAAAGATGCAAACTCGCCTAGGGATGATCACTAGCAGTTAGAGATTGGGGTTGATGTGGGAGCAACACACACAGAGAGAGAGAGAGAGAGGTATAGATATTAAAAGTAACTACAAAGAGAGAGACAAAATAGGAGTTATGATACTCCACAATTTCATTCATGAAATTGGAAATGATTTGTAGCTGCCCTCTCCTAGCATCCATCCCCCTTTCATATAAGCTCCTAATACATTAAAGACTAATAATACTACTATAACTTTAGAAAGATAGCAGATTTCAAGATAGTCAAACTGCAAGATAATAAATGCTTCTACAACTTCCAACGGCAGCTCATAACTCCGGGCAAAAAATAAGAAAATGAGGTCTATTCAGCAAAAATCTACAATGATCCAAAAGATTTCTCCATTCAAATCTGATATCAATGCAAAGTTCAAGATCTTGAAGAGTGAACCATGCTAAAGAGTTCTTTTAAAATACATTGGGGTCAGTTTTTGCTTTTATGGAAGATCAATTAAAAACAGATAACATTTAAAGAACGTGACATTCTTGTTCAAGGATTAGAATGTTGGTGTTCAATCAAGATACGATATGATCTAGCTAGCCTTAACTTTTAGAACTCAAGGATGAGATGAGGATTAATAACCGTTAACTTTCAAAACATCAGCATGTAAATTTCAAGGACAAAATTTTTTTTATGAGGGAGGATATAATACCCCAAATCAGTGCAGATCAGTTAAAAATAAAGTTTCATCAAAATTAATGTAATTAAAATTTTTGAGTATGTCTACTTTAATGACGTCTAAAGCATCTTGAATCACCTAAAATGGATTTCAGATCAGGAAGTTATGAGTAGCCTAATGAACATATATCAATGCCAACAATTATGAAAAAGTTGTTTGCTCATAATTTAAAATATTATGAAACTTATATCAGATGAGTTAGAAATTTTAAAAGATTAAGTAATTTTTTAAAAAATTACGAAAAAGTTGTTCTGCTTATAATTTAAGAACTATTTTTCTTGAATTTTTATCCAAGTTTTTATATTTCTTTCTTTCAGAAACTTATATCAAATGAGTTAGAAATTTAATATCAGTTAGAAATCTATTTTTAAATATTTATTTGATATTTATTTCTTTAATTTTCTTTAGAAAATAGGAGTCCTACTAGAAATAGAAAATCTATTGGTTGTCTTCAAGATTTTCTTTCTAAATTAGAGAGATTCTTTGTTTGTCATACAAGAACTCAATTATACAATAGGTGATTGATGGAATGCCCATAATTATCTTTTTCATGTAAGCTTGTTTGCATCAATAAGGACTTACTCACCATTCCTTTTATGAGAATCACACGTTGATGATGATATTTAGAGTTAGTTGAATTTATTTGATAGCCAAGCCCTGAAGTGATAAGTTCTGAAGTGAACACACAGAATTGATTAGGAATGATATTATTCATAATTATGAGGTAAGGAATGATCTACTTTTTTCTAGACACTTCATGTATACATCTATTTTCAATAAAATATTGATATCATGATTGATTCATGAATTTTACAGGAGCATATTTCCTAATTACAGATGCATATGTTATTTTAGAAATAATGCATATATGTTTGGAATCTAGTTTGAACATCTTTTTAGCCATAGATTGATACAATAAGGATTATGATTGAATATGTTTTATATGGATTTTGAAACTCTGCCAGGTATGTTCAATGCATTTGCCAATGGAGATGGTACCAGACCGATGCCCTTGCTAGTGAGGATTGTACCTAGCCATTGCTCGATCAATGGAAATTGTACAATGATTGACTTTAAAAATTCAAGCATAGTTGGATTGATCGAGATGATTTCTGATTGATCTGTTTTATGAATAAATTAAATAACTAAAAATTATAAATTTTCTATTATTTGTTGTATTTGGATATGATGGCATTGCATGCATGTCATGTTCATTTATTATGAGTTATCTAGAAAGGGTGATCATTGTTTAGTAAGTTATTAAGCTTATTATTCTATTATTATTTAGGATCAATTCCATTGGACCATAATTTCGATCTATGATGCATTTCAAATCATTGAAAATTTATTTTGGGTATGATGATTATTAATTTAAGTTTTATTTCAACTGTTCAATTATTGAATAATATCATGATGAATGCCTTGCATACTTGTGAGATCATACCTTATGGGTATGTGGCAATTGTTGCATACGTAGCCTAGGATTTTAGGCCGGAGGCATGACACAGAGTCTTGAAAGGAGTCAGGTTTGTGCAAGCATTGGAGATATTCTATACAAGTTTGAGAGGAAGTCCTTGTTTCCTAGACTCAATTAATTTATTATTGGAGCCATGGGTAGCATCAGTTAAGCTTTATGTTATTTTGGATCGCCAAAGTTTTGTAGAACCTGGTATTTTAAATAAGTTTGTTTCAATGGCTATAATTGAAAACACATATCATGATATGACAATGTTAGCATTTTTACACTCAAAAGCTTTTTTAAAGCTCATCTATTGCAAGTTTATGTGCCACTAAACAATATTGTTGATCTATAATACATAGAGCGTTTGGAAAAAGAGAGAAGAGATTTGAACTGTCAATAGTTGTACGTTTTTCCAGAGAATCAGGACAGGTGGAAGCCCAGTTGAAAATCAGGATGAAAGAGTGATCCACACCTTTACCAACTCAACCTGTTGGCACCCTACTATGTGTGCTCCATGCATAAGCATATTGTGTCTTAAGTACTATACAAATCTTATAGTGTGAGCATCTACAGCCAACAATATATCAGGCATTCCCCTGATTAGCTGATTGTTGCTTCATTTCAACATTTGATCTTAAAGTCAACGTACAGATGACACTGTTAACAAACAATGAGTTGACTTTTGATGTTACATAAGGACAAGATTTCTAGACTAGCAGAATGCCTCAAGCTTTCCTCTCACCATGAAAAACATAGCTATGGAGAATCCATGGAGAAGATGAGAAGAGAGAGAATATCACATAGAACATGGTCAAAGAAAGTCATATAATATTTAATGAATGTTGGATAAAATACCCTGTAGTACTATGTTCATTTTCACTGTTACTGGGAAATATTAACAAAAAGACTGGAAAATACATGTCATTGGGCCAAGACACTGGATAAAACACCAACTTTCATTTATACCAATCCACCATGCTTTGACATCACCTAATATATATCCATTGGTATTTTCCATAACTGTATCAAGGTGTTTAGAGAGGTTTTTCAAATTAAAAGCTTAAGTTCAATATCCCTTACAATATTTTTATACAATCCATCAATTTAAAATATTTCAACTAATTAAATTTTGAGCTATCACTCAGAAAGGTTCACTGAGGTAGTGAGATTAAACCAAAATAAATTATATAAGAAACATAGAGATTTCTAATACGACTGCCTACTTACACTGATCATGGAAGGGGAGGGAAAGAAGAAACTTACCTGGAGTTCCCCGTATGTCTGTGTTCACTGGTTCAAAGCTGACTGCACCATATCTTGAAGCATGCGCGAGACCAAAATCAGCAACCTATGTTCAAAGTAAATGCTATTATCCTTGAAACTAATCAACAGAAACAAAACATCAGAAACCAATCTATGTACCTTTGCTACAAAATTCTCATCCAAAAGAATATTACTGGACTTAATGTCTCTATGGCAAAGAGGAGGATCACAATAGAAATGGAGGTATTCCTGCATCCCCCCACCAAAAAAAAAAAAAAAAGTGGATTACTATCTCAGGGAAATAAAATTTATTTATAAGAATTATATATCCATCTGATGGCAACTAGCAAAAGATCTGGCTTCAACCATGTCTAATCGGAACATTAGTTAACAACACAGCAAATAATTGTCAATATTATACCAGTTTGCCCACCCAAAATCAATTAAAAAAAAATTAAGCACTGATATTAACACTAAATGCTCCTCACAAGATGCCAGCAGTAGGGGCAATCACCCCTTAAATTTAATGTAGATTTGCCTTCTAAAACTCTGAAGTCAATATTTTAAGAGCATATTCCCTCACTGAATCAGAAAACCTCTATTTAAGACTTAATGACTAAGGAAAGACCCCACTCGTATCCCCAACAACGAGGGTGAGTTTAGTTCCCAGACACTTCCAAAGCTTTGTCAAATCGAAATGTGATCAGATTAGTCCAAAAGAATCATTCTACGCATACAAGTTAACCACTAAAGGTGGTATATACCTATTCAACTTCTAAAGTTGGTTGGGTGGAAGAGGACTACTGATCTGCGCCAGACATTTCTTTACCCAATCTATTATTTTCCCCTTATCCCTCTTCTTTAATTGAGTAAAAAGCTTTTCAAGGCAACTTTAGTGCTCAAAATATATTTACATTCTTTAGGACTATGGAACCAGGACATCTCATGCATTATTCATTCCTTTCCTTCCATCATCCTTCTTCAGAACATTGATAATATTTAGTGTCATAGAGATGTCAATGACATTTTATTTAACTTTTTTTACCAACAGAAGAAGATTTTTTCTTAACTTTTTTCATAGATTATATTAATGTTCATTTTTACTTATTGTGTTGGATCATAAAGAAAGAAACCTTATGTATTATATATATTATAATTGTCAATCTCCAAATTGTTTCAGCATGTTGGAACAAATCTTAATCATCGAGATGGTTTTTGAAGGGTATGCAAAAAAATTAGAGTTTAATCAAGCAATGGGTTGATTCTCTAACACTTAACTATTTTGTTATCATTTTTGCCATTGATTTTGTCTGGAGTATGTCTGACACATATTATACATTAAAATAGCATCCTATAGTTACCCCCTTATCAATTTCCTTACTCTGCCACTAGGGTTACAGTCAGCTTATAAAAAGGTCACAGATTCACTCTGGAATGGGCAAAATCATTTGTATTGCTTTACTACTTTAGTTAATAAGTCATTTCAATGATATCTCGGAGTTTTAAATAATGCCAGACAAGCATAAACATATCATTCCATCTAAATGAAGGACATGTATAAATCAACAACGAAACTGCAGGTGCAACTTATCAGCTAAGCAACAAAGACATGGTAGGGGATAGCCGAATAGAGATGAAGATAAGTTGTAAAGATTCAGAAAGCCAATACAAGAAAAATTCAGCTATTTAAGCAATTTTCCAACTTTGAGCAACAAATAAAGATGGGGAACAGGAGCACAAGCATGATATTTATTTCATATGAGAGGTGCATATTCTACCATAGAATGAGACCTTCTTTAGTAGAGAATAAGGAAGAATATTAGATCAAAGAGTGCAAAATGATCCAAGTAAAAAAACATGCTATGGAAGCCATGACTTGGATCTTAACTGCAAAGCAGAGAATGGAGACTTTCACCTTTAGCCTTTATTTTGCATATTTTTCATGGATAAGATGGGAGTGAACAAAAAATGAAACTATCAAACAAAATTCTACTATAACTTCGGAAATCACTTTCAGGAGATAATATGTGAAGGGGAATTTGATTGAGAGTACAACAAGACACAAATCTGAGTATGTTAATCAATTTGAAAAATCCAGTTTAAACATAAAATACAAAGGATAAAAAAGAATACAAAATGAAATTTTAGAACAAAATTGTACAATAAACTTAGAAATCACTTTCAGAGTAGTTACATGCCGTGAAGCATCACTGAGATTGTGAAGAGGCTCACAATGTTAATTATGTTAGTCATTTCCAGAATGTCAGTCTCACTGTACAAAAAGCATGAGAAAGAAGTAGATGTCAGAAGTAGCAAACAAGTAGAATGAATGGAATGAAGACAGGCCTCAGAAGTTTGATACAGTTATTGGTTACCACTGAGCCAAACCAATCTACCAACCTTCCATCTGAGACTTTGGTAGGACCATTCTAGTGTAGGTTTCAGTAGGACCATTTTAGTTTAAGTATCAGAATGTTGAGCATTTAATGAGACATGAGCATAAGACTAACATGACTGACATAGTATTTTGAGGCAGATGCTATAGGTATAGCAGAAAATGAAATAATTGAATATAATACATAAAGATTCAGCATAAATGGACAACAGAGAGGAAAACAAATTAGGATGATCATTCAATAGGCAATGTAGGCTAGAGGCCAGTTCTTTCAGGAGGTCTTGGATTAAGATTGATATGTCAAAGCATATGGAGGAGGCAAACTATTAAAAGGGATTAAAGAGACCATTTGATGAGCTGAATGCCTTGGATATGATGCAGCATGATATATGATCCAACCCTCAAAAGATATTATACAATTGTTTCGTTTTTTTCTGTTGATCATGCCAGTAATAAACTTTACCAGAGCATTGGCTACATCAATGGCAATTTGTATTCTAGTCTTCCAGTTCAGTGGATTTCTCTCTGGTGCTGCATAGGCAAAAAAAAATTGTTGATTAAAAAAAACTTTTAAGGGCAACAAGAAACTGATGGAAGAATTACAATGAAGATGATCCTTTAGGCTTCCATTTTCCATGTATTCATACACCAGAAACCTGCAAATGGTGGTCCAAGGAAAATAAGCATCAAATTGCAACAACATTGACATCTTATGGAAGAAAGAAATAAAAGTGCTGAAAAGGAGAACCGTACCTCTCATTCCTCTCAACACAAAACCCTTTCAAGGCAACAAGATGGCGATGGTGCAGTCTAGAAAGAAGTTCCATTTCTCGGCAAAATTCATCCTCGCCTTGCTTTGAAACTTTGTTCATCCGTTTCACAGCAGCTATGAAACTGTCACTGAATTGAGCCTTATAAACAGTTCCAAAGCCACCTTTACCTATGACTCTGCTGAAATTCTCCGTTGCCTTATTTATTTCCCTGTAGTTGAACCTTCGGAAAACAGATGATGGACCTGGAGAATGATCTGTGTAAAATTGATTGTTCATAGAATCAAAAGATGGCTGGAAGAAGGTCCCTACAAGCAGTTACTCAAGCCTTCAAATTAAGCACATTGGCCTAAAGAGGCGTCAAAGCAGCCACTGGATAGTGTAAATCACCTAAATCATTGCCTAATATGATGAGCGCTCACCTGGCATAGAAACCATAACTTTATATTTTCCCCCTTTTCACCTAGTAAACATTTTTTGGTTTTATCGTATACCAAACTGATCTGAGGGATTACTGGGTCAAAGCGAACCCTAATAAGCCAGAGAACATAGCCAAGTTTTTGAAGCTCCATTTCTGCTCTAGATGCAGGCCCCCACATAATAAAGCTTCAGTTTCAACAGTTTCAACTGTTTTTGCAGTTTCACTCCAAGTTTTGGAGCTTCAGCCAAAAGTCAAAATAAATTCTAGTAGTATGAAAGTTAAGAAAAAATCAAGTTATTTTACATCATTTTATTGTCTTGAGTTATCTAGAATCATGATATTTTTTTTAAGGTTGGGTAAGCATATATTGAAACTGAGCTTACTGAAGCTTAATGCATTAAACATGTCAAAAGAATGTACTAATTTACTATGCATCAATACCTAATATTGTATCATCAAGCATAAACTAACATAAGTAGAAAAGAGTATGAAACCGATTACAGTTACCTATTCAGCACCACAATCAAAACAAGAAAAGTGACAGGCACTAAGGTGATGCCACTAGTCCCTGATGTGCCCCAGAATTTGAAAAACTTACAAAGATCCTTATCTCCCAAAAAAACTGGCTTTCAAATCAGACATGCACATACATCTTTTCATGTTGAAGTGTTACATATAGCTTTAGCACACACATCACATAAATGTTTTGATGCCTTGATGGATAAAATTTCAACTAGCCCACTATATTAAATTAATAAAAAAGCTTAGACAAATAGAATAGCTTCGACAGATGTGATTGAATAACATTTATAAAAATGACAGACATGAAAACATATTTACTTCTTAACCTAAAACACAAAAGCACGGTAGTTTCAGTAGGTTCCATTTAGTAATGGCTGAAACCAGCCAAAACTGCTGAAACCAGTTGAATCCACCCAAACTACTGCAACCAGCTAGAATCACCTGAAATTGACTGAAACCGTAAATTTCAGTCAGTTTTTGGATTGGCTTTGGGCAAAAAGGATCAATTTTAGCCAAAAACTCAACCATGATCAAAGCTAAACAACAAACATGAAATGATTTTCTATGGATTGTCAGCATCATAAACTCCAACAAACACTAACATTTATTTTTTTTCAAGAACCAAGTCAATTTATTTCTTATTATTCTGCTATTCTACGTGTGTCTGCATGGCATTTTGCCTTTTTAATCTTCACCCAACAGAGTACATCTACCATGTCTTTGACACATAGACAAAGCATGAATTTTTTTTTTATAGATGATTTACTAGAACACAAGGAAAAAAGATAAAAATATTATACCTTCTTGACTTCTCCAGACTTGCATAGGAGGGAAGGCATTACATGATGTCTCATTGGGATCATCTGCATTCCTTAGTTCCTTACTTTTCTTACGAATAAGTAGTATTAAAATTAGCAGAAGTAGAATTGCCACTAATATAACCCCAATTCCTATTCCTGGAATCAATGTGAGCCGAGACACTTGCCGGTGTTTTTTGACAGGAATGCTAATAAGGTGCTGATTGGGAGCTTGAGCAGAGTCAGAACTTGGAGAAGACGTAGGAACAAGCGATTGAGAAGGTGACTCTGCAATGTTCACCAAAAACAATTTTTGAGAATAGGAGAACAAAGTCATATAAAGAAAAATAATAGGATGTGTTAAAATGCACAAAGCATCCAATTAGTGCACAACCAATATATTCAATAGTTTTGAGTTAGTAGGTTTTATATTGAACCCATGAATAGAAATTGGAAGTTTATAATGATCTAATTCTCAACAACATTGATATCCCCCTGGAAGAATGGACTGGTAGAATAACATGTAAAAGCCTTTGGAAGCATGGAAAGTGATATTCTTCTTCTTAAAGTCTCCACGGAAGTATGGATTCACATTGAGTAGTAATATTTTTCAAATGTTGTGACCTAGAACATTTGATATGTACATAACCTTTATTCTATAGTTTCAGAATTGCTTATCTGTAACCATTATGAAAGGGAATTGAATTACCTATAATCATAGTCATGGCCATCAAGCCTTATTCCAACTCTGTTGGGTTGACAATATGATCCATTATCATCCAATTTATCATCACTATTCAAGCTACAAAAATTGCCACTATCTCTTAACAATTTCCTTGCACTCTTACCATCTCAGTCAAATCTTACTCAACGGTCCTTGGTTGTTTCAACTTCCACACCCCCTCTAGTGTATAGTGGGTTGCAATGAACTCCATGTGTGATCAATATGGCATCAAACAAAGGCAATAAGAAACTAGCAAATCATAGATGACACAGATTTATATGATTCAGCTTTTTCGGCCTACATTCACATTGAAGAAGAGGAGAAATTTCCACCGTAGATGCAAACGAAAGAAATACAAGTGTAAGAGATGGCTCTCACAAAACTCTAATCCCAAATACCCTCCAACGTTATTTTTAAAGTAGGAATATATAAATAGAGAGTTGGACTTGACTACACTCATATATAATCAAGCTCAAATCTAGTCACTTTCCTTACGCTTAGATCCGCACAGTTTTGAAAGCAGAAAAGTCATTCGTTAACCATCATTTGTCACATCTATCTTGTCTCTATAAATGAACCTCATTTTTTTGTAATACATTACGTGTAAAATAGTTTCTATTACACTGAAGAACAGGGATATGAGCCATAACCCTATTCTGTTACTTACTTCTTCGCTGAAGAATAGGGATGAGACATATCTCCATTCTTTTAACTGAAGAATAAAGATATAATCCATATCCTTATTTTGTTACTCCTGTACTTTTTCACTGAAGAATGTGAATATGAGTTATATCCCTATTCTTTTAACTAAAAAACAGAGATATAAGCCATATTCCTATTCTTTTAAATAAAGAACAAAGATATGAGCTATATTCCTATTCTTCAACGAAGTACATGAATAACAAAAACTATTTTATACGTAGTACGTTGCAAAAAATAAAGTGCATTTATGGAGACGGAACAAACACAACGAACGGTGGTTAACGAATGACTTTTTTACTTTGAGATCCGTATGGATTTAAGGGTAAGAAAGTTGACCAAATTTAAGCTTAGCTATATACGAATGTAACTAAATCTCTCTCTCTCTCTCTCTCTCTCTCTCTCTCTCTCGCTCTACATATATATATATATATATATATATATATATATATATGTATGTATGTATGTATATGTATATATATGTATGTATGTATGTATATGTATATATATGTATGTATGTATGTATATGTATATATATGTATGTATGTATGTATATGTATATATATATATAAAGGGTCAAGTCTGTACCATGGGGGTTCCACCCCCATACCCTTGAAAGAGGTCACTACAAGGATTCAAGCTTGGGTCGTCCACCATAAACCTCAAAAAAGGTTCCTAGATAATTTTTTTCCCTCCAAATTTATCGAGCCAAATCATCAAGTGGGACGAATCAAGAAATTCAAGATACACTTAACAAATCTTCACCTTGATTTGAATTCCATCATGCAGCAACAAATAGTAGAAACTCTCCTCCATGCAAGTCCTCTCCATAAAATCTCAAAAGTCACAAATCAAGCACCATAAATACCAACCAAGCCTAGGCAAAACTTGAACTTGAGTGTAATAATTGACTTGATCATTATAACTGTCTTGATCATTATAACTGTAACATTATTTTCCAAAGCAACCTTACTCACCAAAACATCAACTTCAATATAACCCTGAATGAAGTAACATCTGACATCAATGTATTTGGTTCTTTCATGAAACATCTGATCCTTCATTAGATATATGGCACCCTAATTATCACAAAACACAACAATTAATCCTTGCTACAAGCCAAGATCACCAATCAAATCTTTTAACCATAAAGCTTCCTCTACTACCTCTATAACTGCCATGTACTTTACCTATGCATCAGACAAAGCAATAGTTGACTATAACATAGCCTTCCAATTAATGGCACCACCCGAGAAAGTGAAGATATAACATATCAAAGATCGCCTCCTATTCAAATCCCCAACAAAATTGAAGTCCATGTAACCAACAACATTATTACTAGAGCAAATACAAATTTACAGCGCTTCTCAAATATCAAAATGTCCATTTCACCACTTGCCAATGACCCTTACCAGGACAAGCCATCTATCAATTGATAATACTAATAGCATGTGAAATATCTAAACGGGTATAAACTATAGTTACATGATGCTCCCAACTGCACTCTCATAAAGAATATGAGGCATGCTCCTCATCAGTTTGTGGAGATAAAACTATAGAAAGCCTAAAATGTGCTCCAAGAGGAGTGTACACAAGCTTTACCTCATCCAAGCCAAAATGTTCAAGTATCTCGTCAATGTTCTGCTTGTAAGACAAATCTAACCTGCTCACTGAACATTCCCCATGAATTTTTATACTCAATCTTCTTAGCAGCATCCAAGGGCAGCCGAACCATATCGAATCAAACGGTTTAGGGTGAACTGTAACAAACAGTCCTAGAATCGATATAATTCGATGGTTCAGTTTGGTACATAGGTCGAACCATCCTATATTGCCCCATACCAACCCCGAACCGTACCGAACCGCCTACGGCTTAATACAAGATGGTTTATATGTTAGAGCCTCTTAGTACACCTTAACGATATGCCATCGGTTCGATGCAGTATGCCTCATGCCGAGCCATACCGATCCAATATCAAAAAGATACCAATTCCCAACACATGGAACTTTGATGGTACCCAAATCTTTCATTTTAAACTCACCACTCAACTAGAGCTTTAGCTTGTTGATTTCAAACATATCCTTAGCAACTAGTAACATATTATCAGCATAAAGTAATAAATATACAAAAAAAACCCATCTAGGAGCTTCCTATAATAAACACAAGCATCATTGTCACTTCTAGTATAATCATGACAAACCATAAAGTTATCAAAAAACCTCTTGTATCATTATTAAGGAGATTGCTTTAAACCATACAAGGAGTTCTTCAACAAGCAAATATGATCTTCCTTTCACCGAACAACCAACCTCTGGTTGATGCATATAGATTCTTTCCTCAAGCTCACCATGTAAAAAAGCTGTTTTAATATCAAGTTGCAATAAGAGAAAATATTTCATGGAAGTCAACACCTCCCAAGTGTAGCCCTTTGCAACCAAGCATGCCTTGAATCTAGTACACTCAACCCTTAGAATTCCCTTTTTCTTGAAGACCTATTTGCAACCAACGATCTTCTGGTATTTGGGCGCTTCAACCAACTCTCACATTTGATTTTTGTGAAGAGATTCAATCTCCTCACTCATATAAACAGTCCACCGAGCAGATTCACTACAAGTGACAAATTGATGATAACTAAAAGATTTTGTAATCTCAATGGCCTTGCCACATTGGGTGCATAAGAAATTAAAGATGCATAATCATATCTCTTAGGAGGTTTGATCTATCTCTTTTCCTGACCAATGACCATACCATATTGCTACTCTTGTGGTACTACTTCCTTTTCGCTAGGAACCTTCATCTCATCCTAAATGGACAGAACGGAGTGCCTCCTTGCACAGACCTAGGAGGCTCTACCTCAAGCTCCACCTGCTCACTGACACCATGATCTTCCTATACAACTGATCCTTCATTCAAAGACTATAAGTGTAATGAAGCATGGATGAGTCATCAAAAATCAAATCTCTATTGTATAGGAACTTGGGTGATTTAGGATTAAGGCACCACAACCTATATCCTTGCACCCTAATACCATAACCAAGAATATACATTTCTTTGCCTAGGCTCAAGTTTGCCATCATTAACATAAGCATTAGCAGGACAACCAAATACTCTTAACCTAGAGTAATCAGCAGAAGAACCAAACCATACTTCCTCAGGAATTTTCAATTCAATAGAAATCAATGGAGACATATTCACCAAATAGCAAGCTGTGTTAATAGCTTCAGCCCAAAAATCCTTCAAAAGCCCAGCATTAGAAAGCATGCACTGAGTTCTTTCTAACAGAGTCCTATTCATATGTTCTGGAACTTCATTCCACTATAGTGTACTTGGAACAGTGTGGCATCTGACTATTCTCTTATTTTTGCAGAACTTATCAAAATCACTTAAGCAATATTCCAATTCATTATCGATTCTAAGATGCTCGATCTCCTTCCCTCTCTGATTTTTTGTTCAGTCTTAAATTGCTTGAAGGTATCAAATACTTCATTTTTGTGCTTAAAGAAATACACCTAGACTTTTCTCAAAAAATTATCAATGAAAGTCGGCAGATAACAATGAACAACCTTTGAAATAGTAGGAGAGCGCTCCAAAGATCTGAATGAAAATAATCCCCTGTACTCTTGGTACTATGAGCAGAAATACTAAACTTGACTCTAACCTTTTATCAAATATACAATGCTGACAAAAGTCAGGCTTACCAGTAGATTGGCCACAAAGCAAACCCTACTTACTCAACTCTATCAGTCACTCATATGACCCAACCACATATGCCACAATTGCATAGTCTCAAAATCTGGATCAATAGAAGATTACACTAATACACCTCCAATGGCTGTAGCTTCCTACATGAAATAGAGAACTTTCTCCAAATGTCCTTTAATCACACAGAGAACCTAAAAAACACCCTCAAAACTCCACCTTCATCAAAATACTGATAATCTTTCGAATCAAGAGTACTTAGAGAAATAAGGTTCTTTTTCATTTTGAGAGTGTGTCAAACATCAGTCAAAATCCTAACAATACCATAAAAAATCTTGAAATGAACTGTACCAATACCAACAAGCTGACAAGGATCATCATTTTCCATCAATCTGGAATAAATACATGGCTGATAAGTAGCAAACAATCCTTTACTGGTACTAATGTGAAATGTGGTAGACATATCAAGAATGCACCTATCACCAGAGTGATCCAGAGATACCGAAAAAACAATTTCGATATCATCAGAGGACTTCTCCTTAACAACACTTGCAACCTTCTTGTTTTGCTTGTTCCCCGACCTTATTCTTAAGTTTAGGAAAATCAGTTTTCATGTGCCCAATCTTGTGACAATCGTAACACTCAATCTTCTTCTTATCAGAACCCTTCTCTCTATTTTTAGAACTTCCTCTAATCACAGGACCTTCCCCTTCACTATTCTCTCCCCAATTCTTTGACAACTTTTTTCTCGACTCATTGGAGCTCAAGACTATTTTCACATCATCTAAAGAAATAGTGTCATGACCATAGAGAAATGCTCGAATGAAAGAGACAACGAACACAAAACAATCAAGGCTTGGTCATCATCTTTAGTTTTCATATCTATATTTTTAAGGTCCATAATAATTTGATTAAATTTATCAAGGTGCTGAGTAATGGGTGTGCCTTCTTCCATCTTCATAGTGCACAGCCCTTGCTTCAAATGGGGTTTGTTGGTAAGAGATTTTGTCATATACAAAGTCTCCAATTTGAACCACAGACCCGCCACTGTTTCTTCATCTGCAACCTCGCGATGGACTTCATCAGCCAAATTAAGCTGAATAGCATGGTGTGCTTTCTCCATAATATCATCCTTTTCTTCCTTCAACAATGACTCAAGCAATTTGTCTCTACCTTTCAAAGCTTTGTGTATGCCTAGGTGCATTAGCATGGCTCACATCTTAATGCACCACAAACTAAAGCTATTCTTTTCATTAAACTTCTCAACTTCATATTTGGCCGCTGCAACATTCACTGCCATATTGACCAACTATTAAATACTTGGAGTGCAAAGCAGAATCATCCTTGAATCAGGCAAAAATGTCCTCACAAATCAAAGATAAGACAAATAATGCCTGCTGCTATAATATTAGTTGCAACGAACTCCATATGTGATCAATGTGGCATCAAACAAAGGCAATGAGAAAATAGCAAATCAAAGACAAGATAGATAAATGTGGTTCGGCTCTATGTGATTCGGCTCTTTCGGCCTACATCCACCGGTGAAGGTGAGAAATTTCCATTATGAATGCAAAAGAAAGAGATACAAGTGTAAGAGACAACTCTCACAGAACCCTAATTACAAATACACCTCAACCCTTTTTTGAAACAAGAAGAATATACAGTGGGGGTTCTAACCTCGCACCCTCAGAAGAGGTCTATGGTAGGAGCAGAGGGCTTGGGCCAGCAATGGTGGGCTTCAAGCTTGGGCCGACAGGCACCCTTGGAAGAGGGCTATGGTAGAAGTGGAGGGCTTGGACCGATGGTGGTGGGCTTCAGGCTTGGGCCTGTTAGCCCAAGCCCTTCACTTCTACCATAGACCTCAAAAAAAGTTCCTAATTATTTTTTTCCTCCAAACTTTTTGAGCTGAATCATAAGAGCAGGGTGGATCAAAAAATTCAAGACACACTTAACTCAGTGTTACCACCTTATAATCGTAGTTTTACTGCACATATGCCTTTTATGGTCAAAGTATCATGCTTATAAGACACTACAAACCTTAATGTTGTTACAAAAGAACTTTTTTCAGAGTCTTACAAACACATGTAGGTCAAATAATAAAATGAAAGCACATCTCCTCTTCATCAACCCAGTTTTAGTTCCATTGCATGTCTTCATACTGCTCCCCTTGCTTCAATATAACAGATCCAAGATAAAAATTAATCACACTATTATATCTCTTCATCATCACTCTAAATAAAGCACAGCCTCTGTCCTTTTCTTTTCTTTACTTTGTCTGCACTCTACGTAAGGTACATCTAAGCTAAATTCAATGATCACAGCATAATATTAAATGATTGCAGCATAATATCTCATAGCCATCAAATTTAAACAAGCCAGTACTTTAATATCTATGCTCAACAAAATTGCATTTAATGTGCTATACCTTAAGGATTGACTATAAGATACTTAAAGCATTAGAAATAACCAACTGTATTATGGAACTTTCACCCTTTCATTTCCTCTAGTAGGTTTTTTTCTTTCCATAGACAAGTATTTACATTTTTGTAATGAAAAAAGGGACACATACTTGAATTTTTTAATACATAAACAAGCATGAGCATTAAAAAGATTCTGATGTTCTCGCCATTTCCAAAGAATCCAAATATTTTATAATCAAATAGTATTATATGATCCGATACTTTAGAAGCAAAATGGGAGCACCCATACTATAGCTTCCTGAACCATTTAAGCCGGATCAGTGATATTATAAAAATGGAATTAGAAGGTCCCTGCAAGTATGAATTCCATTTTCCAGAATTGCTAATATATTTTCCTAATAAATTATTCGACAACCATCTGATCATAATTATTTTTGGAGAATGAAGAAAAAGGATTCATGTAGCCAATCCCAACTAGTTTGAGATTAAGGCTTTATTGTTGTTGTTGTTACTGCTATCTAATCCTAATTATTTACATCTTATAAATTGATCAAGGGAAGGACAAATGTGGCATCTCTGCTTCGCTAGGATGAGCTATGTGCTTAAAAATCATAAAATGTTGACAAATAATTATGTCAAGGGGTTATTGAAGTCAGAAAAAAGCAAACAGTTATCAAAATGATCAAACCTGGGAGAATGCTAAGCCCTTGAACACCAAAGAAGCAACCGGCCATGTCAATAGCCACCAAGTTGTCACCTTGGTTTGCAAGTGTAACAAACACTGCATTGCGACAGACACTTAATGTGACATTGTCATCTCCTCCTATAAGATTGTGGAGGTACGTAATGCCATAATTTAAGCACCTCTTGCAACTGCTGTCCGATGAAAGTGGCAGCTTGCAGTTTCCAATGACATCAATGAAGTTAGGAGACTGCATCATTTCCAATACAGTTCCTCTCCCCTCGCACTGATAAGAAACTCGAATTTTGGGTCCCAGTCCACAAACTGCAGTGGTACTAGCTGGAATTCCATGTAACTTGAATGTTTCAGACACAGAAGTGAGGCAGATATCTGAAAATGCTGATGGAACTCCAAGTTCTCCAGTTGAATTTGCAAAACGAGAAATGGAAATTGCAACAAATGCATTAATATAACGGCAGCATTTCCCTCGTTCATCTTGATTTGAACAAGCAGAAGCTGCCAATGTAAAGTTTGCCCAACTAAAATCCAAGGGACAATCTGCATGAGTGAATAAAATAAACATCATAAATCAACGCCATTAAATATAAGTACCAAACAAAGCTGAATCATAATGGCACTTAGATGAAGTATCTAATTATAGAATCATACCAACAATGAAATCATCAAGCCTTTTATGGAGAAAATCCATGCATAGGGTGTTAACAGTCCATGTAAAACTAATGTGCACTAAAACAGAGACTAGATAGATATATAGACCTTTTGAATATAAAGCTGAAAAACGTCATGTAGGCAATTTGCAAATTAATGAGAAATGGGCTCATCTGGAGAGAAAATCAGATATCTACAATAGCCTAAACTCAGGCTGGCAAAGCCACTAATGTGAAGTATGATATTCTTAAACAAAAGCTTGTTTAGTTACAAACGCTCATTTCATAAAAGAAACAGAAAGAGAACAATAACCGGTGAAAAAAGAAAAACTCTAACAAAAACAATTGAGCAAATATGCACCATTCAAAGTAAAGCATTCAAAGGATACCAAACTGCAAAACTTCAGCACAGTCAAAAGAAATTGTATGCATAAACATATAAAATAGCCAAAATTTTGAAAGTAAAGTTTATATAACTGAAGTAACAAATTGTATGCAGAGATGATACATCTAGCAAGACAAGTTTTGATTAAAATGTTGGGTGATTATGACAGTCTTATGGTTTAGAAGAAGACCACTAAAGAAAAAAAAAAAGTGCTAGCACTATGAGGTATACGATAAGCATGTTAATATCCATCAGAAAGCTTAAGCTTATAGGTGAAAGGGCCCAGAAGTATGAGATAAACCAAGGTCCCATGCCTGGCAGATGTAGGATCAGTCCCTCACACCCACTCTCGCTTATAGAGCCTATAAAGGGGCAACTCGTTGTGTAGGATGAGTGTGGAGGGATTGACTAGTCCAATGGGATAGCTGGCTCTCACACATGTTAATGTCTGACCCAAAAGCTTAAGATGAAACCAAGGTCCGAGACCCAACCAATTTGGGACTGGACTGTAACAAAGCAATGGTGCATGATTTGATAAAATTTTGTAGTAAAGAACACCAAAAAAAGATCATGAATGAGATTGTAGCAATTTGGTTGGAATATAATAGGCAATGGATCTTTAGCCTTTAAAAGTTTCTTACAAGAATCTCCCAAGGTGATAATTGACAAAGAACATGTGTTATATAAGATTGAGGGAAATGTTGATCCCTTAGATTACTAAAAGGGGAATACCGGCCTCTTTTTTCTTCATGATGCAACTACAGGCCCCAAAAGTGTTACTCTATAAAAACTAGTTTCAATGCCTTTTTCTCCCTTTTTTGTTAAGAGAAAGGAGGCTAGATCTCCAACAGGTAGGGAAAAAAACCAAATTGACTCAAATCCAGTTCCTCTAGCATCCAAAGCATCAATATTTCAGTGGGAAAGCTCTGAAACCGAATGGCCTTTCTAGAATTCTTAGCGCCCAAAATTGCCAATTAGCAACCTCGTTACCACCACCGAAGATGTGGGAGATCTTTAGTAAAGGGAAGGAGAGGAGATCCCAGTAATCTAGCAAGCAACTGTGATAGGGCCTTGAGCTGTATCGAGTGGAAAACCAATGGTTTGGGGTGTTGGAGTTTTAGGGTCGTATATGTGTAATTAGAACACCAAATAATAGTAAAATAAAACTTCATACCTATTCGTGTCATTATGCGAAGGTTGCAGAGGTTCCGAGAAGGTTAAATCTTCCTCTTCTCGCTCCTTCCTTAGGTGGTGTTTTGATAGAAAAACCAATCATAAATATAAGGAGAGAAGAGGGGACCTAACCTATTTATAATGAAACCCTAATAGGCTCTTTCATCATAGGTCACTATTAGGTTTTAGACCCAAACAAACTGCCAACCACATCAGTAATAAAAGTACACTTAAACCTAAACTATATAGATCACTTTTTATCAATAATGGGCTCATCCCGCTTGTATCATACCAAATTTGTTCAGCCATTGCAAATTAAAATCACTAACAATTAATAGAAGTCGTTAACATGGTTGGGTCTCGGAAAGCTACTAACACCAAATCATGGCAGTCGCTATGCCCTTTGTTGACATAGGACCAATTTATGGTTACAAATGTTAATAACTTCTACTAACATAAATCATGATGTGATAATATGGCAAGAAAATAGAACAACACATATGATCCCCATAATTATTATTCTCACTGCCAATCCATCAAATAATTTCCCATCAAACTTTACATTTTAACCAAATCTAGAGAAATCCCGTACAGCATTTATAATATGACTAGTATGTCACTAATAAAATACCTCAAAGTTTTCTTTAAAGTGTCACCAAGAGATATACATAACTAACACTCAAGACTGACACCAAGTCTCAAGTTCTCAATAGCATGACATGTCATAAGAATGTGCTCATATAAACATCAAAACAATATGATATCAATAAAAGAATGATCATCATATATCAAATAAATATACTCAAAAAATAATGGGTTCAATGATAACATATGTAATAAACCAACAGGTGAGAATTCAATATACATAATCCACTCCCACTAACTAAATACATCAGAAGACCCTACAATACCCATGTTATCAATATGCTTCATAAACACAATGGGTCTTAGTCCTTTGGTCAACAGATTAGCAACCATACTTTCTATGTCCATGTTATAATACCCTTATGCATGAATAGTCCCACATCAGATGGAAAAAAAATAGTTTAAAGAGTTATAACTCAAGTTCATCGGCTACCAATTAACTTGCACTCGAGTTTTTAAGGCCATATGGACTCAGCCTGCTAGCAAGTTAATTAGATCAACAAGTGAGCTTAGTGCATTACAAATGGTGCCAGAGCCCAGTTAAGTGTGCGAAAATTGGATGGCGAAAGAAAAGGGCTATCATGGGATGGTGGTAAAGTCCCACCATGATATGGAGCCACCTTTATAGCACTAATGATTTCGATTGGGGTAGATTTTAGCTAGCTTGTAGTATGTGAAAAAGACATAGCCTGATTAGGGGGGAAGATTGTAATATCCCTATACATAAATAATCCCACATCGGATAAGAAAAAAAATAGTTTGAAGAGTTATACCTCAAGTTCATCTGCTCCCAATTAACTTATACTCAATATTTTAAGGCCATGTAGACTTGACCTGTTAGCATATTAATTAGGCAAATAGATAGGCTTAGAGTGTTACAAATGTACTCAACAACAATATCTCCTTTCTTCACTAGCTCCCTGACTATGAGCTATTTAATCTCCATATACTTAGACCCACTAGTATTTTTGTTGTTCTTAGAAAATAACACGGCAGAACTGTTATCACAGTAAATCTTTAGTAGTTTTGAAATGAAATTGATAACACCAAGTCCTGAGATAAAATTCTTTAACATATATCCTGTGTTGCAGCTCAATAACATACAATAAATTTAGTCTGCATTGTAGATAAAATCGTAAGTGCTTATTTAACACTTTTCCACGATATGGCTCTTCCAACTAACATAACGATATAACCTGAAGTGAATTTCATATCATTAGAATAACCAATGAAATCTGAATCTAAATAACCAATTACACCAAGATTATCCACTTTCCTACGGACTAGCATAAAATCTTTTATTCTCTACAAATACCTCATCACTTTCTTGGCAGCTTTTCAATGTTCCAAACCAAGGATTGATAAATATCTACCCATAACACTTAATGCAAAAGCAATATCCGATCTAATACATATCTGTGCATACATCAAACTACCAACTGCACTAGTATAAGGTATATCTTTCATAGACTCTCAAGATCATTTTTGGAGCACTGATTCAAGCTAAACTTGTCACCTTTCAGAACAGGTACATCCCTAGGTTTGTAATTTTGCATGCTAAACCTACTAAGCACACTATCAATGTAGGTTCTTTGAGAGATTCCCAACATGCCATGGGATTTATCTTTGTGGATTTCAATACTAAGAACAAAAGATGCCTCTCCAAGATCTTTCATATCAAAAATCTTGGATAATAAGTGCTCAATCTCATGTAGCGGACCAAGATCGCTACTAGCAGGTAAAATGTCATCCATATACCATACTTGAAAGATAAATTTGCTCCCACTGACCTTGTGGCATATACACTGATCAATTTTATTCTCCTAAAAATCTATAGAAGAAATCATCTCATCAAACTTCAAATACCATTGACAAGAAGCATGTTTGAGACCATACATAGACCTTTTAAATCTACAAATTATATGTTCCTTCTTTGACTCTTTGAATCCTTCAGGTTGCACCATATAAACCTCCTCTTGAAGATCACCATCCAAGAAGGCTATTCTTATATCCATTTGGTATTACTCTAAATCAAAATAAGCTACTAATGACATAATGATTTTGAAAGAATTCTTAGAAGAAACACGTGAAAATGTCTCTTTAATTTCAATGCCTTCTTTCTCAGTAAAACCTTTTGTCGCAAGTCTATCTTTAAAGCGCTCAATCTTTCCTTTGGAGTGGGGAAAGTGATTGGATCTATACATATACACACACTAAAAACCAAGAACTGGAAAGTGATGCCAAATGGAACCCCTAGTTTTTTTTAAAAAGGCAATGCTTCTAATTTATTATCCTCTTATTTATTCTAAAGATATTCTCTAATACATACTCATTCTCTTTTATCTCCAATCATACTGCATTCAGCTAGATTCTTTGAAATCCCCTAAAGTTTGCCTTTAAGCAAGTCTAGGATTCAAATCCTGGGTTTCACAACAATAAATAAATAAGATAGATTCTTTACAGTCTGGTCAAATCATTACTCCACTTCTTCAAGCCTATTAATCATTAAACTTTACTTCTCTACATGAATCTTTCGGTCATTTAGCAATCATTATTATGAGAGCCCATGTGGGCATGTGTTTAATTCCACTTTGATTGTGCACTGAGAAGGTCTTGGAAGCACATATAGGACTAAGAAATCTAAATAATAATTTCTAACTAACCTTTTTTTAAGGTGAATCTTTGGTCATTGAAAATGGTATCAAGGTGGACACAGCCCATGGCCCTATGAGCTAGACAACATTATAGCATAAGCCTTCTAAAGCTAATCACATATTGATCATGATGTTTGTGATTGGATTTGATAGGATTTGGACCTTTGAACTAACGAGGAGCCAAGGCTTAATCGGAAAGAGCATGTGAGAGCTCATGCAAGCACGTATTTAATCTCACATTGGTGTGTATGCATACCAAACCCAAATAATACCTCTTGCTTAATCTTTCCAGGTGAAGTCCAGTAATATATATACAGACATAGATAGAAAGAGAGAGAAAAGCAAGGAACCCAAATAATACCCCCTGAACATTCTTTCCAGGTCAAGCCCTAGGTTATTGCAGTTCCAAATAAAATCTCAACAACTCTGTCGTTTTAGAAAAAGTAATTATCTTCCCAAGGTTGATATAAAACACAATATAAAAGAGTTTCCCATAGGTCAGAATAGAAACCATTGATCTCGTCTAAAGAGCTTCTACAGTGCTTTAAAATGGCATATAAATGTTCTAAACTTACCAGCTTGTCATTTAAAATTTCAAAATTTCAATTAACTTGATCAAGATGCTACATCTGCAATATCAAAATCCCAAAGCACGTACAACAATATCACTGTCCACTCATGGGCATATTGACATGATCCCATTTATAATTTGTTGCTTTGGAACTATTGCCTAACACAATGTGGATAGCAGAGTTCTCTGATTCCCCTATACAACAATGCTCATTAATTTATCCCAAAAAAAAAATCAAGTTTAAATTTAGAAGAACATAGTTGTGAATATAACTTTTTTAGTGTACGAACCAAGAAAACCCATTTCTTGATTCACCACTCACAACAAAGCGAATAAAATTACCACACAAAATGAAAAGAAGCCACCACAAATTAGTGCCCGTGGAAATGCGGAAAAAAACAAAAAGCAATCCCACACTAGACAAGAATGGGAACAAGAACAACAAATGCGCACCACCCAACAGCTCAAAATAGAGTCCACAACCAGATTCACACATTCCCACCAGAAATCAAGCTGAAACCAGGACAAACTCAACAGACAACTAAGAACGAGAACCTAAAAGGTAAAGAGAGAGACACAGAGAAAGGGAAGCAGCAAAGAGAACCGACCTCCAGCGATCACGAGATGCTGCTGGGATTCAAGAAAACCCCACGCCAAGAATAAGCCCAGAACCAGAGCCGGGCCCGCCGGCATGGAGAGGACTCAAAAGAGCCAAGAAGGAGCGAGACAGCGACAGTGGAGCGAGAGCGGCGTTGGGAAATTGGCAATGGAGCATTCGCATTAGTATTCTCGCCGTGCTGTTCTGCTCAACCGCGGGTGACATAAAATATCGATACTCGACCCCAGCATTGGCCCCTCCGTCTGGGGTACCTCCGCCGCGCTAGCGACGGATGAAGTTTACTCTCGTGTGAGCAGAACGCACCCCAGAAACCACGCGTTAAAGGTGGGACCGAGGGCTTCAGAATGGTGACCTGGCGGTTGGCTATCCCGGGATAAACAGCGAACAGCCTGACGTGACAACGTCGCAGTTTATGAATGGTGGGATTTGGGAAATGAGTTCGACACGTCGGTAACGGAGGATGGTTGCCGTTGGGGATAAGGTAGCCGATGGATGAATAGGGAATGGTGGGGCAGAGGGCCGGCGTCGGACCCAAGAAATCGTGATGAGGAAGGGGAAAAAAATAGAATTAAAAGTTTTTTTTTTTTTTTTATTTGAAAGAAGGTGGGCGAGGGCAAGGTGGAAAGAGAGGATGGGCCAAGTTGGTATGAAAAGGGTTTGGAGACGTGTTGACCTTTGCTCCCTTATTTAAAGAAGAAAGTTCCCACGGGAGCTGGCTCACCTTACTTCCAGGCCCTTGTCGTTCCGACGCTTTGTTTGCGATTAGCGAGGAAACAGGGGAAAAAAAAGATAAAAGATAGAAAGAAGAAGGAAAATTCTTGGAGCACTGAAAAGTGAACTTAACTTCATCGACCTGCCTTCTTTTATCTTCTACAAAACCACCAAGGCCACATGTCATTTGAGGTAGTGGTAGCGTAGTTATTCCTGCACAGTTCCGCGGACGACTTCTGGACGATTTTTCTCTTAATATGTGCCGGGTTATGTAGGTCAGACGATGGCACTGCATAATAATATTTTAGCAATTGGTCGGCTACTTTAAAAATAAAAAAAATAAAAATAAAAATAAAAAAAAGAAAGAAAGAAGCTGATCGCATGCAATGAGTGATATGATGAGAGTGGTTTTCTCTCCGGAACCTCTTTTAACTCCTTGTTACAACCGCTGATGTCTTTTCGAACTCGGAGAGCTGGCGCTTTCAAAAACAAGTTTTTTATGTTAACCTGCGTGCATGCCTTAAAATTTAGACCATGGAAGTATTATATAGGTCAGTAAACATCTTAACTTGAATGTAGAGCTGTAAAACTGCCGGCATGGGCACAGCGCGCCCACCAGGCCATGCCGAGCGCCCCCAAAAATGGTCAATGGACCATGCGGGCGCATGGCAGACTAGTCCGGCATAAGCAGCGGTATGCCAGCCAATCCCTGAGGCACGAGTGGGCCCTGCCGCTGGCACGGTATGCTTGGCGGGCTTACGGCACAAGCCACTAGAGACGTACCATACCCACTTAGCCCACTGACCAGAAATGCCCCCTTCCCTCTTCTAGCCTCCGTAGGCTTTTTTGCTCATTTCTCCCACAAAAAAAAAATATATATATATATATCTTTTTTTAAGCAAAAAAGTTAGTTTTCAAGGATACTATAAAAAATAAAAAAATAAAAAACCTATTTGACTTTCTAACAGTTATAAACGACTAATTTTTAAAGTTATTTAATACATTTAAGAGCTCTCCAATCCTTTATAAATACCCTTCAACCTAGTCTCCCTTATCTTACACCAAATCTTTAACTCTTCTAAGCGCTCCTAAGCTCTTCTAATCCTTCTAAGCTCTCTTAATCTCTTTCTAGAAATTAGTTAGATGTCTTAATTTCTCCTTTAGACTCTACTCTTTGTAATGTCTAGTGTTGATAGTTCTCACAATCCCACGAGATTTAGTGGCTCGACATTGATATAAAGGATTTATGAGGCTAGTCTTAGCACAGTATAATTACAAACCAAAACTAATGTTCCCAACCTTAGTAGTACCATCGATGCTATCTCGACTACTAGATCCAAGGTTAGACCTAAAAGCTTTAAAGTTTGGCAGTATTTCAACATCGTGAACATCACTGGCAAGAAAGTCCAAGCTATTTATAAATTTTGCAAGAAAGATAATAGCTGTAATATTTCAAGAAAAACCAATCACCTAACCTGGTACTAGAAGAAGCATGAAAGTGCAACTCATGATTCTACCTAAGCCTAAATTAAATTTGATTATGGAGTGAGTTATCAAAATTTTCTTATTTTCAAGAATTCAACAGAAAAAATTATTAAATTAATTGTAGATATTGATATGCTTTTCTTTGTTGATAAAAATTTATGTTTTAAAAAATATATAAAAACTCTCTTAAACCTTGCATATAAAAAAAAATTTGTTGCAGTATTGTTAAAGCTAATTCTTTTTAAATAATTTTTGAATATAAAGAAAAATTAATTTTATATTTTTAAAATTTTGATAGTAGAACAGCACTTGTGTCTGGCATATGGACTAGCAATTTTAATTTATCTTATAACTGTGCTACCACACATTTTTTTGATTATGACTAGATAATATAAAATTAATTTTTTAATTTTAAATTAATTAAATATCTACATCATACCATCAACATCTCTATTTATATCATGCATATTATACATAAATACTATATGCATGATAAAATATTTTCAATTAATTTAAATAATGCTTATCATAATAATATTATTGTTAAGTTACTCAAACAACACTTGCATTCCATCTTAGATAAGAAATTATTTCATATAGGATATGCATGTCACATCATAAATTTAGTTATGTAAGATAAATTAAAAGTTATTAAATTATATATAAGTAAGAAGTGTAGGCCTAGCAGAGTCCAATTGACATCACTTCTTGAATGTCAAAGGAATAAGTACTAAGATCAAAGCTAGGAGCACCTTATTACCTCAAAACAAGGACAGCTAAAGGAGGGGGAAAAAACTCCTACCGTTCATTATGCAGCAGGAGCATATTAATTGGCATGAAAGAGTGGTTCTTCATTAGTTCGTTTTGCAAATCAATGCGTATAGTTAAATAACCAAGAGGAAGTAACAAAAGATAGGTGGGATAGATGAAAGAGGCAGATAATTAAGCAGGGCTGCTCCATTATCACACTTAACCTATTTTTTCAAAGTAAAATGGGATGTATCTACCAAGAATGATGGTATATATATGAATCCATGTATTAAAATCTAAAGGTACAAGCATGATGGTTAGCCATTGATTTTTCAACTTCTATAATTCTTAAATGTCGTATAATCATTTTAGTCAATGGAGATGGTTCAAAAAAGAGAGAAAAAGGTTGTATTGTTACAAATTTGCCTGGAACCCTAATAAAAATATATATTAAAAAAGTATTACAAGATGATTATAATAGCCCAAGCTTATCTACTAGCCCAATTATTTTATTAACGGACCAAAATCATATGGCCCTAAAAACTTGAATGAAAATTAATTTGTAGCAGGTAAACTTAGTTATAAGCTATTCAAACTTTTCTTTCCCATCCAACGTGTGACTATTTTTGGATATTACAATCTTTCCCTTATAATGCGATATCTTTGTCGCACGCTACAAACTAGACAGAATTTATCCCGAATTGGATCGTTGGTGTTGCAAGACTAGCTCCATGCCACATGAGACTCTATCACCATTCTATGGGTAGTTTTGAGATTTTACCACCGTCCTATTGGTAACCTTTTTCTTCTATTCATCAACTTTTGCATACTTGGGTTGGCTCTAATACCATTTATAATACGTTAAGCCTACCTACTGGTCCAATTAATTTGTTAGGGATAGAAACAATATAGCTCTAAAAATTCAAATAGAAATTAATTGATAACAAATGAACTTAAGTTATAAACTATTCAAACTTTTCTTTCCCATTCGATGTAAAACTATTTTGAGATATTACAATAATATAGGCAATGAGAGGAGAAAGAAGTATATTTGTCATGTATATGATAGTCACCTTTCTCCCTTCTCTTCTTTCGCCTTAAAGGCAATCTCTAAACATTTTAGGGGATCCAATTTTTCTTCTATATATTTCTTTTAGATAAAGCATGCTAGTTTGGTTAAGTAAGTATTGAAATCTAATCACAATAGCTGAGCCTTTGAAATGGCTAGGATGGCTTTGATTCTGGATAAGTATTATTCATTAATTATATGCTGATTGGCTTAGGAAAGTTCAATATATTTATATTTGTTGCCAATCTTTCATGTGGTTGGTATGCTATAGGAGGAATCTCCACATCAAATGCCTAATTGGGTGGGAGGTTGGCTCAGTCGGCGAATTAAAGTAGTAGTATTCTGGTCATGGATTTGCCGTATCTAACTTGCAGTGTGGTTTAAAGGTCTTTATATCAAACACCAATATTTTAGTCCAAGTCTAGCAATGTCCGCGTTTACGTTACGTAACGGAAAAAGATGGTCCAAAAAGGTTCTGTTTTAAATTCTAATTGTTTCCTTTAATATTTTTTTTAACTTAAAAAAATGTGTCTGATAGAAAACCATCCAAATGAGCTAGGTAGTTTTTTTTTTATTTTTTTATTTACCCGATGGTTAAGTATGAACTGATAAAATTGTATCAATTTTTTTATGTTCTTTAAAATTAATTTTAAATCAATATAATTTAAATATTAAAATTAATTTTTAATTTTTTTTATTTTCTAAACTTAAATTAAAACTTATTTCTCCCTTTATGAATTTAAAGGATCTTAAATGTTATTTTTTTAAAAAAATTAAAATTAATTTTAAGTATGTATGTAAATATTATATTCTATTGTAATTTAAATGATTTTATTTTAAGGATTTAAAGCTTAAAAATACTAAATTAGTTGAATTTTTTATAAGAAAACTGTTTTTATTTATCATTATAGATTATATTTTTTTAATTATATCGTATTTATTTATATGATTATTTTATTAGGCTATTGACTTGATCTCGTGATCAAGTGCTTGATTCGGTCCTATTACTATGAAACTATCCTGCTGCATTGGTACAAACTTGGGAGGTATAAAGAAGTTAAAAAGTTTCTTGATGAAGTAATTTTATTCATCAAAAACTGTTCAATAATTTATTTTTTTATGCAAAACTAATTAAATATTCTTCTTGTTTTGCATGAATGACTTTTTTTTATTTTTTTTAAAAACTTATATATGCTGATGATTGTCCTAAATAGAGCTGATGACTGCTCCATAAAGCCTCCAGAAGAGAGGTCTCGTAACTTGTGATACAACGCGGGTGAATGTGTGACTCATATCAACCTATGATTAAAGCACACCGTAACAAACAAATAAACAAATGACTAAATAGAGAATGATTGAATTAAAGATCTTTGCCTGCCAGTAATCCTTTCTGTAATAGATTTCTGAGGGAAAAAAAAAAAATCTAAGATGGTTCCATTTTAAATCCTAATTTTATCCTTCTAGTTTTATTATTTTATTACCTAGGACACATATTTAAAGGATTTTTCCATTTTAAATCCTAATTTTATCCTTCTAGGGAACCATCAAAGGATTTTTCTTTAAATTCAAATTTTACTCCTCCAGTTTTCTCACTCTCCTTTTACTTAGGACACATATTTGATAAAGAACTACCTAAAAGGTTTCACTTTAAATCTTACTCAAATTCATCCTTTTTGACTCTCTTTCTTTTTTATTTACAATAGAATGACTCTCTTTCTTTTTTATTTACAATAGAATGATATGTATCTAAGCATATCATACCATCATGAAAACTTAATTTTATACATGTTTGGTCATAAATAAAAATATGATGATTTTCTTTGCTCAATGGTATTGGTTTTGTGGGATGTTGTTTATGATTTTTATAGATATATTTATACTGAAAATATATAATAATTTGATTTATAAAAAAAATCAGTAGGTAATTGCAGTGCATGGTTGAGAGAGAAAATAAGAAATAAAAATTTAAGTTCTGTTATTTAAATATTAAAAATATAATATTTTAAGAAATAATTTAAATTTTTTGGATGATATTTTTAAGGGAAAAAAGTGATAGTAGTTAGAACAATTAGTATCTTATAAATTATGGTTATAAAATTGTAACAATTTTTTATATGTTAACTTTTTATAAATAACATCAATTAATAGTGATGTATAATTTCAGCATGTAGCTGGCATGAGGCTTGTCATCGTTATTTCTTCCGCATTATTTCGTGAGGAATTTTTACAGAAGATCACTATGGCAGGTGTTGGCTTTCTGGTGCATGGTGGATGTGATCCTTTGTATCGTACTGCCACATGATTTAAATATTACCACACTACTTTACCACATGTCATTCTTAAAGAGAGGCACTAATACCATCAGGAAGAAAAGATCGTACCTTCAAATGATCAGCATTGCATCATGTTTCTCTGAAATGGAATGGAGGGAACTGTGCTAGATCCCAATATTGCTCCTTTTAAGTTCCCTATTTTTATAGTAGGACCATCTGTTTGATGGAAGAATTCTTCCATAATTCTAATTAAAGTTTTTTCTAGAATATGAAGAAATTTTATCAATTCATATATCACTATGTAAGTTCATTTTGTAGTCAAAAAATAGTTTGAAAGCAACTTTTTTATTAGTTGACTCTAAGAACATTGTCGTATATATATATATATATATCTTGACTTTACTATACTTAAAAAAATTTTCACTTAGCTCGAGTCTAAATCTGTATGATGCTTTAATTAGATCTCCACTCAGTTCAAACTACTCAGATTGTTTTGAGATATTTGATATGATCTATTTTCTCTAAAATACTTACTTGTTAAAAATTATATGAGCTGAAGACCCATAATTCATGCATTAAGTGTTCAAAAAAATGTATAATAGATTACATCTACTAGCTTGAACCATTAATATGGAATTTCTATTATCTGAATTCAGATTTAACTAAATTTAAGTAGAGATCCTTTTGAGTACAACTAAATCAAGCTCATGTATGTATATACATATATGTACGTATGTGTGTATGTATATATTTAGAGAGAGAGGGGTAGACTAGTATTTTGTAGACTAGATTTCAACTCAAAACTAGTTAGAGACTAATTAGATGGTGGGGTCTAACATCAATGATCTGATCCATTAGATATCTTCTATTATCTCTAAATTTCATATGATTGTTCAGTTGAATAATCAAACAACTTGGTTAGATCACTGCGCTATCTAAAATTGAATAGAAAAATGCAACAATGATAAAGAAACTTGTACATGTAAAGCATTTTCACTAAAAAAAAAAACAAAAAAGAAACCGTTAGTTTAGGTAAAGCACAAACTCGAGAATATTCTTTTTTCAAAAGAAAATGTCTATTAACAATTGTCATATTCACCGTATCATTAGAAAAATTATAGGTCCAAAGGTAGTATAAGAGAGCCTTCCCTTGGTACAAATATGTAGGATTGCAAACCGATGAGATCAACTTGAGGCAAGCTTGGCATGGAGCTGACTCAATTTGTATTTTATTTATGATTTGAGACATAAACTCAGTCTAGTAGTTAAACAAGTTAGATAAGATTGGATTTATAGAAGAATTTTAAATATAATAGGTCCTTTAAATAAAGTTTAAGTGAGACTTAAACCAAATATAAAATATTCAAGTTTAGGCAGATTAGATTTACAGTTCAAGTTAAGCATTTATCTATTTTTTCATAACTAAAATATAATAATTAATGATTAAATATAAAATTATTTAAAATTAAATAAAAATAAAAGAGCCAACTTAAACTTAAACTTTCATTCAAAAATTTTTAATTTCATCCATAAATATGTGTGTGTTAATATAAACATGTATAAAATCTATATGATGCATTCATATTCTTCAATTGAAAGAAATTTGATATAGTGAACCAACATTTAGACATTGAAAGAGCATAACTCTTCAAATTCTAATCCAACTAATTATAATAAAGAGGTACAAAGGAGATATAGTTCATCTCAAAATAAATTCAAGATGAAAAGGATTGAATTTAATATAGTAACAAAGACTCGAATACTAAAATAGTATAATTCCTCAAATTCTAAACCAACCAATCAAAATAAATTCGATATCATGGAGAAAAAATGATATAGCTCATTTGAACTAAATTTAATGCAAGAATATTAAATTTGATATAATGAACTAAGACTAAAGTTCTGAAAGAATACGACTCCTCGAATTCTAAGATAATAAGTCAAAACAATAAAAAATTTTCCAACTATTGAATAAAAATTTGACTAGATACAACAATAAACTTTAATGATGGTTGACCAAAAACTCTCATCATTGATATTTGTATCTACATGATAAATGAAAAATTCCTTGTAAACTAAGCTTATCAAATATAGCAATAAGATACAACAATGGTGGAGCAGAAGCTCCGATCATTTAAACTAGTGTCTATACAATAAATGAAGAACTCTACATTAGTTGAATATATATATATATATATATATAATTAAGTATAAATAAATGAGATAAGATCTAGCTGTTAAGATGATCAGAGAAATTAGTCTAAACAAGAGCACATCCAATGAATTGGAAAAATTTTTATAGTGAATGATATCGATGTTTATATGATCCGATTTATTAGATTGAATCAGATTTAGTTTAGTTCAGGTTGAATCATTTTTACTGACTCAAATTAAATCTATATAATATACATGCTACGTCAAGTTCGATCTTGTTGAAAAATATAAGGTCCAAATTTGATGTAAAATTTTGATTTTATTCAATTTTTGAACCTAATGCAACCCATAGGCTTTAAATGTGGATTAAATCAAGTTTAATCAAGTGAGGATCAAATTAGGTAACAAAGTATTTGTAGTCTTACAAATAACCTGTGTGTTGGAAATTAGGCACCGTACAATGACTTTTTTTTTTAGCATTTGGTTAGATTGTATGGTTGGTGCAAGTTCTATGCAATACACCATCATAAACTAACTAATAATTATTTGAAAGACATTTTCAAACCTAAATTTCATTAGCTTGGAGAGAATTTAGCAATCATATTCATTGTCTTGCTACAAACAATGCGTTGTGATGCAGTCATTCCTAATACCAGAAGCCCACATCAATTGTTTATGAGGTACACAACACATACATACCACTAATGAGCAACTCATTGGAGTAACTCCGTCGTCCTCACTTATGATTAACGGTTAATTAAGGCTTGACATTGTTCATTTAAATTTTTTTAATTAAAATTTAGCAAGATTTAAATATAAACTTAAGTATCCAATCAATATTTATATTTATATTTATATTTATTAAAAAATAAAAATAAAATATAAATAAATAATTATTCAATCCATGATTGAATATTTGATCCTTTTTATATTTTTATTTAACCTTATATAACACCTATAAAATTTTAAAATATATATATATATATAATTATTTTGAAAATAAAACTTATGTAAATATTTTGGATATGAACCATTTGATTTCTTTTTATCTCTACCATTTATTATTATACGTAGCTTAGTTAAAGTTTTGTTGGTTGTAAAAAAAAAAGAAAAGAAAGCATGAATTGTACCTATGTATAAATAATAATATTATTTTTTTAATTAATGATGCTTTTGATGGGATAGTTTTAAATATAAACTATCTTGCTTATTTTTTAATTTATATTTATATTTTTAATTTTTTCAACCTTCATGACATCACTTTTCTCTGCCTCTCGATAAAAGACGCAACAGCCGCCCTACCGCTCGCCGGCCATCCTAAACAAACGCACCGGTATTCCCGTTTCGGTGTCCTGTACGCCCTCGCCTCCCCCCTCTCTCTCTCTCAGCTGCACACATACCCTTTTTTTTTTTTTCAAAAAAGAAGAAAAAATCTTTACTCGACAGCCGCAGGGAAAGCAAGAGGAGGCAGAGAAAACCAGAGATGAAGGCATGCCTTTCTTTACTTTCTCTCCTCTCTTTTTTTTTCTTCTTTTTTTTCTTTTTTTTGTTACCAATCCTTCTCTAACTCAATTCATCTACTGTTTTGTAATTTATTAGGGATCCCTTTCGGCGCTGGTATGCCTGCCGCTGCTCCTCAGCTTAGCTCTCTTTTCCAATGCCGCCAAGGTTCTTCTTTTCTCCTCAAATCACAACTGATCTCCAAATTTCCTTTCGGTAATAGAGCTCGGTTTTGGAATCCTATAGATGGGAGAGACGTGCGGAGCGGATCGGGACTGTGACGCGGGGCTGCATTGCAGCAGCTGCGGGGGCGGACAATCTATATGCACGCGTGCCAAGCCCACCGATCCCGAATCCCTGGTCGGCAATCGCAACCCCAATCCCTGTTTGTAGTTTTGCTTGATGGCTTGTTTCGTTGATCCATGTGAAAGAATTGATTTGGGGACTGGAACTGGGGATGTGGGTGCAGAATAAGGGGCTTCCGTTCAACAGGTACTCGTGGCTGACGACGCACAACTCGTACGCGATGGCGGGAGCCACGTCCGCCACCGGCGCCTCCATCATTTCCCCGACCAACCAGCAGGACTCCATCACCTCCCAGCTAAACGTACGTATCCCAATCTTCTCTCTTTCTCTTTCGAATTCTTCGCCGGAGATGTGAGGAACCGACGGTGGAGCGGCAGGCGGTGCTTCGATGATTTTCTCTTTTTTTTTTTTTTTTTTTATTAGATTGGAATTTGGAAGGGCCCGGACACGGAACTGGGAAACGGGAAACGAGTAGGCTTTTGTTTTTCTTTTAAAAAAAATAAAGGAAAAAAAGAAACATCTCGCTGGCGGTGGCGCCATGCGGGCTGACCCGCTCCCGGGTTTTCTCGGTTGAAGGGGTCGGGCGCCGGCACCGCTGATCACCTGCAACCCTGGCTGTGGAAAGTTTTTTTTTTTCAAATTTGGATACGTGGCAGAGAATCTTAGGTTTTCGGACTATGGGGTCCGCATACAATACACGACTTCCATCAACTAACTACACGTCCTGCCACGTGCTCGAATGTGGGAATACTTTAAGCCGGCACTGCAGAGAATCCGAAGCCGCGGAAAGGTAAAGGTTCAGAATTTGGAAAGCGGAAAATTGGAATTCCGCGCGCTTACTTTCGAGATGGGCATCCTTTGGAGGACCCATTCTCGTTGTATTTAAAAAAAAAAAAACAAAAACCCCTAAACCGACGTTTCCGCCGCTTGTTTTTACCGCAGCAGGACATGGTGGACCTTGGTGGGTGGCGATTAACAATTCACCAATATCTGACCTTATTCATATGTAGAGTTGGTGGAAATATCCATGAATTGGAACATCGGTAGTTCAAAGTATGAAGGAAGAGAGAGCTGGTAGGATCCAAATTCTATAGTGAGTTGGCCGGCTAGCTCCCATCCTACGTAATTTTAATTGCAAAAAAAGTGTTTTCCTAACGCTTTGGGCTAAAGGAATTGGAATGTGGGACCAAACTCAATTATTTTGTTTGAAAGTGATGTTTAGAATTGTTGGCAGTCTGGCATCCAATTCCTTACCTAGAGCTAGAAAAGTAGAATAACGTGTTTATAATACCAGGGAGTCACTCTTTCTTAGGCTGTTCCGTTGTAAAACCTTGTCCTTTGTTTGGATACTAAATTTTGGGCAACATAGTTTTGCTCTTATTTTTCCCTCATCGATCTGGTAGCATTGCAAGTGTCTTGTTTGGCTTCAGCCATGGGCTACAAATGATGGAATTCTTACTATCATAACTAACCTTATTTGCTCATGCTGAGTATGTCATTCCAAAGAATTTGTTTTTGTCAGTCACAGATATTTATCAGACCACCTGTATCTGATGTTTGATCTCAGTCATCATGCTTCTTGTGTTGTATATTTAAGTTTGGTAAATAAATAAAACCATCCACAGTTCTTTCATTTCTTGCTGTGAGATCAGAAGAATCTGCAAGAACTCTCATCTCTCATCCTATGTATTATTGAAGTCATTCAGCCTTTACTTTGACAACCTTCCTCATGAATGACCATGTGGCCAATCTAGAGAGGCCCATGTTGCATCTTTCTTGTGAGACCATGTGGCAGAGGTTGGACATGCCTATGTAAACATCCACAATGCTTTTAGTTGGATGTATATGCCCATCTAGAGAGGCCCATGTTGCATCTTTCTTGTGAGACCATGTGGCAGAGGTTGCACATGCCTATGTAAATATCCACAATGCTTTTAGTTGGATGTATATGCTTCTCGTTATTCCCCTTTTTGCAACTGAACTTGAGTCTGACAGCCTTTAGTGCTCCAATGAGTATATGTTTTATAAAAACATGAATGTGGGGAGTTCTCATATAAATTTGTTGTACTATTTGTTCAGGAAAAGAAAAATTTATATGAGTAACAAAATGGTTAATCGACAAAAGTACATGCTTTTTACAAAATGCTCAGTTTTTACACATCTGCTATATATTGTGTCATTTATTCTTTAAATGTCATCTTGGATCAATCTGATCGCATTAATTGCCATGTCCCACCTGAAATAATTTTGTTGCAGTGGAGGTTATGGTCTGTTTGGCAAACCAATCTGGAGTAAAATAATTTCTCTACATTATAATTTTTCATCTCATTAGAGCATAGCATATCGTTGCTTTGGCAACTATGGTGTAAACCTCATCTATCATCTATTCTTATCAAAATTACTTTGATCCAAATGCAGAATGGTGTGAGGGGTTTGATGCTTGACATGTATGACTTCGAGAATGACATCTGGCTTTGCCACTCCTTTCGTGGCAACTGTTACAACTTTACTGCTTTTGTAAGTTTTTAGCCTGAACTTTCCCAAGGCATTCTAATTTCTGAAATCTCCCAACTACCTAGTAATCCTGAATAGCTATTGATCAGCAACCTGCAATCAACGTGCTTAAAGAAATCAATACATTCCTAGGAGCAAACCCTTCAGAAGTCATCACTATATTCATTGAGGACTATGTAACATCCCCTCGGGGCCTCAGCAAGGTATTCAACTCTTCGGGACTTATGAAGTATTGGTTCCCAGTGTCACAAATGCCCAAGAATGGCAGTGACTGGCCTTTGCTTAGTGATATGATCAGCCAAAATCAGCGTCTTCTGGTCTTCACCTCTAAGAAAGCCAAGGAGGCTTCCGAGGGTATTGCTTACGAGTGGAATTATGTGGTAGAAAATCAATGTAAGAAGAGATTGCAACCTAAAACACACTGTGTTGATTAACTACCTGTTTTGCTTAGTGTTTTTTTTCCTCCCCCCCCCTCCTAATGTGCTTTCTGATTGCAGATGGTGATGAGGGGATGAAAGCAGGTTCATGCCCAAACCGTGCAGAATCATCCCCCATGAACACTAAGTCTGAGTCACTTGTCCTGATGAATTATTTTCCAACAAATCCAAATGAAACCGAAGCTTGTTCAGATAATTCAGCATCGCTTGTCAGTATGCTTGAAACTTGCCACAATTTGTCTGGTAACCGGTGGCCCAACTTCATAGCTGTTGACTTCTACATGGTATTTCTATATAAATTTCTTTTATTACAAGTTTAGCGCGTTTGCTGAACCACCATCATTTAACTTCTCGATCTTCTGATGCAGCTTAGTGATGGAGGTGGAGCACCAGAGGCAACAGATGTTGCAAACGGGCACCTTGTTTGTGGTTGCGACAACATTGCCTATTGCAAGGTGAGTAGGTCTCTTTATAGGAGTAGGAAAGTGAGTTTCCAGAACCATCATGCTTGATATGAAACAGAGCATAAATGCAAAGTGAGTTTTAAAAGAATAGTATGATGAATGAGAAAATTGCGGAAGTATAGAAGTAGCACTAGTTGAAGATAGGGTTATTATAAAAATAATATGGATGGTTTGCATATATGAGAAAGGTCTGAGGTAGCCTCACTTCGGATGGGGGTTCAGTTTGTGCTGAAAGATTGGAAAGAAGAAAGAATGCATAAGAATAGTGAAGAGATTTAAAGAAGTGACCAGAAAAGGTTGAGATGGAACTTATTTTGTTGTAGTGACCTGACCACATTTTGCAACTTGTTTCTAATCTATTAATTGTGGAGGGTTTCTTTCAAAGATTCCTCTCATCATGTAAGCAAACCTACTAGATTCTGTATGGTGCTGTACTAACTTGTTCTCCAAACTCATTAATTGTAACAGGCTAACGCCACCTTTGGCACTTGCATTGTGCCCCCATCACCTGCAAAAGCACCTACCTCTACCTCAAGCATGAACAATGGCACAGCATCAGATGCTCCTTCAATTGGAAGATTCTCTCTTTGGAGTTGGCTATTTCAGATGGTATCAATAGCCATGGTCCTCCTGTTATGATTTTCTTTGATATTAGTAGCCTGTGGTGTTGAGTTGCCCCTTGCTGTTGTATGAGCTGGTACGTTCTTTAATGCGTTATTGTTTGATTCGTAGCCTTCAATTATCTTTACCTGTATCACAAATTCTTTATGAAAGGTTTTGGTGTTTTTGAGGAAAAAATGCTATTATCTTGTCCATGTTGTTTCCATTGGAAACGCTAGCTTTTGGGGTTGGGAATACAGTGGAAATGCCTCCTAGAATTGAAGCCTGGATCTTATTTGTGGGGAGGGGTGCCAACAAGCTGAGGTAAGAGATACTGGCAAACTTGGACGAAATTAGAAGCATCATATAAGATATAGAAAGTCCCGTACCGGAGGAGAGCTCTATTTCAGTAATCATATCTGCAGAAATACCAAATATGAAGAATCCTCACACCTAGATCTGCTGTCTGCAACTTAACTAGCTGATGATCTTTTCATTTCTCCAACTGATGGCCATTAGATCAGTAGTTCTGGTGCAAAATACAGGCTGGTGATAGTTGACCTTGAGAACAATAAACAATAAATTTAGCCATGCTGTGCGAAATTCTCATGGCAAGCTGTTATTCTGAGTATTTTGAAGGATTAGAGAATGCTGTTCTTCCTTGTTTGATTAAAACAATCTAAAACCCAGCTTGATTAAAACAATCTAAAACCCAGCTGGTGTCGTGCAATACATGCCATGTGGGCAAAATATATAGCAGATTTGACCTTCAAATAGCACCACACCAGTTAAGATCTCAAAACTTTTGAGGCTGGCATGTTTGTTATGGTACCCCATGGTCTGGTGGGGTGCTTGCATGTATGGTCCTGGTTCCCATCCTTGCATATTTTACAACATGATACCTTTCCCAATAAAGCCCTGATAGAATCGAGCTAGCTGGCGAACTAGAAATGTAAATTGTACAGATTTATTCTAAAGTTTTGGTAGGGTCGCGCCAGGCCCATGCCGTAGTGCAACGCACGGGCGACGCTTGAGGGCCCCAGTGGCAAGCCACTGTGGCGGGTCCTTCCCCCAAAAAAAATTAATTTAATATCATGGTGGGTCGATGACCCACGTATCAGATATTAAACTGATAAGAACAGATACTACACTTGATCTTAGCCAAAAGGCCGAGAAAGGTATGAGTTGGGCCATCCAACTGGCTTTCATTTTATCGTCGCTGCACTGCTCGCGGACTCTTTGGATGCCCGATGTGGGACTAAAACTACGGCAGCGCGATGGTTCCGGGTGGCCTCCTGGGCCGCCAAAAGGGAAAGATCCATGGGTCTATCTTATCATCGGAGGGTATGTACCTTGCTGAGCTCGCATCTCATGCATGATGATCTCTCGGTTGAGATATCCTAATTCAAGATACCATGTTTAGATAATTAATTAGAATTAATTTTATAAAAAAAATATATTTGGATTAGACAGATTTATTTATGCAAATAACTCCTGGCAACCATGGAGACATGAGTCAACATGACAAGGAACCACTAAAAAAGGGTTATTGTAGCTAGAAATAACTACCCATTTGTATTCTACAAAAGAAAAGAAAACTTTATTTACTCTCATACTCTACGCCCATGTATCTTCCTAATATTGGATGAGTTCCTACGTCTCTCTTAAATAGGACGATGATCATCAAGAGGATCATACATTCCATTCCACTTTGGATAATACCTATTGGTTACTCAATTATGCTTCTTCTATCATTAGTTCTTTATAATGTTTTTCTGCTCATGAGCTTTGACTTCTCTGCAGTGCTTTCTTTCCAATATTCACATCGTATCCTTGTAGAAAGTTTGAGTCCTTTTACTACGGCACTAAACCCAATTTCTTTGATTAACTAAATCTATAATGGACTCGACCATTCTAGCATGTCTACAATTCTTGATCCATGGATTTGTACATTTTAGAAAGTATTTTTTGAAGAAATATGGAAGCCAAAATGCTGCACCTAGTGTAAAAAAATAACTTATAATTCAAGAATATTTTCATAAACATCTATGCATAATAATTTTATTCCAACCAGACAGGGACTTGACTCGACTTGCCTTGATTAGGGTGAAGTCTTCAAGCTTTGAACGAGTTTGTGATAAGTTTTAAGAAAATTCAAAAGACTTATGTTCGGAGTTAGAACTGGATCAGTATATATACTTTTCATCTCGAAACCTGATCCGATCTAACCCACTTTGAACTACATAGATATATATTAAGGTAAATTTGACTACATTCGAATATAGCTAAGTTTAAGATCCGGTCATCCTTCTTCACCCTTGGATATATATGGATTCAAGAGCCATCTCATCTTTTCACTTTTTTTTATCTTTGGATTACGTAAACTGTATGAATTCAAAGGTGAGAAAGGTGATCGAATTTAGATTTGGCTATATTTGAATATCTCTCTCTTTATATATATAATCCTATCCTAAAATTCACTATATATATATATATATATTGTCAAAATGATTAATTTAACTGAAACTTGGATTATTAGTTCTTATCAATGATTGAAGAAATGAAAGAAAGGGATTAAAACTCCAAGTTTTAAATGAAATGAAATGGTTGGAATCATAAGTATCTGAGATAGTGTGGTAGAAAGAACTATATTATATATAGTTCTTTCTACCACACTAGATAGTATTGTATACTATATTTTTATCATATAAATATATTATCATATAAATAGTATGTTAATATAAATTTGATACTATTCATATCATATAAATAGTATGATCATATAAATTTGATCATATAAAGTTGTATACATATATGGTTTTATATAGATATAGATCAATGTACAATATGTACATGTATTAGATGTACATGTATTAGATTAGATGTACATCTAATACATATATAATACTCGAAACCCACTAGAGCTTCTTTGGTTGATTCATTCTGCCACCCTTTCCTTAGCCGCTCATAGAATTAGAGCTTTATCTCCTCTCCAAAAGTACTGCAACTACTGCTTCTCTCCTCTCCATTTAAGAACCCAACCTTTGCTTCCTTAAAAAAAAAGAGAACGCAACCTTTGAACCCCCCACGAGTTCCGTCCTTCCTCACCCTCACCATATAAACCCATCTCTTTGATCCCCCTCTATTAAGGCTTCTCTTCTCTAAGGAGAAGAAGATGATGAATTGAAGCCTTAATTGACAAACCGGTCAATCCGGCTAATCTCCTCCTCGAATCACATCATGATCTGGTGCTAGAGGTCGGAGGTACACAATCTTATGAATTATTTAACTTTTCTTTCTTTATTTTAGATTTATTTTTAATGATCATTTTCTTAGTTTCGACATCTAATTTTATGGCATTTGGTATCTCGGGAGGACGTGTTTTTATTTTCCCAATCAATTTTGAATGAATGTGTCCGGTTTCCTAGTTTCAAGTAGCTTAGAGATTTTGTTGATCTAGGGGCTGTTCGGGTTAATTGTGATGCTCTCTGGATTTTGAAGGGATAATGCATAAGACCACTGGATCTCGTGGAGCTCCAGAAGACTAGATTTTGATATGGAGAAAAGCATTGCATCATTCATTAGATCCCCTTCACATGGAGGAGAGGGGGGCTTAGATGTCACGGGGATAGGGAAAACTCTCCCTGTTTTCCTTTCCTTTTTTCTTTTTTTTTTTTTCCATGCAGCACTTGGACTCCTCCCAAGTCAGCCTACACCTGCGGCGGCCGTACACAACTCTCTCAGCAGCCTATGGCGCTCTCGGGTCGTAGATGGTTGAAAAAATGCACCGAGGTACTACCAATAGCCTTCCTCTTTGGTGCGCCCCTGATATCCCTATCACACGCCCGTTGGGTCTAATAGTTTAGGGTAACGCACTGAGGTACTACCAGTAGCCTCCCTCTTTGGTGCGCGTACTACCAGTAGCCTCCCCTTTCAGGACTATCCCTATATGAGCACAATAGAAACCAAGAGATGCAAACTCACACGGCCTCCCTCCTGGAGTGGATCTGCACGCCCCGATCCAACACCGCACGCCCAGATCTGTGATGCCTTCACACACCAAGCCCCAATGCATAAACACAGCATATACGGAAAAACTTTCCAACCTACTTTATTTCCTCAAAGCAGGAATATAAGGCCGTACAAATGATAGGACACAACCCTCAATGATTACGTCACAACCCTACCCACAAGCACTCAAGAAAGCCCTTCTTTTCCTCCTACCGAAACTCCACTCCAGTACAAGATGGCACCTTCTTTCCTAGCGTGCCTGCGGCCTTCTCTTTGTTGAGGTTTCTCTCCAACTCTCAAGTGGATGACGATGGGATTGATCATCGGTGCATCACCTAGGAGTCCTTTTATATAGAGCCGTGTCTCCCCTTGAATCACGCCCAAATCTCTAACCAAACGAAGAGTTATCTGATTGATTTGAATCTCCGAAAATCATGTGCGCGCGACGCTATCCGCTCTGCTCGATTTACCCCGATTCTTTCGACGAATATTTTGCACCACCCGCTTAACCAAATCATGTGTGCGCGGTGCTATCCACCCTGCTCGGTTCGCTCCGATTCTTCCGGCGAATATTCCGCACCGCCCGCTTAACCATCGCGCCACAATCTTCGCACCGCGATCTTCGAGTTTGTGGCGCGCCCATGCACCACCCAGTTGGATAAGGCCAAATCCCATCAGATTGGCCTTAGGGACGTGACAATCGGTATCAGAGCCAATAACAGGCGGACGAGTTGGGGTTGTAGATAGTTAATAGCACCAATCCGATCAAAGCTGTTAACTCCAAGGCGGAGCGGATCCATGGCTTGGCAGAAGCCACGGTTCAGGTGGGATCATGGTCGGGGACGTGCAGCCTAATGGTAATCCCTCTTGATGATTTCAAGATGATTCTTGGCATTGAGTTTTTCCTAAGTGCCAAGGTCATGATCATGCCTAACCTTCGAGGCGTACTGATCGGGAATGAGAAGAGCCCGTGTTTCATTCCAATAGTTGGAGGAAGTCAAGGCGCAAGAAAGGAGGAGTCAACGCTCACACCCAAATAGGTGAGCCGAGGAGTGGAGAAAGGGCTTACCACTTATGTGGCTGCCCTTGTTCAAGTCCAGCCAGATGTGGTGGCGGAAGTGTCAAATGAGATCAGGGAGGTGTTGCAAGAGTATGCAGACATCATGCCACCGAAGCTTCCTAGGGAGCTTCCGCCCTGAAGAGAAATTGACCACCGCATCGAGTTGGAGCCGAGGGTGCTACCACCAACTAAGGCGCCCTACCGAATGTCACCCTCGGAGTTGGCTGAGCTACGCAAGCAGTTGGATGAACTGCTAGCTTCGGGCCTGATCCAACCCTCGAAGGCTCCTTATGGTGCGCCAGTTCTGTTTCAGAGGAAACAAGATGGTTCGTTGAGAATGTGCGTCGACTACCGGGCGCTGAACAAGGTCACCGTGAAGAATAAGTACCCGGTGCCCAACGCTGCAGAGTTGTTTGATCGGCTGGCTAAGGCCGAGTTCTTCACCAAACTCGACCCGCGCTCCGGATACTGGCAGGTGAGGATTGCAGCCGGAGATGAGTCCAAGACGACGTGCGTGACAAGGTATGGATCATTTGAGTTTCTTGCCATGCCGTTTGGTCTCACAAATGCACCAGCCACTTTCTGCAATTTGATGACGAACGTTCTTTATGACTTCCTGGATGAATTTGTGGTTGTCTACCTTGATGACATAGTGGTCTATAGCAAGACGTTAGCCCAGCACGTCGACCACTTACGGCGTGTTCTCTCACAGTTGAGGGAGCACAAGCTCTTCGTGAAAAAAGTAAAGTGTGAATTTTACCACCAGGAGGTTCTCTTCTTGGGGCACTGGGTCGGCCAGGGGAGGATCCGGATGGACGAGAGGAAGGTCCAGGTGATCCGGGAATGGCCGACTCCTGCCAAGGTGACCGAACTGAGATCTTTTCTTGGTTTAGCTAATTATTATCGGAGGTTTATTCAGGGATATTCTGCAAGAGTCAGTCCACTGACAGATCTGTTGAAGGACCAACGGTGGGAATGGTCCGAGTCTTGTCAGGAAGCCTTCGATGAGCTGAAGATGGCGGTGTCCTCCGAACTAGTTCTTCAGCTACCCAACTTTGACCACCCTTTTGAAGTACATACAGATGCATCTGACCGAGCCCTAGGAGGAGTCTTGGTACAGATGGGGCATCCAGTGGCCTACGAGAGTCGCAAGTTCAAGGATGCTGAGCAGAGATACTCAGTCCACGAGAAGGAGATGACGGCTGTCATTCATTGCTTGGACGCGTGGCGACATTACTTGCTCGGGACGAAGTTCACCATCGTCACCGACAATGTGGCCAACACATACTTCAAAACCCAGAAAAAGCTCACACCTAAGCAAGCCCGATGGCAAGAATTCTTGGTCGAATTTGATTTTAATTGGGTACACCGACCGGGGAGACAGAATCAGGTGGCGGACGCACTCAGTCGGAAGGAGGTCCAAGAGTACGTCGTAGCACTGACGACCCTACAGTCATCTTTCCCAGAGCAGGTACACCAAGCAGTCAGGGAGGATCCCAGTTATGCCAAGTTGAAGGCAGACGTGGTGAGCGGCATAGTGAGGCGATTCTGGATAGAAGGGGATCTACTGTTCACGACGGGCAGTAGGATGGTCATACTACAGAATGTAAAGCTGCGGAGGGAGTTGCTGAAAGAGACCCATGACTCCAGATGGACCGAACATCCTGGTGTGGAGAGGATGTTCGCTCTGATCTCCTGAAGCTACTATTGGCCGAAGATGCAAGAGGATATTGAGGCGTACATTCGGACGTGCATGATTTGTCAGATGGACAAAACCAAACGGCGGAAGCAAGCGGGTCTACTCCAACCTTTACCAATTCCGAAGAAGCCTTAGGCATCCATTTCCATGGATTTTATTAGAGGCTTCCCGAAGGTGAGTGGAATGAACACCATCTTTGTGGTAGTTGACAGATTTTTCAAATACGCGGTGTTCATGGCCGCGCCACACACCTGCACCACCGAGCAAGCGGCATCTCTCTTCTTTACAGGCGTGGTGAAGGTCTTTGGAATGCCGGTCGACATAGTCAGCGACCGAGATGGGCGGTTCACAAGCAAGTTCTGGACGACATTGTTTCAACTCATGGGGTCTGAGTTGAAGTTTTCCACCGCCTACCATCCTCAAACAGATGGCCAGACCGAGCAAGTGAATGCGCTATTAGAGGAGTACCTGCGGCACTTTGTGATCGCAAGTCAACGCAACTGGTTGGAGTTGCTAGATGTAGCACAGTTTTCCTACAACCTACACCTATCCTCAGCAACAACCTTTAGGGTTCCAACCTATATCGCCGGTGGAAGTTGTGCAGCAGGATCAGGGGAACTGTCCCGTGGCACATAGGTTTGCACGGGACAAGTCCGAGCTGTGGGCAATGGCGCGAGACAGCCTCTCTAAGGCGGCGTGGCGAATGAAGGAGCAAGCTGACTTGCGGAGGCGTCCCTTGGAGTTCAATGTTGGGGACTGGGTAATGCTGCGGATCACACCCCACATTTGGAGGAGGGCCGCCAAGCGCAAGTACCACAAAGGGTTGATGCCAAGGTTTGACGGACCCTTTAAAGTGGTAAAGAGGGTCGGCACTATGGCTTACCAGCTCACGTTGCCAGATCGACTTCGAATTTATCCGACCTTTCATGTAAGTTTTCTCAAACCATATCATAAAGACTCGGATGAGGGGAGACAACAGGGATCGAAGCAGGTGTTTCCGGTGGTCTAAGAGGAGTTACACAAGGGGGTGGAAAGGATCTTAGCCCACAGAGAGGTGGGAACCGGTAGGAAAAAGTACACTGAATTTTTAATTCAGTGGAAAGGGGAGGAAGTTTTTGATGCTATATGGATCCGGGCAGAGAAGCTGTGGCGATTTGAGGATGTGATCAAGGCCTACTAGGAGAGCAACTCAACGAGGGCATCGACATCTTCAGGTGGGGGAGGATTGTCACGTCCCCAAGGCTAATCTGATGGGATTTGGCCTTATCCAATTGGGTGGTGCACGGGCGCGCCACGAACTCAAAAATTGCGGTGCAGAGATTGCGGCGCGATGGTTGAGCCAGCGGTGCAGAATATTCATCGGGAGAATCGGGACGGATCGAGCAGGGCGGATAGCACCGCGCACACATGATTTGGTTGAGCGGACGGTGCAAAATATTCGCTGGGAGAATCGGGGTTGATCGAGCAAGGCGGATAGTGCCGTGCGCACATAATTTGCAGAGATTCAAATCAATTAGATAACTCTTCGTTTGGTTGGGGATTTGGGTGTGATTCAAGGGGAGACGTGGCTCTATATAAAAGGACTCTCAGGTGATGCACCGATGATCAATCCCATCGTCATCCACTTGAGAGTTGGAGAGGAACCTCAACGAAGAGAAGGCCGCAGGCATGCTAGGAAAGAAGGTGCCATCTTGTACTGGAGTGGAGTTTCGGTAGGAGGAAAAGAAGGGCTTTCTTGAGTGCTTGTGGGTAGGGTTGTGAGGCAATCATTGAGGGTTGTGTCCTACCATTTGTACGGCCTTATATTCCTGCTTTGAGGAAATAAAGTAGGTTGAGAAGTTTTTCCGTATATGTTGTGTTTGTGCATTGGGGCTTGGTGTGTAAAGGCATCACAGATCTGGGCGTGCGGTGTTGGATCGGGGCGTGCAGATCCACTCCAGGAGGGAGGCCATATGAGTTTGCATCTCTTGGTTTTTATTGTGCTCATTTAGGGATAGTTCTGAAAGGGGAGGCTACTGGTAGTATCCTGGACTATTAGACCCAACGGACGTATGATAGAGATATTAGGGGCGCACCAAAGAGGAAGGCTACTGGTAGTACCTCGGTGCGTTTTTCCAACTATCTATGATTTGTGAGCGCCATAGGTTGCTGAGAGAGTTGCGCACGGCCGCCGTAGATGTAGGCTGACTTGAGAGGAGTCCAAGTGCTGCACGGGAAATAAAAAAAGAAAAAAAAAAAGAAAAAATAGGGAGAGTTTTCCTCGCCCCCGTGACACTAGAGGGGTTCGCTCTCAAACTGCATGGGAATGTATGTTTTGTACAGTTGAAATTAATCCTTCTTTACAATGGAAATGTATTTCCTGCACAATCGTTACCTCATATAATGTCCACTAGCAGTTCTATCACCAAACTGACAGATCCAATGTTTTCTAATGATTCTTATATTAGGTTTGATATTTTCGTATTTCTGGTTTTTGTCACGTATTGGCCAACGTACCTCACTATTATATAAAATGTGAGGCAAGCTTTGACACTATAACGATCTTTGGAAGCACAGATGCTTCATAGTACATGACATGCCTGTATCTAATATGTATTGAATAAAAATATTTGTCAGATATCGCTAGAAAAAATATCAGTTATTTTAACTTTCCTGTTCTTCAGAATTGAGAAAGGGGTCTAAATATTTATCATATATACAGAATGCTTTCTAAACCTCTAGGATTGGAGGGTGGAGTATTTCTTCTTCTGTCTTCTTTTTCTTCTTCTATTTCAATGACTATGAGCTTTTTATGATGGAGGGTTAAGTTTTGAGTTTGTGATATTCTTGTCATTGTGGGGAGTATGGGATTTTCTCTTTGGAATTAAATGATGACTAATTGATGGAGTCTATGCATGTATTATTGTATGTTTTATGAGCTTTTTATTGTATCTTTCCATGTCCATGCTGCATAATTATCAATATTTGTTTTTAGTTGTGGCATGCAACTTTCTTAATCTATTAAATGTAATTTATGTTCACATGGTATGCTTGATTGCAGCATGTAAGTTTTCATAATGCATTGAAATAATAGATGTATGGGTGGACTTGAACTCTATATGATTATGATATTAGTGTCAATTGCTTCAACTTTTGAAAATTAGATTGTGGAATATAGGGTGCGGGTCATTAATTTGTTGCTTTGCTGGAAAACTTGGGCATCTGTTGAGCTGTAATTTTGAGGGGCACAATATCTGATGAGCTCATATTATGATGACCACAGGATTTTCAATTTAAATAATTGTGCTTACTAACTAGCCTTGCCTAAGAGTGCACTTGCTTTTGCCCCGTCTTCTGTACCAAAAGTGTGCAGTTTAAACCAAGAGTTCATTGTCATACTCCGAGTACTGATGAGATGGCGATAACTCTGTTCAATATAAGGTGGTGGAATGCTATGGCTATGCTGTCAGGTCTGTAGCTATATATTGGGCCACCTATGATTTGGCTGCCTTTTCAAAATACCATGGCAGTTGCCATGACTGGGTAGTTTAACAGATGGACTCTTTCCCTCAATTTTGGACCATTTGCATCCCACTCCTAAAAGTAGAAGTAGAGGTGAGGCAATGAGATGGAGTTGAAGATGGAGACTTGTTGCCTCCATGGGGCATAGGGTGGGTTATGTAAAGTCAAGGCTGGGATTGAGTTAAACAAAACTTAGGACCTGATCTGCCCCATTGTTATTCTTAAAAACTCCTCTCCAAACCCAACCTGAAAACATTTGACATCGGATAATAAAAATTAGTTAGGCTCTATTCTTTGATGAAGAAATTTTATACACCTATGTTCTTTTATTTCAATCAAAAAATAATTTATGCATAATATATAATTAGTATACTAAATAAGTCTATAAAAATATTATGAAAAAAATGAAAGTAATAAAAAATATGAATAACAGGTACCATAATTACTTTCTAACGTATAAAAAAAATATTAATAAGTTATTTTTTATTTATCTATTATTTTATTTTAAAAAAAAACAATTAAATTTTTAAAGAAATTTAATGTCTCAAAAACTAGCCGAATAATATCAAGAAATACCATAGTATTTTGAGGCAACCCAAAAGAGCTTAAAAGCTGACCAACAACCAAGTTTGGCTCAAATTCAGCTATTCAACTGCAAGGTTCCTTGGAGATGACCTTACTCTAACTGAAGTCAGCAAAAATTTTCTCTCTTGTGGTCATGAACCATTGTCGTAGGCCATCGATAACTTAAAACGTTCCTGGAGTCCTAACCATTCTTTGAGAAGTTTTTAGAGTCTTTATTTTGGCAGGATTTCAAGCACACAAAACAATCATAGCAGGTATAACACACCAAAGTAGAAAATGCCATTCCATTTCATTCTCACAAGTGATTATTCACATGGAAGCAAAGACCTGAAAGCTCTGGAGTATCTTAAATACAACTCCAATTTGGACATGCAATAATAGAGGAACCCTGCCAGGGAAGTGAAGAACAAAGTAATATTATAAGTCCCAATGATGAAATATGAGGCATGCTATAGGTATCATAAATGCCATCAGAACCGTAGCATTCCACATAAACAAATTCATCTATCTTCTCACTCCAAACGAAATATATTAAAAATGACAAAGCCTTGCTCTAACTCAATTTATAGTCCTTTAAATGCTTAACAGGGGGGCGAGGTGAAGGCCAGCGTCATAAATCTCTACTCGAGAGAAGATGCAGGACCAGCCCCGTATCCACCGCCACCACGGCCAAACCCAGGCCTGCCACCAGCACCCTGCACGGTTTCATAAATAAAGTTGGATACTTGTCTCCACACGAAATCCAAAGAATAAATAATAAGTTCCTCATAGAAAGAAAATAACGACGCGCGTTTGGAGCTTGCTGAGAAACCAAGAGTAACAGCTTGAAATGCTCCAAAAACGAAAAGAGAAAAGAAAAGTTAAAAAGAAAAGAAAGTGTTGAGATCATCATGATCTAACACAAGCAAATACAAAGTGCATCCTTAAAGGTTGTGCAACTCAAATTTGCAAACAGATATTGCTTAAAACTAGGTAAGAAGTGTTTGCAAACTCACTCAATTTTCTTTGAGCCAATAAACCTAACAGCCAATAAACCAGACAAGAATATAAATTAAAGACCACGTTACACAACCGGGAAGCAAGTCTCAAGATAATACTAGCAGCTTTAATACTTTGTCATGCAATCACTATTAAAATATTTTATACGCTAAATGTGTCAATTAGAATAGGTTGCATCACCCAGCTTAACAATATATCTTCCATGCTTGTTCTATCAATCCTTTAGATTTCTTGGCCTCTAATAACAAGTGTTGCCATGGCCTGAAATTAAGCACCAACACAAAGTTGTCCATGCTAGGAGGCAGCGTAAAAAGCTTTCCAGCTTTGTTGGATCATACTGGTAGAACCAACCAAAAATGAATGGATGGTGCTTGCAGATGAAGGTCTAACGCTAAAGCCCTCACAACACATTATGGCAAGAGAGAAAAAATTGAATATATACTCCTAATTAAGTAGAAGACAGGTTACTAATTCTTATATGCTAGACTGCTTATTACACGTTTTGTTTGGAATGTTGACATGAGTAATCTTTTTCAGAATGCCTACTTTTTTCTCTTCTATGCAACAATACTGAAGTAACCGAAACCACCGGCTCATTCTATGTTACTCTATCATGGTATCAGCAAAAAGAATCTCAATACTGAATCTAACTCACCAATCATACTGAAGTCACTAGTAAAATTATCTCATCTATTTTCTTCCGAAAAACAAAAAATTCATGTGATGGTCACCTATCACACTTCCTAAGCCTCCTACCATCACTTAATATATGATAACGAATGGAATGAAGGCTGGGTTCAGAATAATAGGTGATATACTGCTATCACTCCAGGTTTAGCACAACCTAAAGATAAATGATGCAAAAAGGATCAAGCACATTTAACACATTTCAATATTTGTGTGTAGGGATACGGATAAAATACAGATTTAAAAGGTTGAAACCAAATCCATATATGAATAAAGATCAGCAAATAGACACTAACACTAAAAAAAATATTCAATAAGTACTTGTTCAATACATTATGATTTGGATTTAACTAGGCTTAGCTTTAAGTATTTGAATCATGATTTACCAACAGTTATACCTAAAATGAATATTAAGAACCCTATTCGACTAAAGGCATTTGTTATTAGTATGTTGAAAATGGAAGTGCCCACATGATTATAAATCCATTATCAATTCAATTTACATGTATATGTGAAGACCAGAAGCACCCAGTTTATTACAAGAACGAAAAAAAGACCTTGCCTTATTAACAAACATTTTCCATTGCCTTATTAACAAACATTTTCCAGTCCAGCATTAGGCATCAAACAACCTCTACCAACACTTCTGCACCAACCAAAGACTGGTCTGCTTTGACTAGAAACTAGTTCATCTTATGGCAGAGATGACAGCACTAATTTCAATCAGATAAGAAACAAATGGACATAATTCTGTCTGATTGACAAACACAACATATTTAGGCACTACTTAAGATAGCCAGTTGCAAGAATGTGGGCATAGATTAGCGTAGTACAAGATGACATCAAGGAGAAAAGAAGCTAAAGGATCAGAGTTTTAAGGGGGAAAAAAACAATCCATGCCTGTGGCTGTTTCAAGGTCGTTGGGAGCACGAGGTTGTCAAAGCTAAGTGCATGAATGTAAGAGCATACAGAATATTCTTCTATTTCTGTTTAAAGAACCAAAGCCAATAGAAGAAGCATGCAAAAAGAACTCAGCTAAACCTATTATTATGATGAAATTCCTCTCCAAATAAATGATAACAATGGCCATGTTCAATGATTTCTTCAACATGGAGAGAGTATTGCATATTGTACAAAATAGAGAGAGAGAGAGAGAGAGAGAGAGAGAGAGAGAGGAAAAACCATCAGAGATTGAATTTGGCATCAACCTAGACACCATAAGGAGTGTCTCAGATGACCGTCGTGAGATGAAAGAAAACAATTCTCATCACATGGCACTCCTTTTGGGGGCAGTGAAGCAAAATGTATATATTCAAACAAAGGAACTAGGGTAAAAATAAAAACTTCTAAAGTTATGGCATGCTAGATTGGCTACAAACCAAAAATAATCAACATTAAAATTCTGTCCAATGATTGAGAAATAATACATACACATGCGTTACTACAAATATTCAACGACCTTAAATTGAAAGATAGCCTTCCCTCATAAAAAAAAAAAAGAAATAAAAGAAAGAAAGAAAGAAAACATTATATACTTTCACAAAAAGTAAAATAGAACAGCCATTGTGAAAATAAACAAGACATCATATAAAAAATGAACAGATGAGAAGACACTAAAGCTTGCAGACCGAAATATGACAAGAATACTAAAACATAGCAATCATCTATGTCTTTTCTAAATTTATCTAATCTAAAATAGATAATTTGATTTCCAAAAGATATTTTAATTATGCCACAAAATATTGGCCAATGGTCAAGTATTCCTATCACTTTGCACATGAAGTTTATGGAATGATGGTTTATAACTTTACTTCAAGAATATGTGAAGTGGACATAAAGAAATGGGGTGCCCATCAATTTTTGTGTTTCTATTAATTTATTCCTCTATTGAAGTTTTCCAAAGGAATGGTTTGAATGTATCTTGTAGACCATTAGGGATTACGAAAGCTTTCCCTCCCTTTTTTTTTGGTAGAGGGCCTTTCCTCCCTTTAATGCAAGCACACCTTGCTGGACCTTGCTCTACATCTACATGCATCTCTGTTCTTGATATTCAATTTCTACAATCAATACTTTTCCAACAACAAGAAACAACAAAGCATTGAACTCCCTAATTGTAGTAATATTATATTGTCACACTAATCTGGCCAAAAGGCCGTTGTTAAAGCTAAAAGAAAAAATATAAACAAAATCTTAAATAATCGATAACAATTTTACCAACAAAAGCAGCAGAGAAGAAATCAGTTACAACAAATTCCTACCATCATAAATATCAACTTCCAAACTCTCAGTTAAGGGTGATATAGGAACCGTTAGGGGTTGAGGAGAAAGGGGGGGAAATATATGAACATACTGAAATGAAACATCAGAGCTTACCCTAAAAGATGGCTGGAATTCAGGAGGTGCACCACCCTTGTCCCCAAAATCACCTGGAGGCCCACCACGAGGACCTCCCCGATAACCATCCCTGTCTCCAAACCTTGGCCTGTCTCCCTCAAATCGTGGAGGTCCCCTGCTCAGAATGCACAAATAATTCATTAAAGAAACCAACGTTTATGCTAAAACTAATAACAGACACAAACCAAGTAAGAACAGAAAATAGGAGGGAGTGAAAGAAGTACCTGGGACGGTCACCAGGAGGACCAGAACCAAATGGGCGGGTTGGAGGCCTGGCAGACTTCTTGAGGGTTGCAGGCACAATCTCTGATGGAAGGTTCAGGTATGTCCGGAGGTATTCAATGCCATCGTTGGTGAGGTACCAGTAGTAATGCATCCATGCAAAGGTCTCCCTCACGTATTCCCGGGACTTGAAGCTCTGCATCAGTTTGATAACCTGAAGGTTTGGCACATCAATATCCGGGTGCTTTGCTAGGTTGTAGTCCTTCTTCGCATACAGCACCCCCTCTGTAACCATTGGTCAAAAAACCAAATAAAGAAATAATTTTTCACACTCCAAAAGCTATTGGAACAAAATGGAAGGAAAACAAAAAAATTCTGATCTTCTTCAAGTACAGCAACTGGTATTAAATTAATACGAGGTAAAGAGAAGATCTTTCTTAATCTAAAGTCCTAAAGTAACAACAGAAACTCCAAAACTACAGCACCAACAGCAATCAAAACAAAACAGGAGATATATATCTCATAATTTTCAACACCCAAAGACACATCAGATCAAAACCAAGTAAAGAGCCAAAATTTTGAATTCTAAATCCTCAACACCAATACCAGCCGGAAGCGGCATCAGTAGCAGCACCCGGAAACAAACCTTGCCCGAACCCAGTGACCAGTGAATCAACATCAATCAAATCAAAATCTAATAAAAATAAAGAGGCGGTCTTTCAGAATCCAAAACGTTAATCCCAGTGCCAGAGCTCCACGACCAGAACTAACAACAGGAATCGAACAAAAACGAAATAGAAAACTATCGTCTCCAGCACACCAAAGCCAACAAAATCAACAGGTATCAGATCAAAACCACTTAAAGAATCAACCAACAGGGATCGAATCGGAACGAAATCGAGAAAAACAAGGGGAGCGAGCGGCATACCTTGGAAGAGGTACTTACAGATCTCCTGACGGTTCTTCTTCGGGATGATCTGAAAGACAGAGGTAGAGAAAGAGGGATTAGAGAAAGAGATTCGGCGTGGAGAGATGGAAACCCTAATCCTAGCGTTCTTACCATGGTTCCGGCCAAGAGTCTCCGCAGGAGAGCCGAACGCACGCGGATGAGCCGAAGAAGAGAGCAGAGAAAGCAAACCCTAAATCGTGGGCAATGTTTATATTGTCACGCACGTGCCTTTCACGTGCGAGGATAAACCCGAGGAGATCTGATCGGGCTCAACATCGTAGCCCACGAAAATACTTTTAGTATCGAAAACTTTTTTTCAGAATTTTTTTCAGAAAAATATCAAAAAAAATAAACTGTTAGGATAAATTAAGGAGCTACTTGGCTTAGCTGCTAGAGTTAGTCCCTTATGAGTAATTCTTTGATGGTATTATAAAATCAAATTGTACCTATATTCTTAGTTATTTTAATCATGTACATGATTTTTCACTCAGCCTCTAAATCTTTTGGTAGAACTCACTTTGTGAGTCATCTCAAAATATCATTTTTTGGCTTCAAATTTTCACATGCTATGCTTTTCAAATCGGGTAAGCAATCAGAGTGCTCTACCATTGCCATCTATCTCTTTCTTATTTAGTTTAAAATTCAGCCCGTCGGCTAATTTTAAGGCATATCGAGGGGTAAAAAATGGGTCGGATTGGATTATAAATAGGTCGTGTCTACTACAGGTTGACTATAAAAACCATCAATATGAATTCGATGTGTTTATTAAATGGGTCAGGATTTTAAATCTGAACCTGATCTGTTTAATAAATAGATAATTTGATTCAGCTCGCTTAACATGCTTAACTTATTAATCAATACTTTTTATATATTAACCTTTTTAACCCATCTAACCCGTTTAACCTATTAACCAGTAATATAAATGGATTAGATATGTTACTTAAATATGGGTTAATTTGATCTAATCCGATCTAACTAGTTACTTAAATAGATTAAATGGGTTAAAGGCATTAAATCCGAACTCGTTTTACTTAATATACAAGTTTAGATATATCAATTCGTTTACAATCCAAACCAGTTTAATCCAAACTTAAATCCATTTATAATGGCTCAAATACAGATCGTATAAATGGGTCGATCGTATAAATGGGTCGAACTCATTTTTGCCACTTTTAGGTATGTCTATCTATCTGGTTTGTAATCATGACATTTCTATCTAATTCATCACGTAGCACATGCTCATGACTCATGCACTGCTGGGCTATATAATTATTGATCAATGTATAATATAAATAATGTGCAGCTCTAAAATTATGTCTAAGGGATTAGAAAGTATGAACAATTATATTGATTGTGTGCATCTTTGCAAATCCCAAAGGAAGAGATTTCTCTCAAATGATAGGAAAATTTTGAAATATCTTAAATTGAGCATAAATGTTAAAAAAATCATTTTTTCCATTGATATTTTGAATTCTTTCATGCTGCAAACGGTGGAACTAACAATTGATACATAATCAACCAAAATTTAGAGAAAAAAAAAGAAGAAATTATTCGAATTTTGAAAAATTAAACAAAAAAAAAAAAGTCCCAATGGGACTGCTGCTAGAGTGCTCGAGGATGGTGAGAAGAACTACAAGGGAGGCGGTGGGGTGCGCTGCTTCACTGGAGTGACACCAAAGAGCCGTGGAGAGTGGAAGAAAAGAAGGAAAGCGAGCATAGTGAAAAAGAAAAGGAAACTACAAGAGGGGAAGAGGAAGCATTAACATGTTAGTGGTCGCCAAAGATGGGAGAGACAGCGGAGAAAGCATAGATGTTGAAGGAGAAGGCGGAGATTGTTGAGAAAAGGGACACGACGAAGATGATGGGGAAGAGTAAAGGTTGATATTTTGAGAATTAGTGATTGAGGATAGCGGGTGTGGTGATCATTTTAAATAAAGAGAGACTGTGCGAGACCTGGCTGAGCCAGATCAAATCCATTTAAACGGTCAAGCTCAATCATATCCTTACAAGGGATCTAATTATCAGGAGAAGATGTCTGTTTGAGAGGTTTATTAGTCTCATATATGCTTCTATCTATCTCCTACTTCTCATTAGACTAGAAGAGTCTAGTGGCTCGATGCTTCCCAACGAGTTCTATTATTTTTTTAGCACCTCATCAATCATAATTTCTCCATAGCTGAACTCCTCTCTGATTGGGTTCAATCCATTTCCCTTGTTTATAGTCATTGTTTTTTAGAGGTTGAGACATCACTTGTTTCTCTCATGTCTAAGGTTTTCTCCTATTTAAGATATTACTAACATTGATGCAGGTTCCAACTTGCTCACAATGAAAGATATCATAACTTATATTTGTGGTCCGTCCCCCACTTTGGAGTATCGATGGAGGAAGTCTTTAATCATCCATCTGTTATGGTACATTTGGAAGAGCAGGATGCGAAGCTTTTTGAATATAAAGTTTTTAGTTCACTTTGGTTTTTTTTGCAGACTCCAAGTATGACACAAAATTTTTTTATGGCCTCTCACACTACTCGCCGAACTAGCAACTGGGGACATCTTTTGCCTACTTTAGTTCGGCACTCATCTTCTATCTTTATTTCTTGGTGTCCCTCTCCACTAGCTTAGCTAAAGTTAAATTTTGATGGCTCTTTCCATGAGTCATACGCACCATGAGTTATACGCAGATGTTTGGTTTCTTCTTAAAGATGATGCAGGCCATTTTCTTTGTGCTAAGGCTTTCCCACTTCTCAATATTTCTATCCCTGATGCTGAATTAATGGATATTTGGCATAGTCTTCAACTTATTCTTTCTACCTACTCTTCTCATCGCTTTACTATTAAAGGAGATACTATAGTACAATAAATGGATTCAATCCAATATCGGATCTTCTTTGATATTGTACCCTCTGCTGAGAAGTATTAATAAGCAGCTTCAGCCTTTCAGGCATTTTATAGTAGTTCAGTATGTATACTGTGAAGGTAACCAAGCAGTAGATATCTTTACTAACTTCACAGTAACTCTTACATCTCCTGTGTTATGGTATAGTATACCTTCTGCTCAGCTTGCTGATGCTTCGTCTATAGGTGCGAGAGGTGTCATTTCCTCGATGCTACCAAGGCTTCTTTCTACCAAAAAAAAAAAAAAGCATGTCAAGCATTGCAGATTATAATGGTACTGTTAGATCAAATTAGGTCCATGGCTATGGGAATAAATCTATAAATTATTTGGTTTATAGTGTTGCTACTGATGATCAAACCAGGCAAAGGCCATATAAGGTTATCTTGGGACTAGTAGTAGGCATATTAAAATGTATCATAATACTTAAGAATGGAAATACAATATGAGAATAAAACGAAGCACAAAGAGAATATAATAAGCTGCTATCCAAGTATCCTTTTAACAATAAATCAGAGTAATGCTTTTATGAAAATTAAGGACAAGAACATTATTTATATGGCTCTATTTCCTTGATCTTATTGTGCTATAGTGGTTTAGATAGTCTCAATTATATGTAACAATTATTTTGAGATTAATTTCATTTAATCCTCCTTAACTATAAACTATTTACATGTTCTTTTCTAAACTAAAAAAATTTACAATCAACCTTCTAATTTCGATTTCATTTGCAATTAACCCTTATCGTTTAAATCTGGAGTTAAAAGCAATGAAAAAGTGGATACATGACTGTTATATAACTGCTACAGACATTATAATGCCTTAAAAAAAAGAAAAAGATGATTGTATCCATAATCAAAATGATTTTCTTTTAAGGACGGATATTATTACTCTTTATCACACTATTGATTATGAAAATCTGATATTTTTAATGGTCATGTGACTACTTTTCCATTTCTTTTAATCCTCAGTTTAAACGATAGGAATGAATTGCAATTTAAATCAAAATTGAAGTTTGATTATAATTTTTTTTAGTTTAAGTAGAAATATGCAAATACTCTAATCAAGAGAAGCTAACCAGAACTAACTCCATTACTTTAAAAGAAAATTACAATAAGATCCTCTCAAATTTGACTGATTTATATATAACTCTAAAAGAATTTTATTTTAAAAATATTAAAACTATCATTTTAATATACAAAAACCCATTTTATCCATGTATCTCTTAATATCGTTAAGATACTTAGTGAAAAATTAAATTTGTCCTTATGAATTCACGATGGTTTTAATTTCATTTACATACAATTCCATGGGTAACCTAGCCTGCCAAGGTTCTCCAGTGATATGCCAAGCGGACCCTAATGACCCGAGAAAATTGAGCAAAAAATATGTATGGGGATTGGCACTCTTATCACAAGTGAACCAAAAAAAAAAAAAAAAGGTCCGCTCCTCTGTTTAGCCCTTATCGGCCACGCAGTTAACATCTGACCGATAATACCAATTTTTTTAATTTTTTAATCCCATTCATCGAAGCCTAGTCGACTAGAAAGACCGAACAACAAGCTTGCCCAGAATCCTACGCCGCCGCAGGGTGCCACACTCCGGATCCGAAGAAACTACGTGAACGGTAATTTCCCTGGAAGATTCTACTTCGATATCTTAGAGCCAAACCGCCCAATCCCTTGAGGCGAAACGGATGTCCGACTCCGAGACGGTTCTGAGTCCAGCGCCCCTGTTGGTCCTACTCTCCTTCTCCTTCCCAGTTTCAACCAAAGCCTCTTCCGTGAAGGAATGGCATTCCTCCTCTCTAGCCTATAAATCAAGCCCCCCCCCCCCCCAAAAAATCCTCTTACTCCCACTGCCATACAGCTCTCTCGCCTCCATCTCTCAATAATTAGTTCTCCCAAACTCTTCCTCTGCCGTCTTCCACTAAATACAGCATGAGAAAGAGGTGCAGAGAGACAGCTCCTGGCATCAATCGCCTACCGGAAGACCTTCTCGTTGAGATCATTGGTCGTGTTGCCTCGGAATCCTCCACACCGCTTCATGATCTCATCAGCCTTAGAGGATCGTAAGCTTCACTCCCTGAGAAACTCTGAAACTTATTTTTCTTTCCTGGGTTCCAGGAGTTTATTAAGCATAGATATTGTGCTTGTGTTGGCCAGCTGCAAGAGATTCTACGAGGCAACGAAGGCGAGGAAGGTCGGGCAGTGCATGTCGGTCAACAGGGAATGGACGCTCCATTGGTGGAACAAGGAGGAATTCCTTGCTCTGCTTAGAAGCTGCGCAAGATGCGGAAATATTGAAGCCTGCTACATACTAGGATTGGTATGTCATTGCCTTCTAATCTTATTCCTAATAAGATTAGGCTACTCTGATATCAATTACTTATGTTCTATAATTCTACTCCAGTGAAGCAATCGAAAAAACGGACATGAATTCAGAGCCATTGCCTAAGAGGCCTTGCAATATTTTACCTCTCCATGAATTAGATGCACGCAGCATCTCAAGTCAGAGTTGGTACTGAGGCCAATGGAGTATAAAACCGTATATATCTTGCCGAAGATTTTGGTAGATCTCGGAGCCCAGCAATGGATGCTGTCTGTCAGAAGGCTCATTAACTGCTTCTTTTCCCTCGTTATTTTGCATTATTTAGATATAAAATTTGGTTTCATCACGACATAGGTTGTATTTCATATTTACAGTTTAGGCCTTTGTATTTAAGTTGTTTTGCTTCTGCCAATTTGTATTCAGGGTCCTCTTGTCATTAAATTGTCACGACTAGTTGGTCTCTCTTTTATTTACTTGGTTTGCTGATTCTTTTACTTCTTTATTTTCTTCAGGAGCTAGTTTACAATCGTAGGGAGAAGAAGGTGGGTCTAAGTTATCTTAAGACGGCAATGGCAGGGGGACACTACACTGCTGCTTATTCCATCGGAATCATCTTGTTCCATGACCCTGCAACACGATCCATCGGCATGGAATGGTTGAACGATCTGGCTGCTCTGATCCCTGAGTCGAAAAGGTCGGGCAACCCCCTCACGAAGTTGCGGAAAGAGGCTGTGTCTGCTATGAAAAATATCAGCATGGAGAGATGGCCATTAGAGCAAAGTTCGCCATGCAGAAATCAATTGTGCGGAAAGGAGACAAAGATTGGAAACACGAATGGATGGTGCGATGAGGAAGAGATGCCTCGGAGCTTCTGCAGTCAGCTGTGCAGGTGGACATACGAATATAATAAGTTCCTTGAGAAATTATGAAGTGTTCAACACTATAATACAAGTAGATCGTCTTGGTCTTACAACCTAAAGTTGCTAAGAATGTTGAACTCTTATTTTTATTATCAGAGTAAGAAGATCAGCAGCCAACGTAAAAAGGATTTGTAAGAAGTGATGGAGATCTGTTGAGTTTTTTTTTTTTTTTTTTAATCTATTTTTTTATGACGAATGTTTAGTTTATTTTTTTTTAATCTATTTTCATAACCAATTTCATTGGCATATGAATATTAACATTTTTTTTGGAGTAAAAATGTTACAGAAATTGCTGTAAAACTTTATAAAAAGATTATTTCGAAATTGACAACTGGTTGTCAGAAATTATTGAATCCTCTGGCTGTAAGGCTTCCCAACTCTTAGGAGATGGTTGATGGATGCTCTGCTCTGGGTGATAGAGATTAGCCCTTTTTACATGTCGTTTGCTTCTGGGTTTGGGTGAGACGTGAACATTTGTTAAGTTGGTTGCCCAGTCCACCCCTGTCGCTTATAAACATACGCAATTATAGGAAGGACAAACAATCCAAATACTCGAAAAATAAGAAGAAAATGAATGAGATCTATTATGCTGTCAATAATGATAGCTGGCTTTGAAAAACCTGAGCTAAAGTTATGATTTTGATGCGGGTTTTTAAAGCTCTGCAAGATATCAAGAAGCTTTCAAAAGCTTCAGCGCCGACAGTGCAGATGGAATAAGATAGCATTAGACTGAAGCAAGGCAGCATCTTGCTCAAACTTTCATTCAAGTAATACTTTGCGCAAATGGAGAAGATACCTCAAAGACAAAGATGAGTTGATATCTCATTCTAGGGTTGGAACCAGAAAGCGTATGCATGACATTCAGTATTGTCTTGAAATAAATAGAAACAATTACAAGTATATTAATTAGCACATCAGAAAAAAGATTGCCCTCCATGAGGATTCCAAAGTTACGTTAGAATTATCTTAGCTGACACATTAAATGGAGGCTACACAGCATGAATGGAAGATTTGTGAGTTCAGATTCGGTTATAAATTGGGTGAATCAGTTATGGTAACAGCTATGATGGGGTTCAGCTTTATTTCAAATCACTGTCATCATGTGCATAATTTTGCCCGTGATTTCTATATTATTGTTCATTATTAGTGCGTATTACCTGCATCTACTTTCTGCCAAAGTTTCTTGGGCTTGAGACTTGCAATAAATGTGTAGAGGTGATGAGGATAAATTTTTAAAAAATTATAAAATAATCATTCCACAACCTACAATTTATAGATTTTTTTATTTATTTTTATCTAAATTTTATATTTCTTTCTTCTTAAAACTTATGCTAGATAAATTAGAACTATGATTAAAGTCAAAATTTTATTTTTAAATATTTATTTAATATTTATCTTTTTAGAAAAATAATATCTTATGGGGGTAGGAAACTTTTTTATCAATAAAATTCTTAAAGATTCTAGTTGAAATCTAGTTGAAATATTTTGATATAGGAAATTTATCAATAAAATTCTTAAAGATTTTATTCAATTTATTTTTTTTTATCATGGTATGAGGCCTTAACCCTGCAAAAGATGGTAGGTGCAAGGCCAACTATTATCTCTTTCATGTAGATTTGTTTGCATTTGGTAGATATTTAATGTCATTATTTCTCCTAAGAAATTATGTATTGATTTTAGTTTTATATTTTAATAATTGCATTTACAGTTAGTTGGATTTGTCTGATAATAATGTTCATAAAGTGATAAGTTATGAAAGAAATAATTAGAGTTGACTATGACTACTATTACTTGTACCTAAAAAGTAAGTGACGATTCATATTTCCAAAATTTTTCATACATATAAAGTAAGTGATGACTTACCTCCCATGGATTTTTCATATATTGTTTTAATTTATATTATTATTAGAATAATTATAATTAATTAATATATAAATTATGGATTTTATAAAATTATACTTAAAAAGAAATGTAGAATTGATAATTATTATGTTATTAGATATCATATTATGAACTCTGGTTTGATCATGCTTATCAGTTTATGATTAATATGTTATCATATATATTAGTTTATGATTTGATATATATGAACTCTAAACAAACATATGACATGTATTGACTTGGGATATTTCAAACTAAATGCTTGACTATGTTAGATATCCATGGCCAATAGGGGATATACATTAGTCATAGTCTTATATTAGTGAAAGTTAAATATTGATTAATATTTGATGATTGATGAGGGATATACATTGATCAAAATCCTATACCACTAGAGGTTAAATATTGGCCAATACCCTATGGTCAATGAAAAATATAAATTGATCAGCACCCTACCAGTGGGGTTAAACTATAGTGAAGATTGATTTTGAGACCATGATTTTGGGCAGAATTGGATTAAATGCCAAAATGCATCACAATAAACTTATATAAAGATCTAAATATTAACTAAAAGCCAATAAATATGGATTTACTCTTGATATATATTTAAATAAATAAATTAATTGATTAATATGTTTGATTATTGAGAAAATATATTTAAATTATTTATATAGATTATCTAATAGAAGTGATCATGATTTATTAGGTTGGCGTGTTCATTATTCCATTATTTCTTTCCTTTCATATTTAAATGAATCAATGCATCAGGGGGTAATTGGGGAGTGCATGGTCGTACAAGGAGAACTAAAATCTAGATTTAAGATTCCTTTTTGCTCTTGTTCTATTTAATATGGAAAATAATTATGATATAATATGAATTTTTAAATTTTGTTATGGGCATGTTTAAATGATAGATTTAAATTTTATTCACAACTCAATTATTTGATGATATCATGATGAATGCCTTACATACTTATAAGATTACACCTTATGATTATATGATATTTGCTATGTTTCTAATTTGATATCTCAACTGGGAGAATATATAGCACTCATATTATATACGAGTAAGTAAAATATTACATTTCCTTTAATATCAAATCAAAATAAAAAAAAAAAAAAAGCAGAAGCTTCACCCAAGTTAAATTATTATATAATCAAAGGTTCTATACATATCAATTATTATATAATAAAAGGTTCTATACATATCAATGATCACTATATGAACAAATTCTATGTCTCAAGATGTCACCCTTTTTTTTGGGGCAAAACTAGTATTATCAAAATGTTGGAAATAGGAGGCAATACATCAAATATGGAGCAACCAACTTTATGTCCCATTGATAACTCTTTAAAGATTGATATATATATATATATATATATAATAAAAGCTACTAGCGGTTATGATGGTGATGGTGTTAATATTGAAGGCCTTAGAGGCTAGTTAAAGTGAGATAGGGATTGAGGGAGCTAGAAAAGGAGCAAGTGATGATGGTGGTGAGACTTGCTGATGGCTAAGGCGAGTTGGGTGGCAAATAAAGGTTTTTAAGCATGTCTTTAAAACTTTTCTTGTTTCAGGATGACTATAGTGGCTCCTTCTCTTTTCCTTCTTATGGCTTAAGGACATTATAAGAACCAACCACTTTAGGCCAGCTAAAAAAAAAAAAAAATGAAAAAGGGCTTAGCCAAGCTAACTCCAAGCTAATTTAATGACTCAGGTTGATGGAATCACTGATCAAAATTGTAACAATAATCCAATATTAAGCTGCAGGAATCAATGGGTGGTTAAAATTATCTATTTCTCGAAGATGTTAGAGTGAAAATGATCAGGGACTCTGAAAAGAGGTTGCAAACCAACCATAAGTCTCCTTTCACCCTCATTTAAGCCTTTCTTTTCTTTAATTTGAGCATTGTCAAAGACCGTGATGTTACCAGCAATTCGTTGTCTCTTTCTTTGCAAGCCAACTTTGATCCTCCTTAAGTAGGTCTTCTCTCTCCCTCTCTTCTCTCTTCATTATTAAAAAATGCCGTAATATTTAGCTTTGTTTTTTTTTTTTTGGTTGGGGAGGGTGGGGTGAGGAGAAAAGGCCATCTCCCAACTTTCCATCATCCTTGTGCCAAGTATGAATCTTTCTAAAGAAAATTTTAAAAACCTTTATTATTTTATAAAGTTTACAATTCATTGTATTTTCTCTGTAATCAGGTCTCTCAACCTTCCATCTTCTTTTTATTCATACTCCAACCATCCATCTTCTTTTTTTATTATTATTATTATCAGATATGAATATTTCTCTTTCTTTAAGTAAGCATGTCATCTTTCTAAATAATTCTATACTTTTTACTAATTCTCTTTCATTCTCTCTCTCTCTCTTTTTTTTTTTTTTTAAGGGTTTGTCACATATTATTTCTTAAATTTTTTCATATTTATATATTAATCTTCATTTTTTCATAGTTACATAAAAATCCTTATAAAATTCTCTGGTTGCACAAATAAATCCTTTTAATAGTTTTTATTAACCAAACCTATGTCAAGGTTAACTAACGTTACAATTGAGTAAAATTAAACTTTAGCTTAACATCTAATGAGAGGCTAAGGACTCAATTTCTTTTTTCTCACTTCACCCTCTTCTCTCTCAAGACATAATCGCTAGGAGATCAATAATGGAGTGGCGTAGCTAAAGGGACTGGTTAAGTATTAAAGATATAGTATAGAAGATACACAGTTACTAACGTTAGAATAGAAGCAGAATATTTCATTATGATCTAAGTAGCCAAGGGAATGTATATCCAATAAGTTGCAGCATTTTATAGATCAAATATAAATATAAAAAAGATAGTGATTACACATCAAAAGTAATGAGGAAAGCAAGATGAGTGAATCACCGATGTCTAGCAACCATTCATGGCATCACGAAGTGCGAGTCCCTCTGCAGAAAGAGCAAAAGCAATAGAAACCGGCGAAGCTTCAAACCAATTTGGCCAACCGTCGTGATCACGAGCAATGATCCCAAAACCCAAAACCAGAGTAGCCTCTTCAGTAGATAGGAAGGGCGTCTTTGGTTCACAGGTGATCAAAGTCGAAATTACTATTTTTTATTTCAAATATATGTTTGGACGGAATTAAATTTTATTTTCGATTCCAGGTAAAATCTGAATTATGTATTAAAAAAAAAATTTGAAATTCAAACCCTCCACCCAAGAATGCAAGTCCACCTCTTCTCATTTGACACCTTTCTTTTTCTTTGCGACAGAGCCGGCAAAGATGAACCAATCTCTGTATTAATATTTTCTGTCGCTTCTTATCAGATTCCAACAAATTATAATAGTCTTTACCTGGTATTTCTAGTAATTTTTTTTTTATCATAATAAGTTTGATTTTACATATTTTCTCTGTAATTTTGAATATGAAAAATCGATCAATACAAACTTTTGATTATAATTCTGTTTTCCAAACTATGGGTGGGGGGAATGCACTATTCTATTTTTGATTTCCATGAAATTTGCTTTTAATTTTAAATTTGATTTTGATATTATGCTTGTTTATTGCTCCACTGCCAAAGACTTGCATGTATTTTCTACAGCGAAGGCACACCTACAAGAACTGAATGCTCTGTTCTCCAACCTCTCGTATCCAAATGTAGATGATGCCCAGGATTTAAGTTCAGGTACAGGCCCCAGAGAATTTGTGCTCGATGTTGACAAACTATATAACACAAATTATCTTTTAACCTCGTATTCTGTATTTCCAAGAATTAAAAGAAAAGAAAAGAAAAGAAAAAAAAATACTGGCCTAACAATAAACCAGCAAATGATAAGCCAAAGATTCGAAGCCACCAAAAGACAACCCAATCCAAACAACGTCCAAATGCAATCATAGGTATCGTACAGGTCATGTCTAGTGTTTTTATGCGTGAAATTAGGCATCTAAAAGCTGTTTGCAAAATAACCATTGAAAGGAGTTAAAACCACTATAAAAAAATAAAAAAGAGTTATATGTAGAAAATGCTACCGACAACCACCGCCAAAAGGAATTCATTACAAGACAACCATATGTTGGGAAAGGATGAAGGTTTTGTTTGGCCTCTCTTCAGCGACTACGACATCTCCGTATATGGTGTTGCCTCCACATGACATGTAGGCCAAACCCGTCACGTGCAGGAGTGGTGCCTGGCCTCGGCCCATAGCTTCACTTTTGCATGTGGTTGACCTAATTTACATGCTATATGTTAACCTAATTTACATGCTATATGTTAGATCAGATTTATTCAAGAATCCCTCCTTAGTAAAATACAGTAATTTTAGTGAATGCTTTGCCTGCTTGTGTACGGGGTTGGAGTAGTAGCCTGATCTTGAATGAAGGAGTGATGCATTATATGAAATCAAGTTTAAACTTATGCTTCAAATTAAAAAAACGTATCTCTACTTTATTTCTTACTCGTATGTAATAGTTATAATTTTTTATTATTTTTAAAGGCAAATTTTATAATGCTTTCTGACTATTTGTAGGTAGTATCGTAAATAATGGCAACTTCAAAAACATATAGGCATTGTATAAGGTATAAGAGCTATTTGTAGTGGGATTATAATACCCAAAATAGTCGCATATCGGATAAAAAAGAAATGTTTCAATGACTTATAACTCAAGTTCACTTCCACTTGAGTTTTGAGGATTATATAATTTTGGCCCAGGTTAACTGAACCAATAGATGGGCTTGCGGCGTTACAAATCGTATCAGAGCCGATCCAAGTTTGTGGATGTTAGTGAGCAAAAGGAAAGGATTATCCATGGAACGATGGAAGAATCTCTCTCATGGCGTGGAATAATCCTTGCAGCATCAACAATCCAACTTGAAATAGATTCTAGCTAGCTTATGGTGTGCGACGAGGACATTGCATTTTAAGGGAGTCCCACATTGAATGGAAAAGAACCAATCCAGTTAACTTTCACTCGAGTTTTTAGGACCACATGGTTCTCACATAGTTTCGACCTACTAACAAGTTAATTGAATCAGTAGATAGACTTGAAGCGTTACAAAAATTAAATGATTGAAATTAAGGCTTTATTTTTGAAAAAAATAATAAAAAAGTATGATAACCAAAACCATCTTTAAATGGATGAATGTTTTCCCCTTTGTTTTGTGCGTGTGACCATCTGTGTGATTTAGGAGGATTCCACCATCCATCGTTGTACTCTTGGGTGCTTTCAATGGTCTACGTTTATTCTTGTGCACAAATGATAGCATGGTAAAAGTTATATTCTCTTTGTTACGGCAAGGAAAATGACTCATGGACGGATCTACCACTTAATTTCTCAATGAAGATGACACGTTCGGAAACAACATTCTAGGGGAGAAAAAAATCCAAACAGAAAATGGATATATAAAAACTATCATGAAGCAAAGTGAATATGTCCTGCTCGCACTGCTAGTATTGGATCTGAACGATAAAAACTTAAAAAGATGGGAGGTGATATTATTTAACTAAGATGTCAACAATGGAGTATTTTCCTGCTTATTTTTGGACTAATGCGGAAGGATGGTAATGGGAGGGGATAAAACTGTTTGGGACTAGCTTGTTGACTGGTGGCAGTATCTGCTCTAATTATGGAACGTGGTTGCCTTCTTTTTCTTTTTTTTTTGTTAAAAACAAAACAAAATTGTTCAGGAAACATAAATTTAATGTTGTCAATAGAAATATGATTATTTTGTTGTTTATACTATGAAATATTGCCTTCTTCGATGCCAAGAGATTGTCATTAGGATAACGTCCTTCTCTATTCGTAATATATGGGTTGGGTTATTGAACCTAAACCCAAGATCCATCCACATGGGCAGATAGTTATCACTTTATCAGGATAACTTCTCTCTTGCAGTGAAACCATAAATGAAAACATAAAAAAACCATATAGCTTCTTCCAAAGAACTTTTCTCATTGTCCCTCCTCTCTCTCTCTCTCTCTCTCTCTCTCTAAGATTACTACTATTAGTACCTGGTAGATTTATGGGCGTGAGATCCTCAATCAAAATTGGAAAGTGTGTAGAAGTGGTATGGTTACCGTTTTAGTTTTAAATTGAAAGGTTAGTAATAACTGGTAAAGATCTAAAGAGATATATTGAAAACCTATCCCTTGTTGCATGTTATTGGTCGTTTCTAACATCTGTCAAATATAAGGTTGGTTATGGAACGTGAATCTAAGGCTACATAAAAGAATTTGACCGAAATGAACTACTATCAACATAAAATTAGGGATAAACCCCTAACAGAGGCAAATTAGGTGTTAGTGTCACTTGCAATGAAGTTTAGGTTAGTTATGGAACGGACTTATGACTGGATCGATTAGGGGTTTCTAATCAATGTACTTCATGCTTTTAAGTTTTCGGATCAGATGATTACATAGATTAAAGGCTGTATCCTGTCTCCTGGCTTTGTCATCCTTATTAATGGCTCCCCATTTAATTTCTTTACATATGATATGGGTCTTCGGCAAGGTTGCCCCTTGTCCCCCTTTTTGTTTATATTATGTGCTAAGATTCTTTTCTATTTGCTAAAGAAGAGTGTCTCTCAGGATCTTTTACAAGGGTTCCGACCTTTGCAAACCTTCCCTCTTATCACTCACTTTCTTTTTGCAGATGATTGCCTACTCTTATCAAAGGCCACTCCTAAAGATTTTCAATCTTTCAAGAATATTATCCAGCATTATTGTTTCCAATCAAGCTAGCAAGTCAACCTTAACAAGTTTGTGGTGCTCTTCAGTCCCAAGATTCGATTTGAGGTGGTGAGATATTTGGTATCTATATTAGGTATTCATCGGATGCATGAGCTGAAATCATATTTGGGGGTTCCTATGAAACCGGGCTAGCTAACTTTGCAGGATCTTCAACCTATTCGGGATAGGATTATGACAAGAATGGACTCTTGAAAGTGGAATTTGTTATCATCTACTAGCCATTATGTTCTTGTTAGGTTCATTCTCTGTTCTATTTCAATTCATATGCTTTCTAATGTTGTCGTGCCTGATTTTTTTCTCAAGTGGCTGGAGCGGACTATTCATAGTTTCTTTTGGGGGCATGACTATGAGAGTCAAGCGGTGCATACTATCCGTTGGCATGTTATTAGTCAGCTGAAGCAATTGAGTGGTCTGGGTTTTCCTCAATTGGATTGCTCTTCGCTTCTCAGCAAAGTTGCGGGGAAAGTTGTTTTGACTCCTTATTGCCTGCTTTCTCATTTTCTATCTTCAAAATATAAGTTCAGCAGATCTTGGGACTTCTACTCCTCTCGTAGGAGCTTATCACCATTGTGGAAAGCCATTGTAAGGTCTTCAAAATTGATTGTTGGTAATCTAGTTTGGTCCTTGGGTAATGGCAAGTTAGTTCACTAGGACCTGGATCCTTGGTGAGTGGGAGACCTCTATCTCTAATGCCACTAACTTTTAATGCTTTCTATTTAGAGTCAGGTGCTACTATTAACTCCTTACTTTAGCCTTAGGGTGGTTAGAATATGGATGTTATTGCTCCGATTCCTCTCCCGTACACCCCTTCCCCCCTAAAAACCTTAGTTGATCTCATCTCCCACATCCCTTGTGAGGGGGAGGACCTTGAAGATATCTTGTCTTGGAGTAACAATTTTTAGCTTTCGGTTGAAGTCAAGGATGCTTATTCAACAAGTCTTTCTACCAATTCATACCCTAGGAATAGCATGGTAGTGAGAGCTTGAAAGTTGGAGGCATGCCCTAGAGTTCAATTTTTCATATGGAAGCTATTACATATGGGATTACCTACTGCTTCTGTTTTAACTCATTGGATTCCTCATATTTCTTCTATATGTTTCCAATGTGAGCTTGGAGTAGAGTCCATTAAGCATCTATTTTTTCTCTGTCCAAAAGCTTAAGCCATCTAAAGTCTCATCAATGGATAGTTCTTCCAACATTTATTTTCCATGGATGATTTGCTTCGGTTCATATGTAGTCTCTCCTATAAGTTATCTTATCCTGGCATCTGGGAGCATTCTTCTTATTCTTCTGATGGAGAAGCCTCTAATACCTTTATTTCTTGGCGTCCTCCTCCATCAGGGTTCCTAAAACTCAACTTCGATGACTTAGTATGTGCAAATTCAGCTGGGGAGGGTTTTATTGTTTGCAATGATCATAACAAGTTTATTACAGCAACATCTATCCCTCTTAAGTTTGTTTATGTTCCTTAAGCCAAACTCACTGTTGCTTGGCATAGAATACGTAGAGTGCTTCCTCTTCTACATCATCACCATGTGATTCTTGAGGAGGATTCCACCATAGTTATTGGTTGGCTAAACTCTACTTCCAGTTGCCTTCATCCTCTCCTCCAACACATGTGTGCCCTTTTACATCCTTTTTTTGGACTCTGTCACATTCAACCAAGTTTATAGGGAGGCCAACCAAGTCACCGATGCCTTGGCTATTGCAGGTTGATGCAACTCATGCTCAATCTTAAGAAAGTACCTCGCCTTCATTCATCACCCATCGACTGTTGACGGTGTGTATCCTTTCCTCACCATTTCTGATGCGTCTACGTCTCTGTTATCAAAATAAAAAAAAAAAAAGAAAAAAAAAAAAAGAAAGAAGAAGAAGAAAGCTACAAGACCAGTTTATGAATAATGCCTGAATGCTTTCAGATAGTAAGTTCACCTTGATTAACTCCTGGTAAGATTTCTTAAACTTCTCCCTTGCTGCCATGATTCCTAGTGCATTTAATTCAATTCCCCCAAAATAAATGCTCCCCCAATGATCATGGCTGTAAATACACGCAGAAGGCCTGTGTCGTGGTATGTGGAGTTAACGGACAAAGACAGAGCATGAACAAAACGCCAATAGCTCTTTAAGCCAGGGCAATAAAGAAACAACACTAGACCCAAATAAGAATGAGAACCTACTGAAGAAGTGGACCTATTTTATCTGCATTCAGAAGAGGGATCATCACTCACTCTCATCTCCAGCACCTTCAATTATTATTCAGTAATGGAGGGGTCCATGGTCCTCCACACAACAAAACAGCACCAGCTGGAAAAGGTTATTTTCAATCACCTACTAGTCCACCACTAGGGGTGAATCCTCTGCTCTCACAAAACCAAAGTGATCCTATCTCCACTGGATAGAGTTAAAGTAGTTCTCGGCGAGAAGAGGAATATGATGGCATCTAGACTTTGACATCAAGCAATTTTATAAATTGTAAGCTTTAGTTTAACAAACTCTTCACAATGAATCCATTTAGATTTCTTGGAGGCAATGGTCAAGCATGTTTTGAGTAGATAATGATAGTTTAACCTCTTTTCAGAGACTGATAGGTAGTGCAGCTTTAATGCATTCACACATACTAATTTTACAAAAATACTCTTCAATCTATGAACTCAAGCTCGCTTTTGATTGCGCATGGAGTCTGAAGAAAATCTAAATCATAGAACAGGGTCGTAAATTATGTGATAAATGTTCTATGGAATAGGGTATTGCATTCACCTACAAGAGAGCATAGGTTTAGACAACTACGAAGCAGGATGCTCTTGGTACCTGATTTAGTTCCTTGGGAATCATTTCCTCTTTGTACATAGTGCCTTCTATTATAGGTGAGTGTTCTGCACTACTGCTTGTTTATCCCAGTAAGTGAGTCTAATTGTGCTGCCAGATTCATGGCAAAATAATCGGTCCCAAACTGTTTTAGCAAAACTTTATGCTATTTTGAGGAACAAAATTAGATGACTTAGGTAGCATGTCACCATGCAGTCTAATTATATACTTTTGTCCTCGAATTGGTAGCATGCAACAGGAATAGTGAAGAAAACTCTCTAAACCTCCCAAGCTTCATTCAACCAAATTACCGAGAAAGCATTAGTAATGTCATCAGCCTTCCTACGTGAAAATCTACTTTGCTCCTGTGATCTTCAGATTATACATGCTATCCAGTCTATATAAGATCGACGATTATTTCTTCAGACTCTGTAACCCAATGATGACCTGTACAAAAGCTAATAAGCTATAAAATAAAGATTAAATTTCATAAAAACTTGCTTATCCAATGTAACGAAACTCAATAAAATAGCAACTCAAAAAAAGAAAGAGCATTTAACTATACATAATTTTCTCGCTTGGGATAGAAAGCACAGGCATGCTATATGAATCATACATGACGGACAGAACAATGAACATAGCCAAAGCTCCAGAAAACTTCATCTAGTATAAGCTTACTTGGAATTACATATACAGCTTATAGCATGACATAAGAATAAAGCCAGTTCAAGCACAGAAACAATGAGAGTCTGTGGGAGACCTTCCGAAAGTACTGCTCGGTCTGGAATTTGTGTAAGATCAAGCCTTATCAAGCCTTTCAAACATCATCACTGATGCTTAAAAATGTTTTATGCTTTGCACCATATCAGCTAATTCACTTGCTTTCTCCACCTAGAAGGTCCATTGACATTGGTATTGCTCTCATACCCACTACTATCACCCGATTCAGTCACTGGCTTTTCTAACAATTTTGTTTTCTCATGAGTGCTGTCTCTATATGTACGCCCAGTGCGCCGTTCCTGGAGTAAATTGCACAAGAAAAGAAATTACCTTTCAGTTTGACATGTGTGATACAGTGGAGCTAATTAAATCCTAGTGGTCACTCAATTTTCTCGCAACACAATACATATTGGACAGCAATTCACATGAGGACTCACAGACATGAGTAGTATTTCATTTCTTGCTTACATGAATATATCACTGAAGAAGAAAAGAGAATTAAAAATCCAGTAGTATATAGAAGAATTAAAGAGCACCTTCAATTCACATGAGAAGAGAACAAGAACGCTCGCTAGATGTCCAAGTATTGGAATACAACAACATAATTCCAATCTACAAGACCAGAAATGGAAACTATAGGCTGACATGAGAAATTTATGACTCCATATGATATACAGGCTAATCATCCATGAGATAAAAAAAAGGCAAACATTATATTAATCCATAGCTATACATCTTCCATTGCCAAAGGAACAATAAGTAGATGTGAAAAGTAGCATCCTTGAGTTTTTAAACGCTAGGCATCAAGTCATAAAATTCCAAAGCCTTTCTATAAAGAGTAAAAGAGCATAAAAATTAAAAAATAAACCATCCTGACAGATGCTGCTTCTCAATCTCTAGGGAAAGTATTAAGCTAATATCTCAAGAAAGTATTAAACTAGTAGTTTAAGCATAGATACAGAAGATGCTGTCTGGTATTTCTACTTTAAAATTCGGATACTGATGTATTCTTGCAGGTCAATAGAAGCAATAACAGCACTAAGCCTAAGAGAGTAAACAATTCAATAGTCGAATCCAAGACCAAATGGCTGCCAATAAAATATAAGAAATATGCTATTGACAGACAGGATTATGACTTCAACTCTGACACACCAACAATGCAAAAGATTTCAGAGGAGATAAATAATTTTCTAGTGCAAAGGGGTTACATCTCGATATGGAAAATCGTCAACTTCAAGCATGTGTATCACATGCCCCATCTTTGGCCTTTTCTGTGCATCAGGATCCACACATCGCAGTGCTACTAGAAGAGCCCTTTTCAATGCCCTTGAAGAAGGTTTTTCAGGCAATTTAGGATCCAAAACTCCTTCAGAATTCCGGTTGCTGACCATTGTTTTAAGCCATTCAACTAGATTAACCTGAAAAACTCCTAGCAGCTTCATAAATACACTTTGATGTGCATTAAACAAACTTCCTATATAAAAGCTTGTAAATTCATACTAACCTCTCCTGGAGGCCTGCTGTAGTCAACTGGGTTTCGACCAGAAATGATTTCCATAATAAGAATCCCAAAACTATACACATCGCTCCTCTCATTCAACATACCAGTACTAGCATACTCAGGAGCAACATAACTACAACAGCACAAGCAAGCAATAACATTCCCCTCATTTCTCATGACCAGCATAGAATTCTTATCTTGATAAATAAAAACATATGATAGCTAAAAGAACTATGCTTGAAGTAAAAACTGACCCAAATGTTCCCATCACCCTCGTCGTGACATAGCTCCTCTCCGACCCCAGGAGCTTGGCAAGCCCAAAATCAGAAACCTTTGGATTCCACTGCTTATCAAGCAAAATGTTGCTTGATTTAATATCCCTGTGAACTACCTTTGGTTCTAGCCCCTCATGCAAGTACATTACGCTGCAAGTGTGTTTAGATTTCAAATTAACATATAGGATTAGAATTAAAGAATGAGCTAGTATTATAAGCAAAATAGAAAACTTACCCCTTTGCTGTTCCAAGTATAATATTCATGCGGATATCCCATGTGAGAGGGCTGCAAGGTCCAACTTCCCCATGAAGCCACTGTTCTAAGTTCCCATTGTCAACATACTCATAAACAAGTATCCTAAGAATCATTGCGACACCAAGAGTAAATAAAAGATTGATTTCCTAAATGACTATTCAAAATGTTGAAAAATAATCTCAGATTCGATACCTATGAGCACCTTCAGCACAATAACCCAGTAGCCTCACCAAATTCTTATGTCGAACACGCCCAATTGCTTCCACTTCAACCCTGAATTCCCTCTCAGCTTGACCCCTAGCAACAAAGTTTAAACAGCATATGAGGCACTCTTCATTTCCATCATTGACCAATGAGATATTATCTTCCATTAATAAAATTGAACATATAATAAAGCAACAATACTTCCATTATACAATAAAAATGCAAACTTTGTGAACTTTGGTAATGATAAAGGGAAATTGGGGTAAGGAGATACCTGTTATTGAGTAAGTTCTTGACAGCAACCTGAGTGTTATCCTCCAAAACACCATGGTAAACAATCCCATAGCCGCCCTCTCCGATTACATTCTCGTCAGCAAACATATTCGTCGCGACCTCGAGCTCCCGGAGAGTGTACCAATGCCCCCAGCCCAAATGAGACACTTCCGGGGCGGCCATCGTGGCTTGTTCAACCGACCGGCTCTCGCCGCTGCCGTGAGACGACCCGCCGCCGCCGGCGCTGCCGCGCTCCGGGTAGGTGATCCTGTGGTCCTTGCCAAGCTCAATGTGGATCCTCTGCTGCACAATTAGGCTCTCCTCGTCGGGTGGCACCGGCCGCTCGTTGGAAACAGATTGGGTCTCGGCCTCGGGGATGGGCTTGTGGAGGGCGTGGGTGAGGGGGGGCCGGATGTCGGTGGTGCGGGAGGGGTCGACGCGGATTTCTTGGATTTCTTTGGAGATGGCGGGGATGGAGGCGGGGTGGCGGGAGGGCTTGGGGAGGTGGTGGGCTGGGGCGGCGCCGCCGCGGCGGAAGGCGAACCAGAGGGAGATGAAGAAGAGGAGGAGAACAAAGGCGGCGCCTACGCAGATGCCCACGATGACCCACATGTGGAGACCGAAGATCACCGTCCGCTTCGAGAGCTCGTCGTTCAGGAACGGCGAGCTGTAGTCCGGCGACATTCTTCTACTCCTCCTCCTTCTGCCAGGAATTTAAGTGCTGATATAAAAACGAGACCTTTGTAGGGAGAGAGAGCTAAAGAGCAGGGAAGAGTGGGACTTGAGGACTAGAACAAAGATGAAATCTTTGAGAGAGAAAGGCAGAGCATCGGGATTGCGGAGGTTGGGTATTGAGATAAAGATGAAGTCTTTCCTCGGAGAGTGGGCCTTTGGAGAGGAAGTTAACGGTGGCAATTGTTTTCAAATTTCGGATTTTGGAAAGAAGGGAGTGAACAGTGAAGCTTCCATGGTTCTTAGAAAGAAAAGAAAAAGAAAAGGTTTAGAGAGAGAGAGAGAGAGAGAGAGAGAGGAAACTGATGGAAAAGTAGATGCTTTGGAGAGTAAGCTGAGTGTTGACTGTGGAGAAGTGGACTTTGGAGAGTATAATAGAGAGTTATAAGAGGTATTGGAGAGGGTGATGAGGTGGAAATAAATGGAGAGCTGAAGCAATGCGTGGAGAAGAGAGGCCTTGGTTTAGAGCAAGCAGGGAGGCAAGTGCCATTTAAAAAGGAGACATTGAGCCAAGGAAGAAAGGTTGGGAAGAGAAGGGAAAGGACAGGAACGGTGGGAACCAGAGGAGGGAAACATTGCTGCTGACGAAGAATAGGAGAGAGAGAGAGAGAGAGAGAGAGAGAGAGAGTGACCAGGTTGCAGCTGTCATGATGGGACTCTTTGGAATTGATCAGAAACCTCCAAAATAATTGTTTTCTTAGGCAAACTCCAGTACAGCAGTTTAGCCATGTACTTAACAATCGGTAATAATTTTGCAGTATATTAATAGCAACGGTGGCTTGGATCCCTTCCGGGTCAAACCCAAAGAGCATCTTGGGGCTGGGGCTTCTGTTAATGCTTCTTGGTAACACGACTAAATAATTCTTTTCTACTGTATAGGCTCTACTGCTAAGTCCACAAAAACATAAAAAATTCTACTGTAGGCCGGATTTTGGGGCCCCCCTGTGAGTTGTGCCATATATGCATAGCGTTTATGGGTAGAAATTTAGGTTCCAGTTGACCACCAGGGCTGGTCCCCCATTCCATAAGTAAACAGTATCATTCCCATGAAAATGAGGCATCAGTGCAAGATAAAGCCAGGGCTAGAGTCGAAACCTAACAAAATATACTTGATCTTGTAAAAAAAAATTATTAACTTGCCCTTAAGATTCCTCAATAATAATGCATATCATTGTATAATAAATGTACTATATCGATATCAAACTAGGATCAAAAAATATATTAAATATTAAACGTTAAATCAATCTTTATATCAGACATATTAACACTGTATTTAGTACCTGCATATCAGATTAGCCAATCTTGCAAGCAAACAAATTGATTGAGAATATTATTTGATTACCATGAATTTCTTGACTTGATGATAAAAGCTTGCTTATTGGTACGGATGTTATTGATAGATGTTTTATATTCTTGCTCTGCCTCACTTCTTCTTATTTTCATAAAGATAATTAGTGATGTCTCCTTACTCTTTTTAAACCGGCGTCAATCTGTTCTTGCTTGCTCTAAAGTCCAAATGTTGGTGGCTTGCCAACTGTTCCTGTAATTAACTATGGCCAAGTGGGGTTCAGTGCACTTTTATCTACGGTGGTATTGCTCTGTTGTTTTGTCATTTTCTAGCCTTTATAACAGTGGGGGATGATAATCTATAAATCCGGCATTGTTAATTGACCACAGGCTACAAGGATGATGTATTAAATATACAATGACGATCTCCTTTGCTACTATTTTAATCGAATCCTCTCTCTCGAGGTCTCTTTCCTGGAATGTAAGAATTCTTTCAAATTGATCACTAGATCAAAGGGTGGTACTGTGAATCCGCGCTTGGCGACTGTGTTGAGCACCGGGTTCCATGTGAAGACTGCGGAGCCTTTGGGTTTCGCTTGCCAACCATCCATGGAGTCGGTGGAGCAACGGCATGGATGTCCCACAGCATGCACGAAAGCCTCGGAGATGCCTATCAAAACCTGACAACAGCCCAAGTTTCTCGTGGAGACTGCGTACTGTGTGATGGGACCCGGAAATTCCAGAGATGGTCTAAAACGTCAAGAATGATTAAGATAACCATAAAATATAGTCACTGCAAATTTTAAATATTTGAATATTTTTAAGTATATTTATATATTTATTAGGCCATGCTTGTGTGCATAAGGTGCATTACCCTTGCTTACACTCGAGTTTACGTGTATTTAGGTTTGTATGCGTATATTTTTTTAATTTCTTTTATTAAAAATGAGGTTGAATATTGGTTGATCTTGCCAAAAGATAATTCTAAAATGTAAAGTCACTGAAATACTATAGAAAATTTCTACAATTATAGCATAATAATAGTTTTCTGTTGATAATAAAATTTGGACCTACATTTAGTGTACTTGAGATGTCTGGTATTAAAGGGAAGAAAAACATTGAGAGTGAGGCTCCTCAAGTAATTAGTGTTGCTGTTCCCACTTAGAAAATTCAAACTTGGGCCTAACTCAACCAGCAATAAAAGAGTTGGACATGGAATCAAAGCAAAGTCCTTTATTGCTTTTAAGTTAGGTCTAGCTGATTTTATACCTAACCTTTATCAAATTTATTACGTACATATATACATGCATAGATGCTCAAATTCATACATACATATATGTATAATATTGGTTATATTCTAGTTAGAAAATAAAAGGTAATGATATATTGAAACATGTTTTAGTAATTATATTTCATTAAAGTACATTTTTTTGATTTTTAGTCTATCATCATCATCATCGTTATTGTTGTTATTTTTATTATATATCTAACTATCAATTACCTTTATTCAAAATTTAATTGTTGTAACATACAATAAATGTTTATAAATTTTTATGTCATGGATTGTTTAGTTCAATTTACTCTTTAGAATATATTAATATTCGATACTTCATAGGCATCCAAACCTAACTTCTACCCTAATTAAGCTTAACCCATATATTTATTACCCATACTCGATCCAACCTTATTTTTCAATCAATTGAGTTTGGGAAAAAAAAGTTGGACCCTAAGTCTTTATAGATATAGGTTTAGGTTTAATAAAGCTCGAACTAGATCCAAACTGACGGCACCTTCGAGTGAGTGTGCAAGTGGACAGGATGTAGAGGTTTTTATTTAATTTTTCATCATTTTATATCAAAAATAGTATCTAATTTTATTTAAATTTCTATATCTGTACTCAAATAATTTAGATATATTTTTTAAATTATTAAATCCTAATTTTTAGTATAATGATTTAGGGCTCAAATTAAGATCAAAGGTCATGTTGTATGAAAGTACCTTTTGGCATATTAATAAAATAATTTAGGAGAAAACTTCTTTTATCAAAAAGGGTACTTCAATTCACATTGCCTTCAATTTGAATATTTGTTCCGTGTTTAATTCTTGACATCAAACCACTCTTCGCACTTTGGTTGCATCAATTTTAAAGGTAGTTTATGATTACATTCAAGAATTCTAACTAAACAATAAATCTTATTTTATTTATATTATAAAAATTTCTTATATATATATATATATATATATTGTACAAGAGATGCTTCACACATCAAAAGCAATAAGGAAAGCAAATGCCTCTGGCATCCACTTCCAACCAACATTTATATCAAATCATTTGGAGCAGTATTATTCCAACAGCGAGATTAGAAAACAATAGCCCCTTTACATGTAAGGGCATCAGCTACTTGATTAGCCTCTCGAAACGCATGGCTCATGATGATTGAACTCTTATAAAGAAGTAGCCATTTCTAAATACTGTGAAGCAAAGGGTAGAAACACTAAGAATGATTTTTTAGCCAACCAATAACATTAGTATAATCTCCTTCAATAGCAACACGGTAATCAGACATAAAAGAAATAATCCTGCGGATCCCATACTAAGCCGTTGTTAGTTAGCATGGGTAACAGTGATATTCTTAAGGAGAATAACTATAGTAGCAATGAATCTTCCTTCTTCATTATGGATAGTAAAACTTATACCTACTAAGTTTTCTTGAACAGAACCATCAAAGTTTATCTTTAAATATCTTAGTGGAAGAAGGCACAAAAAGATAATTCTAGAATGTTAAGACACTGCAATACTATAGAAAATTTCTACAATTATAACATAGTAATAGATTTCTATTGATCATAAAATTTGGGCCTACATTTAGTGCACTTGAGATGTCTGGTATTGAAGGGAAGAAAAAACAATGGGAGTAAAGGTCCTCAAGCAATTAGTGTTTCTACTCCCACTTAGGGAATCCAAACTTGGGCTCAACTCAACCACTAATAAAAGAGTTAGACATGGAGTCAAAGCAAAGTCCTTTAATGCTTTTGAGTTAGGTCTAGTTGATTTTACACCTAACCTTATCTGAATTTGAATAGATGATCAAATTTATTGCATACATATATACATGCATAGATGCTCAGATTCATACATACACATATGTATAATATTAGTTATATTCTAGTTAGAAAATAAAAGGTAATGATATATTTAAATAAGTTTCAGTAAAGTGCATCTTTTTGATTTTTGGTCTCTCGTCATTATCCTTTTTGTTATTGTTGTTATTATTATTGTTATTATATATCTATCAATTATCTTTATTCACAATTTAATTGTTGTAACATACAATAAATGTTTATAAATGTTATGTCATGGATTGTTTAGTTCAATTTACTCTTTAGAATATATTAATATGTGATACCTCATAGGTATCCAAACCTAACTTCTACTCTAATCGAGCTTAACCCATATATTTATTACTCATATTGGGTCCAACCTTATTTTTCAATCAATTGAGTTTGGGAAAAAAAGTTGGACCCCAAGCCTTTATAGGCATGGGTTTAGGTTTAATAAAACTCGAACTAGATCCAAACTAACGGCACCTTCGCATGAGCATGTAAGTGGACAGGATGTAAAGGTTTTTATTTAATTTTTCATCATTTTATATCAAAAATGGTATCTAACTTTATTTAGATTTCCATATTATACTCAAATAATTTATATAATTTTTAAATTATTAAATCCTATTTTTAGTATAATGATTTAGGGCTTGAATTAGGATTGGAGGTCATACTGTATGAAAGCACTTTTTGGCATATTAATAAAATAATTTTAGAGAAAACTTCTTTCATCGAAAAGGGTACTTCAATTCACGTTGCCTTCGATTTGAATCTTTGTTCCCTAGTTTAATTCTTGATATCAAACCACTCTTCGCACTTTGGTTGCATCAATTTTGAAGGTAGTATATTATCACATTCAAGAACTCTAATTGAACAATAAATCTTATTTTATTTATAGTATAGGAAATTCTTTTATATATATATATATTGTATAAGAGATTCTTTACACATCAAAAGTAACGAGGAAAGCAAATGCCTCTAGCATCCACTTCCAACATTTGTATCAAATCATCCGGAGTAGTATTATTCCAACAACGAGATTGGGAAACAATAGCCTCTTCACATGTAAGAGCGTTGGCTATTTGATTAGCCTCCCAAAACACATGGCTCATAATGATTGAACTCCTAAAAGGAAGTAGCCATTTCTAAATACTATGAAGTAGAGGGTAGAAACACTAAGAATGATTTTTTAACCAACCAATAACAATAGTAGAATCTCCTTCAATAACAACACGGTAATCGGTATAAAGGAAATTATCCTACGGATCCCATGCTAAGTAGTTATTAGTTTAGCATGAGGAATAAAGACGTTTTTAAGGGGAATAGCTATAGTAGCAATGAATCTTTCTTCTTCATCATGGATAATAAAACTTGTACCTGCTAAGTTTTTTTGAACAGAATCATTAAAGTTCATCTTTAAATATCCTAGTGGAAGGGGGCGCCAACAAAATCAAGGTAGTGGTAGGTTTTTCCATAGAGACAGGAGAAGAATGACTCCAGATACTAGGAGAGGATTGGACATTTGAGATTCTAGCTGGGAAGAATTCTTTAGACTAACTTTCAATTAGGAAAAAGATACTCTAAGGTCTTATCCTTTTATGTGGAAAGATTTTCTCATTTTTACTCCACTAGATACCCTAAATAACATGGCTAATGAGTGACTTTATCTTTCCATGAGCCATTATACTAGAGGGGCTGCATAGGAATTGGAACAACACTTCTATGGAAGATGAGTCGGGGGGAAAGTTGACCATCTAAAAGATTTCAAATACCTCAAGCTTTTGGACAATGGAGGAACACATGATCAACCATTTCAACCTCCATTCCACACTTGTTGCAAATAGAAGAATATAGGGAATCCAACCTACTAAAAGAGATGCAGTAGGGAGATTGCTCTACATATTCTTCCAAATGAAGAATAATACTCTCTGAGCTGTATTCAATCTCTAAACTCTTTTAGCTAACCTAGAAGCAAGGTTAGGTAGAGGGTAGAAGTTGGAGTGTTGACCTCTTTCACCACAATAGTAGACCAAAAGTTTTTACCTTAAGTTAAAATATCTTATAAATCCTCACCACAACTTGGGATTTGAGCAATAAGATCAACCAACGAAGGTGGAAATATCTGACCCATAAAATCCATATTTCATCCTTATGTAGGGTTGAATAAAGCATCTATCATAGTGCCTGTGTCTAGAAAAAAAAGCTTGATAGGTTGCTAGAATTTGGATAAGAGCTTCTCCACTCAGCCATGGATTAAGGTCCCATCTAATATATTTATCATTGCTAAGTGAGTGTTGAAGATTTCTGGACATTAGGGCCAAAGCCTTTGTAATGGCTTTCTACAAAGGTGAAGAATTCCTTTTAGAAGAATAACAATCCCAAAAGCCTTCAAACTAATACCTAGAAGAGAGAAATTTTAAAAGGAGGCAAGATAAATGCAATACAATCTTCCCTACTAATTTCCAAAGAAAAGAGGACCATTAAGAAACCAATTGTGGAATGCCAAAGGCTCCCAAACTATTTGGGCTAACATGTGAAACTTCAGGATATGTTATGAACAGCTTTACTTTCTTATTCGTGTCCTTATAAGAAGTTTTGAATAACTTTATCCATATATTGAAAGATATAGAAACAACGGTATTAGAAACCATATATATAAGAATGGAGAATAGAATTGACTTTATAAGAGTGCACCAATCATTGAAAGATAGTATATTCCATTTCAATGAGTCAAGTCTATCATAGTTTTTTCCTTGATATGTTAGAGGTCTTCCACTTTTAAGCAATTTGGTTTTATAGGAATGGTTAGATATGAATTCAGCTCTGTAACTCACGATGCCCATGATATCCACTAGCCTCTTAATTACTGCATATCTAATTTTTAGGTTAAATAGAACCATGGACTTTTCTAAATTTTCATTCTAATCTAATGGTAAACAATAGCAATAAATGATCCCTTTGAAGGTCCTGTAGTCTTTAGAGGTAAATTTAGATAGTAATAGACAATCATCTACAAATAAAGGTGAATAATAGAAGGATTACCCTTAGACAATCTGGATCCATGAAGATGCCCCTAAGAAACACTATCTTTTAAGGATTATGTAAGCATCTCAACATATAGAATAAAGAGTTAGGAAGATAAAAGGCAACCTTATCAAAGGCCCATATGAGATTTAAAAAATCTTATGGGTGAGCTATTGACCAAGATTGAAAAACTTGGAGACCAAATGCAACCCATGATTCATCCAATCAATTTTTTGGAAACCTGAAGCCTTGGAGGACATTAATCAAAAAACCCCAGTCAATCTCTTTATAAGTCCTTTCCATATCCAATTTGATTAGGACTTGAAGGAGTTGCCTTGTAAAAAGAATGTAACACTTCCTGCTTAATAATGACATTATCGAATATAGCTCACCCCACCATGAAAGTCATCTACTTTTAGAAATTAGCTTGTAGATCATGATTTTAATTTGAAGGGCAATGAGTTTCACTACCAATTTATAAGTGGAATTACGTAAGCTAATCAATTTATAATGGGATGGCAGAGAAGAATATGTAATAAAAAAGCTAATAGATAAAGCAAAAACTTTGTCAAAGATCTCTTCTTATGTATTGCTAGCATCCTTAATGTGCTAGATGAGAGGTTAAACCTAAGTTGGATAGCTAGTAAAAGTATCAAACATACTTTAATCATAATACATTTTCTATAACCAAAATTGTTAATGAGTAAGCATGAATTAAGTTTCCACTCCGAGCTGCCTTATAATCATGGCAAGCTTTGATGTCTATATAATGTTCCATGATGACATTTCAATGTAAAGTATGCGATAGTGAAAATATTGCACTACAAAGCACATGATCAACTCAAATATCAAAAACAATTGTGCATTGCCATGCTAAGTTATCATACTAAGTTCAAGTCGAGCATTTGAGATGCCATGGTTGGGCAAGTTAGATTTGGTTGAAAATAAAATCTAACCCAACTCAACTTTGAATCATTCAATCTTAATCCATTCTAACCCAACTTTATTTCAGGTTAGAATTTGTAATGCTCCAAACCCACCTATTGGCCCAATTAACCTGCTAATGGGCCGAAACCATATGGCCATAAAATTAGAGTGTAAGTTAATTGGTAGTAGGTGACTTAAGTTATAATCTCTTCAAACATTTTTTTCATTCAATATGAGACTATTTTGGGGTATTACAGAATTTCTTTTACTTAACCAAATATAATGCTATAATCTAAATTCTTATTAGTTTATGTTAGTCAAGCATGGTTGAATTAATCGAGTTGGGCTGGGTTGTGTCATATTAAGTGGATTTAGTTAGATTATGTGGGATTATAAATGCTAGGTCCAACTTCTCATCTCGTTTTAAGGGTGAAATTTTGGTAGATTAGGCTAGCTTGGAGCTAAACTTGGAAATGGATTAAATATAGATTTGATATTAGTGCATCTATATCCATATTTGTTTTCATTTTGCAAATATGTGTGGTAATATGAGTACTAGTCGAATATAAAATTTATATAATTGCCTATTTATATTCATATTTATTGACCTCAATTTTTTGAGTTATAGTTCATATTTAGGTTGGTTTGAGTTGAGCCAAATTAGGTTAATTAAATTAGTTTAATACATTCACCTATAAATATTCGAGTGTTGTATAAGTAATTTTTAAATGCAAAACAAAACGAGATAAAGATGGCAACATATGAGTATAGTATTGAATCTAACTTTTTAAGGCTAAATGAATGCTATAGTTATTGTAGAAAATAAAGCCTCATCTAATCTGAACCCAACTTAAAGTTTGAGTTAAGATTGGAGCTAAAAGTAGGTTCAGGCTGGGATGCGACTTATCAAGCCTTGTCATGGGTTAAGCGTGAATTAATTTGGTTCAAGTTTGGGCTTAAAGTTTTAGTCCAAAAAACTTCAGATCGGGCTTGGGACATTGCTTGGTCCAATATCCTGAATTTTTTTTTTTTTTGTCAATCTTGTAAGTATAGCTAGCAAATTTTCTTGAATAATGTGATGTAATTATTTTAAATATTACTTATTTTTGTCCAAGCATTAAAAAATTAAAAATTAACTCTATTAGCTTAGTTTTTGGTTCAAATAAGTTGTGCAGGTTGGACCAATTAGGTTTCGGACCAAACGTAAGTTAGAACTTAGGTTGGGCTTTGACGTATATTCTGAAAAAATTTTCTGACCTAAACCTAGTCTGAAGCATGAAAATTTTTTTTGAGCTGAACCGAGGTTAGAGCATGCCTGACTCAACTCGGCCCACTTTCAGCCCATAGTTGAGATTGTCAAATTGATACTCGGATTTTAATAATGACCGTGGATTCAAGGGCGGTCCAATTTTCGATTGGGTTCTGGTGACCCGCTCAATTTCCGCTCGTAGGGTCGCCTGGAGGCCCATCACTTCTCTCCGAAGGATGCCGCCAGTCCCCGGATAACGGCGCCCCATTATGTTTCACTTTCCGCAGACTAAAAAACGAAGCAGTCCTCCTCAATTTGGCGCCAACTATCGAATCACTTCCCACGCAAACCAAACGAAGCAGCGGCTTTTCTGTGCGCGAGCAAGCGGTCGATCGATCAAGCGAGGAAGAATGGCGGAGCCAACCCTATCCGGCCGCCGGACCCGAGCCAAGGGGGCGGACGCAGCCGTACGATCCGCCGCCCTGGAGCGCCTCAAGGCCCTCCGCAGCGCCGGCGGTCGCCGCTCCGAGTCCGGCGGTGGCTTCCAGATCAAGATGGAGGCCCCCATCTACGACACCATCCCCGAGGAGGACTACGCCGCCCTCGTTGCTCGCCGCCGGGAGGCCTCCCACGGTTTTATCGTCGACGACGATGGCCTCGGCTACACCGACGAAGGCCAGGAGGAGGACTGGTCCCACCCCAGTTTCGCCGAGTCCTCCGACGAAGACCTGCCCGACGGCGACGAGGAGCGGCCCAAGAAGAGGAAGGCGGCCGCCAAGGACCCTGTCCCCAAAAAGCCCCCGCCTTCCTCACTCTCGGCCGCCGCCGCGCTCATGGGCAAGCAGAGGCTCTCTTCGATGTTCACCTCTTCGGTTTTCAAGAAGAATGATAGGGGAAAGGGGCCATCTTTGTCTTTTGATAGTATTGTTGATGACGTGATCGCCGAATTCGCTCCCGATGAGATCGATCGGGAGGAGAGGAGGAGGCGAGCGTCGGTAGCAGGAACTGTTCATGGGTCTCGGGGTTCTGCCACCCCGCTGCCGGTGGCTCAGATCAAGAGTGAGACGCAATCTATCCCTGCTGATCGCGTTGTTGAAGTTGGATTGCCTGAATCAGTGGATTTAGCGGTCTCTCGTGCCGAATCGGAGATTTGTCCTCAAGAAAATGGTAATTTGGGGCACGGAGAGGATGTGGCCGTGGAAGTTAAAGGGGAGGTGGTTTTAGATTCTAAGGTTGAATCCATGAGTAATGGGGGCCTGGATGTGGTGAGGTCTGACGCAAATAAGGAGCTGAAAGCTGAGGTGAAGAAGAGCGAGAAGGGGTTTACTCTTAATGCAAGGATTAAGGGGGAAGGGGATAGTACTGTGATGAGTGCTACAGCTGGCTGGAAAGCGGTTTGTGGAGAAGATGGGAATGCTGGAAGTGAAGGAGGGGCGATCGAATCAAATGAAAATGTTGATGAGATACCTGAGTTTTTGTTGGATTCTGATGGGTCGCTCCCATTCTATATAATTGATGCTTACGAGGAGCCATTCGGTGCTAATTTGGGTACGCTATATCTGTTTGGAAAGGTACATTATCTTCAAAATTATATTTCAGTTTTTGACCATGATTGTAGTGCTTAATGATTGTGAGTTTATTTGCTATAATTTGTTTTTTTGAGGGACTTTCTATACAGAAAGTTTGTATGGCAATTTGTTCTTCATCTCCTTTTTGATAAAAACCTAAGATTATAGATTAGCAATTTTGAATGACTTATAGATGATGTGTCTCTACTGGAAATGTAGAGAAGAAAAAGATTAAAATGGATGATGGTAAACTCAGAAATACTTCGAACATTTGACGACCACTATCTTCTCAAACAATAATTTTAAAAAAATGTTTGCCTTTTTCCTTTGACCCTTAAAGTAATTGTTGATGAATACATAGAGCAACTTCTGAGGAAGTCTGCACCATGCATAGGCTCTTGAATTGCTGAGACTTTGGCCTTTTATTTGTTTCATAGTTCTGCTTGAATGTTATCCTGCCATAGCTACATGCATTTGCCTACTAGTCATACTTCATGGCATTGGCTTGATGGTTGGATCCTGGCATCCTGCACTGATAAAATTCTGTGCTATAAATAACTCACCTGCAACTCTAAGAACAAAACCTTAGATCAATAATCGTAGAAATCTGAAAAATGCTCACAATAAAGGATAAATTTTTGAATAACTAAATGGCATTTGATGCCAGCAACTGTTAGCTTGGTTTGCACCATCTCCCCAAGGGCTTGTCTTTAGAGGAGGTGTAAATGTTCAAACCCTGGGTATTGCTCAAAGAAAGGAAAAAAAGGAAAATGAACTTTGGCTGGAGAACACTACTAAAGGTGGTGAGTGCATTAACAAAACATGTGAAACACCATTCAATCATAACCCTAAAGTTGATGGGCATGGAGAGGTGCACCTGTGATGTGTTTCCCATGCCACCGATGATAAGGGAAACTGCTTGCATTTATTAGAGCTCACAAATTTTATAATGTATTGAGAGTCTTCTTGTTCAAGGCAGTTTGGATGTATTATAGTTTTTTTTTTTTTTTAAATTCATTATTAATTTTCAATGTGACAAGGTTTTGACTGGGTAAGTACCTGTGTGGTAAGGTCAAAGCAGGGAATGCATATCACAGCTGCTGTGTGGTTGTAAGGAATATGCAAAGATGTGTTTATGCTATCCCGGACAATTCTGTGTTTCATGGCAATGCTATAGCAGGGACTGAAAGAAACACCAAGGATATCCGAGATTCAACAGTGGCTTTTCGAGTAACTCTGCAGGTAAATTTTCAATTCCCAATGCTTGTGCATTATGATAAAATTATGACTGTACTGTCTTTTTTCCTCAGCAAGGGATGCATAAATTAATTTATTTTTGCAAATTCATAAACTTTGTAGGACAAGGCATCAGGTTTAAAGAGTGAAATAGCAAAAACATTATTGGATCTCAATGTATCAACTTTTAGCATGATGCCGGTCAAGGTTTGTAACCATGTTTATTAATTGATCATAGTAACTTTAGCATGTTTATGCACCTCTTTCATCTAACTTATGCTGCATTTATTTTCCACATGTGGACATGCCTGTGTGCACACACACATATACACATTACAGAGAAGCTATGCCTTTGAATGGCCTGATATACCTGTCGGAGAGCAGTATGTCCTTAAGATCAACTATCCGTTTAAGGTATTCACTTAGTGCTTACTTTGTTATTGCACTTGAAATTAGTCATAGATAATTTCAGATTGTGCCCATGCCTTTGTGGAAAATGTTTGCTGTGTCTATGATCCAGAACAATTTTGTTTTACATATCATATTGTGCTTCTGGACCAAAACTTATAGGAAACTATCTAACTGCTTACATTAATATTTCTTGGGGTTGCAAATGTATCATCTGATGCTGGAGATTATTTCACTCGTCTGCATGTAGAGCCTATGACTTTGTTGATACATTTGTCTATGTTCTTTGCCATGCACAAACTTTCATGTGTGCCACTGCTTAATCTAACAGATGAAGCGTAAATCTTGGATTAGGTTTATGAGACAACAACTTACATGTAAGCAACAAAGTAGGAGTCATGTTCTTTTAGGTTTTTCAATTGTATATCAATATTTGCCTTGTTGTTAAGTAGAATAAATGATGGTTTAGATGAAGTCCATTTCTATACAATTTTAATGAGATTTGCCGGATTTGGGGTATATTTGTAATGCCCTTTTTGTATGAATAGTTTCACATCGGATAGAAAAAGAATAGTTTGAAGAGTTATAAATTAAGTTAACATGTAACCAATTAACTTGCACTTGAGTTTTTAAGGCCACATAGATTCGGCTCGCTAATTGGATCCGCAAATGAGCTTGAGATGTTACAAATGGTATGAGCCAATCCGAGAGAACTAATTCGAGTGTGTGAAAGTTGGTGGGTAGGAGGAAGGGGTTACTCATGGGATGGTGGTATAGAGAGTCTCGCCATGGCATGAAGCTACCTCTGCAGTGCAAACGACCTCATTCGGAATAAATTCTGGTTAGCTTATAGCATGCAATGAGAGCATCGCCTAATAATGGGGGAAAGATTGTAATACCTCAAAATAGTCACACGTTAGATGGAAAAGAAAAGTCTAAAAAACTTATAACTCAAGTTCATTTACTACCAATTAATTTGTAGTTGGGTTTTTAAGATCATATGGACTAGGCCAACTAACAATTTTATTGGGCCAGTAGGTGGGTTTGGGGCATTACAATATTATAATTTTGACCTTCTATTAATGTAATTAAGCTATAAATTTTGAAAAGGATATGAACAATTACTTCGTCAATGTTAGGTGCACCAAAATGATTTGCTTGAACTTTGAAGTGAGTTAATAGTGTATGAGAGAAACATAGAAGGAATAATGACATTAATATTGTTAAATTTTTTTGCATTGTTAAGTTTAATCCCAAGATTGATATTAACTTGATTAATCAATGCTCCAAATTCTCTTTGATATTTGGAGTTAAAGTCACCAAGTCCGACTTGTTAGGAGGTAAAGCCACCCTCAGAAATAGTTGTTTAGAATTAATCTTTAATTGATCTTCTTATGTGAATCTTATTTTATCTTTTCCGCATGCTCTCCTTTTTCTTTTATTTCCATTATTTTGATAATTTTTCCCTCGATTAATTGGCGAGTCTGAAGAATAATCTTTTCATGCATACTGTTGTCCTTGGCTTGTAATCCTCGTTGAAAATGTTGCCGCAATGGTCATGCAAAATTAAATGTGGATGTGCAGAGATTCAACTGGGCTTATGACAAAACTTACCTCCTCATAAGGATTAATAAGTTCTTACCTCATTACACAACCATTCTTGCTTGTCTGCTTTAAGAAAGTTATTGTTACTTATACCTTGTTATTTGTAATTGAAGACCTCACTTACAGACAATTGATTTCAGGATCCACCACTTCCAGCAGATCTTAAAGGAGAACATTTCCTTGCATTGCTTGGAACCCACAGCAGGTTTGATCGGTTGACTACTTGTTTCCTTGCAAGATCTTAATGCAACTAATGTGAAGAAATTTGTAAATATAGGCATGCATGGAACAGACTTTCAAAAGTTAAAAATCTTAGTTTTCATAAGTTTCCTAAGGTACAGATAAATATATTTCATAGATATAGAACAGTTAAGACCCCCCCTATCCTGTGCATGCATTACTGTAAAATGTTTCAGATTGTTTATACAAATCCGTTTTCTTCTATTTTTTGTGTATAGAATATTATTTGAGTATGCTTGCATTTCTAAAGCTCCTTAGTTTTTGACAGAATATAACCCATTCTACATTATTCTGGTCACAAATTCCTTTATCATCTAGGGTGTTAACCTTAGCCGTTAACATGGCAGTGGTGTCTTACCACTTCACCAGCACTGGCTTAAAATATGCTATGAAAGCAACTTACAATGATATATACACCAGCAATGTTGAAATTGGTTGGTGCAACCCTCTGAATTAAAAGGTTAACAATCACTAGATAATCTTGAAGAAGTGAGCATGCAGCCTAGTTTCCTCCTGGGTCACAATAATTGAAGTGTTGTACTATCAACAGTTGTTCTAAGACGTGGTCCACTGATTGAACCAGAAAGATGACTGAGTTATGAATTGCTAGTTCAACTGTCAGGTCACCCAAAAGTGAACTGTGATGCCATCATTGCATTATATACCCATTAATTGATTATTATATATAAAATAGGAGTATATTAGAACTATAAATTATATGAATAAATGCCTAAAAAAATTCCACCCTCCTTGTCCTGGCAGATAAACCACTTGCCTGCTCACCCAAATAATTAAACAAAGGTCTGACCAATTGTAACAAATAAAGATGGAATAACCTTTAACACAAAAAGAGTAAATGACATATTGGTTGCTTTCTTTTTTCATTGCTTCAAATACTACCAGAGAGAGGAGACCATGAGGAAAAAATGTAAACAGAGCCTGAGATCAAGGCCTTGAAGGTGGCATGTGGAGTGAGAATGGCAGGGAATATATCTGAATGAAAAAGAAATTAGATAGAGAGGGGGGCCTGAGGTCTGCTGCCAGAGCATGATGTTAAGCTGTCAAGACCAGTGGTGAAGACTATGGATCTCAATCTTGAATGTGTGAACACCCTAACACCATCAAATACCCAAGTCCTGATATTTCTGTAATTAAAAACTGCCTTAGTTGCTGGTTTAATGTGGTTCAGTATGTGCATGTGTATAGAGAGAGAGAGAGGGAGGAGGGGGGGGGGGGGTTAGAGCTTGACTTGGCCACACTCAAGAGCATCTCCACTTAGATCTGATCAAGTCCATGTTGGTGCTATATTGATGATCTAAGTTATTAGACATATGATTTACTATCTTTAAAATACTTATATGTAAAAAATCATATGATTTGAAGATTCTCAGCCTATACATCAAGAGGTCAAAAATACATGCATTATCTTTTTTTTTTAAAATTGTCCAATTTTTGGACCACTTGATGCATAGGTTAGGTGCCTCCAAATTATATGATTTTTTTTTGTCTTTATGTATTTTAGAGGTATTAAATCATATACAATGATTTAGATCATTGATATGGGACCTCCATTATTTAATATTGACCTGACTAGATTTGAGTGGATGGCCTACTTGAATGTAGCTAAGTCAAGCTTTGTATATATGTACATGTGTGCATATGTGTGTGTACAGAAATAGTTTATGGGTTGCTTCTGCAAATTGGGCCAGTTGATGGTTCAACCAGCTCAACCAGTTGCTCTAATTTGGTTTTTAAAATGTTGCCATCCACCATGTCACATGATTCAGTGGAATTGTAATGGTTATGCTGTGCACTGAATAAAGCCTCTCATTTCACATATTGGTCAAAGCTGGCAGCCATTTCCGCTTTATTTTGATTAAGATGAGTTTGATTGAGTCTTGAAAATACCTCAAGCACAAAACCAACATTTTTAAGGGTTTCAACCTTCAAGTTCCAAAAAAGTCTGAGGTCTATGAAGCTAAAACTTAAGGAGGAAAAAATCTCTTTATTTTCACTTCCATTGTGCTTCCAATTTTCTCAAACTTTCCAATGTTATAGGAGAACCATATTGACTTATTGATGCACTAAGAGTTGTTATTAGGGTATTTTAAGTATGGACCTAACTAGATATGGATTGGGTCAGATACAATTAGGTCAAACATCTGTCAACCTAGATCCAAGTTGTCTATTAAAGGGGTCAAAAATCCAGATCCAAACCTAACCATTTTATTAAACAAGTAACTTAATCCGATTTATAAAAGGTTAAATCAAGTTAAATGGGTTAAATGGATCAAGCACTACCACCTCTAATTGTAAGGCATGCTTAGAAAACAATTTTCTTTGGTGGCTGAAACTTTATTCTTCTTTGTTCTCCATATATCACTGATGTTTTTGGTGAGTGAAAAAGCATTTGGTCTTGATCTATGGGAAGCATCTTAAGCAAATTTATCTGTATGAGAAAAGGAAAAAATTGAAATGCAACCATTTCCATGGACACTTTTGGAAGGAGATTTCAGGATAATACATTGCCTTGCTTTAAATTGTGTTGGGCTATGCTGCCAATCAAATGAATATGACAAATAGAAGAAGGAATATATTAGATTAAGGTCAGATTTTGATATGGCAAAAAAGATATTTGTTGTCAGGAAGAACACATGCTCTCTTTCTTTGGAGGTCCAAGGAAACAAGAAGCTAAACAAAGTTCAGTTAGTGTGAGGAAATTGAATTTGTTCCTTCTTTGGGCAATTTTGAGAGAGAAGAAAAGAGTACTTTCTACATGTAATTTGCTGATGATGATGACAGAAATGTTATGTCGAGCTGATTGTTTTTCTTTTCTTTTTCTTCCATGGGATGTAGACTCACAAATTATGCGGTAGCATGGCACTTTTCTGAACATAGAAAAGTGATATATTTAATGTGGGCTTGCTATGTTTTCACTAATGGTGGTGGAAAGTACGGAACTTGATTGTACATATGGTACCTCAGTATTTGTTTATGATTGTAGTATGGTTGTATCATCTCTATCCCACCCAAATCCAAATCTGAACAAGTGCAGACATATTTTCTTTTTTTCTTTCAAACCCATTAATTCAAATAGCTATTCCATAGGCTAGGTGGCTATTGCCTGTTTGTCATTGTTCCATCTACCAAGTTTATTCCTGTCCCTTGTAAGAGAAGTGCTGACACCCAATTTATTCCACTTATTGTTACTTGGTATTAAGAAAATGCAACTAAACAAGGATGAAGATGTTCTCAAGGAATAGCAGTTTTACCCAAGATACAATAACAACAAAGCCTTAATCACAAACTAGTTGGGGCCGGCTACATAATTCCTTTTTTTTCATTCAGCTCTATTCTAAATCATATGAAGAAAAAGGATTCATGTAGCCGACTCTAACTAGTTTGGGATTAAGGCTTGTTGTTGTTGTATCTTGTGAAACTGCTATTCCTTGGGAACATCTTCATCCTCATTTACCCAAGATAACTTCACCTATTCCATTTTTCCTATTCTTGAGTCTTAAGAAACTAAGTCCAAAACATACCAGAAAGAAAATTATGGTTGATAAATCAACTCAATATGACTGCTTTATTATTTTCTGTGGGACTCCAATCTAAGCAACACTATCAAAATGTATGTTTCAATTGTCATAAATCGAGGTAAAGTTGGTTTACTTCTGCGGGAACTCAAATGGTGGCTAATATCATTCATCTAATATAGAACAAATGTCAAAATCTATTTAACATCTCAGCAGAAAATGGTTTAGGCTTTTAAAGGCTTATCACTAAACTTGGGCTATCTAATCGTTATGTGGCGCTTGCTATCATATGCTGATTTTGGCATAATGCTGCACTAGAATTTTGATAATGTATAAAATTTAGTCCATGCAATCAGGCTTTGTTGATATATTTTAGGAAAAAGTCCACATTTGTTTCATGCATCAATTGATGAAAAAGTTTACTGAAATCTTGGATTCCAGTGCTTTGGAGTTGTTTCTGATCAAAAGGAAAATCAAAGGACCTTCTTGGTTGTCAATTTCAAAATTTGTGAGCTGTCCAACTTCTCAGCGGGTGTGATCTTCGACTCCATTTTGTACTATTTCTCACTTATCGTTGCTCTTTCTGCTAGATTTTGTTAGGCTCCTTTCTTTTCCCCCTACTGTGGACTAAGTACCTTTTGCTATGTCAATGCATGTGTATTATCAGTATGCACTAACTTTGGTGGTTAGCTGTGAAACAGGTCAGCTGGTGCAAATTTGAAATAACTGTTGATTGTCCAAAGGACGTATCTGTTTCTACTTCAAAGATTTTGCTAGAAGTTCCTCCAGTGATTGTTGCAGCAATAAATTTGAAAACAATTATCAATGAAAAGCATAACACTAATGAGATAGTGGCAGCCTCTGTCATCTGCTGTCACAAGGCAAAAGTATGTAAAAGGTTCTGCTAATCTCTTGTGAATTGTGGTGTAGGATGTCTTTCCTGCTTTCTTTGCTAATGGATAAAAATATCTTCCATCCTATGCTTGTAATTTTTAGAGCCATTATCTACTTTTGATGTTATTTCTCCTATGACTAATGGCTAGGTTGATTTAATTCGTTCTCTCATACACTTGTATTTTGAAACATACATCTTTAGATTGATGGTCCTATGCTGGCATCAGAATGGAAGAGGAAGGGTGCGCTTAGCCATTTTACTGTTGTTCGGAAACTTGATGGAGGTATATTTCCAATGGGTCTCACAAAGGAAGTTTCTGAAAGAAATTCGAAAGCTGGTGCAACTGTTTTGGTGCTGGAAAGCAGGTTCACTGTTGCTTAACTCTTATGCACATTATTTTCTTGCTTTACTTGAAGGTATCATATATGCTGCTGGTTTACATTCACTTAGGTTGGTGTTTTTGCATCTGTTGCAGTGAAAGAGCCTTGTTAAATCGTTTGATGATTGAACTGAGCAAATTGGATAGTGATATTCTTGTTGGGCACAATATTTCAGGCTTTGACCTTGATGTTCTTCTCCACCGAGCTCAGGTTTGGCTATTGTATGAAGCTTATTATTGTGATCATATTGCACCTTCATCTGAAAAAATTGTATTCTGCAGCCCCTATCCCATTGTTAAACTGATTTTGAGTAAACTTATCTCCAAGATGGTAGGTCATGGACCTAGAAATAGATCACTGGACTAGTGTTTTTCCAGCTCTAGTTATTTATTTTATTTTATTCTTTGAGAAAAGAGTTGGGCAGTGCCCAACTCGCTTTCAAATTTTTGGAAGTTTAGTTGAGTTCTTCAGTTTTAATCATTTTTGCCCCTTGCTTCAAAAAACTTCTCTTGCTTATTTGTAATGTTTATGTAACAAACCTTTCTCTGCTTGCAGTATTTATTTCATTCATGCTCTGGATGGCCAGTTAATTACAAGAGGAATTCCCTTTTTTCCCCCTCTCAATGCAGGCTTGCAAGGTGCCAAGTAGCATGTGGTCCAAGATTGGTCGCCTCAAGCGTTCTGTGATGCCAAAGCTCACCAAAGGAAATGTTCTTTATGGATCTGGAGCTAGTCCTGGAATCATGTCCTGTATTGCAGGCCGTCTCCTCTGTGATACGTATCTGTGCTCTCGTGACCTTCTGAAGGAGGTATATTGGACTTAAAATTTCTATTGGGTAAGGCTTCAGCCGTCCGTTTCTTTCATTCTTCTAATATGTGTCCCATTTTAGGTAAGTTATTCTTTGACCCAACTTGCGAAAACACAACTCAACAAAGATAGGAAGGAGATTTCTCCGCATGATATTCCTACCATGTTCCAAACATCAGGAGCGCTTCTTGAGCTGGTAGGTTTTAAATGGAATGGCATTTTTCTTGATATGCCTTTTTCTCAGTAAAACATGGATTTCTAGAATTTTCCTACTGCTTGGATTCAGCATTCTGTTATGCTGAATGGTGAATTCTTGTTTGGATGTAGGTTGAATATGGTGAGACTGATGCCTGGCTATCTCTGGAACTCATGTTCCATTTGAGTATTCTTCCCCTCACTCGGCAATTAACTAATATCAGTGGCAATCTTTGGGGCAAAACCCTTCAGGTATAATCTCATGTCTTATTGATCATAACAAATCATCTGAAGCTTAACCAAAATACTGCTTATCGCATGCCACATCTTCAGGGTGCCAGAGCACAGAGGGTGGAGTACCTTCTGTTGCATTCTTTTCATGCAAAGAAGTACATTGTGCCAGATAAGTTTTCTGCACGCAATAAAGAATCAAACACCATGAAGCGAAAACAAAATGCTGGTGTAGACAGTGAGGGTGCTGATGACTTAAATGTGAATGATGTTTCTCTAGACAATGATGCACAGTATATTGATCAAGGAAAAGGGAGAAAAGGTCCTGCCTACTCTGGTGGCTTGGTTTTGGAACCTAAAAAGGGTTTATATGACAAGTATATATTACTCCTGGACTTTAACAGTCTTTATCCTTCAATTATTCAGGTATTTTAGCGTTTTAGATTTCAACTTTTTATGAAGTTTCTCACACAGTTGTCTGCTTATCTGGTGAGGTGTTACTGACATGATGCCATGTTTAACATTCCTGACATGTAATTTATAATCTCTTAACAGGAATATAACATTTGCTTCACTACAGTTGAACGCTCTCCTGATGGTCAAGTTCCTAGTCTACCATCTTCAAAAACTACTGGAGTTTTACCTGAGGTAACTTCCCAAATAACCATTATATGTTGACAGTTTTTTGTTTTAAGTGCTGTGTTCACTTTTGTCTCAACATCTAAGATTAGCCATTTCTGCATTTCCAATTTTTCTCTGCCTGAGTTAGTTCACTAATTAATTGTCACAAAAGTGATACTTTGATGGTTCTCTGTTTATTTGCCAAGCCAGAAGGTATCCACATGCTTTTTGTTTCAATGTTGAGCTTTCTGGTTGTTCGTTGCTATTTATAATTTTGCTCTGCGAGCTCATAAACTTCTAACTTACATATGTTCTCTGGTATTATGTAGGGACAACCCTTCTTTGTATATCAACATGTTTTATTTCATACTTTTATAAGATACTGTTCTTTCCTTTCAATTTATAGCAAGACTGTTTTACTGTGAAGTTTCTCACTGAGCTTCAGATGTCATATTTTGCTTTATAGTTAGGTCATTATGTATTGTGGCAACATCCATTTGTGACCACTGACCCTAACAGACTAAACAAACCATTTATGTTGTCAGGGTTACATGGAGTTTGTTTTGTGTTGTATCACTCATTAGATTCTTCATAGGCTATGCTATTACTCTTTTCTATATGATTTCCAGGACTCCACAGAGAGAATGATCACCAGGCAGTGACTGATCTAGTTTCTTGGGTTCTAACTAACAATTTTGAAAATTTTGATGCTTAGAGATATGTGGCATTTCAAGTTTTTATTTTTATTTTTTTAAAAATAGTTCTTGATCAAAAATTAAGTCAACTGATCAGTAAACATGTATAGAAAAATAAATTAGTATGTGTCTATTTTGCTGCTTATGGTGGCCTGCTGACTCATTAACCAAGCTAATTGCTAGATAGATAAAAAGCTTGGCATTCGGGAATAACTTGACAAGGCTGAGAAGTCTGGAATTTGGAAATATAGAGAAAATTTTGAAGTTTGGACTTTGCAATGTTTAAAAGTCAAAAAACTCCACTAATATACATGGATGCATACATGTGTTTGCATGTATGGCTTGAAACAAGAGAGATGAGTGCTCTATGGTTGTAGCTATTATGGATCCCTAAGGGCCTTAATTTGCTAAAGAGGAGAAAGTGTGGCTGTCTGGGAGGAGGGAGAACTTGAGACTGGAGAGTTTGGTGCCCTATGGTGAGAGAGAGAGAGAGAGAGGGGTGGGGGGAAGGGCTGAGTATGTTCTAGTGTCCTAACTCTTTATTTTTCCCTTTTGAGAAAAACTAGTATCTCTAATGCATTAAATAGTCAAATCTCTAATCCCTATGCTTGCGGTCTATCTCAATGACTGATCTAGAAGGATCCTTTTGACTTGTACGAACCAATCTGGTCACTTCAAATGGGTTTGGGAATCTTCGAGAGCAAAATTTTTCAAATCAAAGTCCCAATGAAGAATTGAAACTTTGAAAAGCCATAACTTCTAATCCAGGAACAATTTGGTAATGTATATGAAGACGAAGTTAATAAGAGACAAGATCTAGCTGTTATCCAAATTTAAAGTTTTTAAAATATTTTTATTATTTTTGTAATATATATATATATTTAATTAGGAGAGGAATTCAACCCAATTTAGGCTCGACTTTACTAAAAAGAGAGAAGTTGCATCTTCTTTTAAGTAGAAGAAGAATCCGTCTCAAATAAAGAGAGTGGGCCTCTATAGAATAGTAGAGAACTTGCAATTTTTCCTTTTCAAGCTAGAAAAAAATCTGCTCAAATAAGGAAGAACTTATATATATATAAACAGAGTGTAGACTCTACTTTTCATCAACTAGAATCCTAACAGATGGAGTGAAAGCATAATGTATAAACTCTACTTTCCACCCATGAAAATACCACAACTTGTGGATCATGAATAATTAATGAAAGTAAAGAACTTGAATCCTTGCTTTTTAAAATTCTTATTGCTTATTGTTTTATTTGAGAGACTTGGGTTTAGTAGGTTGAAGGGTTTCCTTCCTTTTCTCTAACTGGATTAGCAACTTAGACCTTGAGCGTAAAATGGTGTTTCTGCTCTTTATCAATTATTAACAAATAACTCATAATTCATGATTTATTTGCAGATTTTGCAAATTATGTGGTATATTGAGAAGTAAATGGCAAACTGACAAATTATGCAGAGAATAATTTAATGATTTTAGCTGTCAAGAATGATTCAATAATTTTTAAGAAATTCACGAATCTTGTTACTGTGATGATAATTTGCGGACATTTGCATTGTATTAGTCTTGTTGAGGAGATTGTATTTAGTTAATGTTTCAAAAATAATTTTATGGCCTTAAGTTACACCAAATGTTTTGATTTTACAGTTATTGAGAAACTTGGTTGAGAGAAGAAGAATGGTTAAGTCATGGCTTAAGACTGCTTCTGGTCTCAAAGTTCAGCAACTTGATATTCAACAACAGGCATTGAAGCTTACTGCCAACAGGTCTGGTAATTGTTTGCAGTTTTCAAATTTTAACACTTTGGCTTTGCTTGCAATTCTAATAATAGGTTTTCCTTTTAACTGTTTTGCTCCAGCATGTATGGATGCTTGGGCTTTTCAAACTCCAGATTCTATGCAAAGCCACTTGCTGAGCTCATAACACTACAAGTAAGGAATTTTGCTTCATTCTGCATACGTGTCACATTACTGGGAGGTGGGGTGTTGGAAATCATTTTATAAGTACAAAGATAAGGTTTGCGCTGACTTGTCCATGGATGCATTTTACAGGGAAGGGAAATCTTGCAAAGTACTGTTGATCTAGTTCAGAACAACTTAAACTTGGAGGTACATTTTTTTCTCTTCTCCAACATTTTGATTTCAAGCCTGGGTTGTAAAATTCTAGCAAAGTCCACTATAACTTCCGCTTGATTTTGTGGTGAAATGCCAAGAAGCAAATTGAAAATTTGAGCATGCTTTGAAGCTAATTTGCATTCCTCTACATGTTCCTGTAGTGTTGAAGGATACAGGAACTGATGACTTCAAGAATGTTTTTTTTTTTTTTTGGGTATTCAAGTGAAGATTCCCATGGGAATAATACAAGGGAGACTAAGTAGAACATTATCATATGCATCTTCCACTTAAAATCATACTCATGCTAGCCTTCTGAAAGGTTACACTGATAAATGCTGATTTTTGCCATCTCTGCCCTCCCTTGTTATTGATGCAGTTGTCTCCCACTCATAGGACAGCAAAGCTGCCTAAACCCCTCTTACTCTGATGAGAGGAAAATTATCCACCGAACTTCTTGTTTTTGTAGCCCTCTAGATCCTTTCTCTTGTATTTGTATTATCACAAAGGCACACCCCTTTCTTGTGAGAGCATTACCATCCACCCAGCCCCTTCTCTCTCCACTGTACTCTCTCTCTTTCTCTCTCTCTCTCTCTTTCACACACACACACACACACGTGCATGCGCTTGCACACATGCATGCATGCATGGACACACATTGTTGGAATCATCCACCAGGGAACTACATCTTTCATATCAGTTCACCTGGGTCATTAATGCGCACTAAACATGCCCATTATGTGTCAATGCACGATATGCTGATTTCTTGTAAAAGCTGCAGCTTTCGGGACTTGGCGATAAACAGATTTGAAGTATGAAGAACTTCAGCAAAGAATTTGTTCTATTTACTGGTGTGCTTATTGGTTGTTGAACAGGTAATTTATGGGGATACAGATTCCATAATGATCTATAGTGGATTAGATGACATTGCCAAGGCAAAAGCTATTGCTGGGAAGGTCATGCAAGAGGTGAGGCTTATGTTTGAAAAAGTGGAAGACCATGTTTTCCTTTATGGTTTTGTTATTTTATAGGAAATGAGTTGCCATAGGCCACTAGTGGAATTTTCACATAATGAATAAAATTTTCATATGCACAAGGCATGTAAGCTACGGATGTTGCTAAATATACTTGTTTGCTATCTAGGTCAACAAAAAATATCGTTATCTGGAGATTGATCTTGATGGTCTGTATAAGAGAATGCTGCTCCTTAAAAAGAAAAAATATGCTGCTGTGAAAGTGCTGTTTAAGGATGGGACACCGTATGAGGTTGACAAATATTTTGCTCCTGTTGCTTCTTATAACCTACTGAGTTTTAAGTCCAATTGACTATATCATGCATGAGGCAGGTCATGGAACGCAAAGGTCTTGATATGGTACGGCGCGACTGGAGTTTATTATCAAAAGAAATAGGAGATTTCTGCCTAAGCCAGATATTATCTGGAGGGTATGCATTTCCTTATATTTTGTCCATGACATGATGTGCAATTCAGGGCAAGATAGTTTATATTCAGGACAAATCCACAAAAAAGTCTGCTTTGATTTGTGCATGACTTCGTATTGGTGCAGGACGTGTGAAGATGTTGTTGAGTCGATCCATAGTTCTCTTATGAAGGTAAGCAACTACATGAATCATGAAATCTTTGCAGCATTCATATATCATAATTTGCTTTATGCCGTTTATTTGACATGGTTGTGATTTTCTGTTGAAGTGATAACTGGTATGATCCAATTTTTGCATGTTAGTTTCTTGTCTAAAAGCGTTCACATCATTGAAAAAGAAAACCTTTTGACCCATTGACATGATTGTCAATACTTGTATGCAGGTGCAGGAGGAGATGAGAAATGGTGAAATAGCACTTGAAAAATATGTTATCACAAAGAGTTTGACAAAACCACCGGAAGACTATCCAGATGCTAAAAACCAACCTCATGTGCAGGTCAGTTATCTCTATAAGGTCAACATTTTCTCTTGGGATTTTCACACATATCTTACATGGCTCTAATGTTTTGTTCAGGTGGCTCTAAGGTTGAAGCAAAATGGTTATTCAGGCTGCTCTGCTGGCGATACAGTACCTTATATAATTTGTTGCCAGCAGGTATTGCATCACCATTTCTAATTGCAATATATGCATTAAGCCATGCTCTGGTTAGGCATTTGATTAGATGGCTAGCAGAGAATGATAGAATGCTCTTCTATCATCTTGGTGGGTGTGATATTACTGACTGCAGCTTTAGCATCATGTTAAATCTATAGTAGAGAGAAAGTTGTCCAATTTCTTGTCTGATTTGCCTCGTAATTAACTGCCAGATAGGTCAAGTGAGCAGCCATTGTAGCTTGGCAACACCATTAATCCATCTTAAATTATCCTTCTTTTTGTCACCGTATTTGTCCAGGGTGCCAGTTCTGGTTTGTCATCAGGAATAGCTCAAAGGGCGAGGCATCCTGAGGAGCTGAAAAGGGATGGTGGCAATTGGATGATAGACATTGACTATTACTTGTCACAACAGGTTTCTCCTTCAAACCTGCCTATGTTGTTGGTGTAGCCATTCATCTACAGAGTGCCGTCAATTGAGATATTTAACTGTGGGTTTTGTGGCAGATTCATCCTGTCGTCTCTCGTCTGTGTGCTTCCATTCAGGGCACTAGCCCAGCTCGTTTGGCTGAGTGTTTAGGGCTTGATTCATCCAAGGTGCACCTCTACCCAAAATTTTCAAATTGCATTCCTGAATGTTGCTGTAGAAGTGACATGATGTTTCATGATTTTTGTTCCCAGTTCCAATTCAAAACCGCTGATTCTGTTAACCAAGATCCTACTACTGTGCTTTTATCAGTAATAGATGATGATGAAAGGTAAACAATTTTGTAACATAGTGGTGTAATGGCAGGTTGGATGAAAACTTTTCCTGACATGTACAATATCAAATGCCTGCAGGTATCGTGGCTGTGAGCCACTGCGGCTATCCTGTCCTAGCTGCTCTAGTACTTTTGAGTGCCCCCCTCTGTCCAGCCTACTCTCTGCTTCAAACAGTGGAAACTCATTGGATTCACAAGCAGAAAAAGAATCTGATGGTAACTTCTGGTACAAAATGCGATGCCCAAGATGCCCCGATGATGTTGATGGAAGCATAATATCTCCTGCCATGTTAGCAAACCAGGTGCAAAATTTTTCCCTTGTGATCCCAATTCATGTCCATTCATATGCATTTGATATGAATTGGCTATTTGCAGGTGAAAAGGCAGGCGGAGAATTTCATCTCCTTGTACTACAAAGGCTTAATGATGGTAACCGATTTATCCTTTTGTTTCTCACATGATATATTCTTGGTGCCATATTGGCATTCTATGCTCATGGCCAGCCTTTAAATCTTCATATTGAACCTGATGAATTTGTTGCATTTACCAGTGCGATGATGAGATGTGCAAGTACACCACTTCTACTCTGAATCTTCGGGTGATTGGTGATTCTGAGAGAGGAACAGTCTGTCCAAACTACCCACGCTGTAATGGCCACCTAATAAGACAGGTCTTTATCTTGCAAGTTGCATTTAGACAAACTAAACTATCTCGTTACTTGATGCTTGCCTTGCCCTTGCCTCTTGATATGAAAACTAAAAGTTGGTGAACTTATTTGTCCAGTACACGGAGGCAGATTTATACAGGCAGCTCTCATATTTCTGCCACATGTTGGATACGACACGGTGTCTTGAGAAGGTGTCAATCTTCATCACTAGTTAATGGTATTGTTTTTAGTCAGTGATATCATGCCACTAGTTGTTTTTGAGCAACGTTTATTTTGTGGCTGCAGTTGGACCAAAAGGCTAGACTGCCTTTTGAGAAAGATTTTGCGGCAATCCGTCCAGCCGTTAGTTTGGCAACATCAGTGATACAGAAGATCAGAGACCGATGTGCTTATGGGTGGGTGCAGCTGAAGGACTTGGCCATCTCAGTCTAACGGCTAGAAAATACTGAAATCTATGCTGTGCTGGTGCTGCAAAAACTGTTAAAATGTCTGTCACCTGCTTTTAATGGGCTGCAAAAACTGCAAAATGCCATTCACCTGCTATCAATGGGCGAATCATGGATCTGCAAATCTGATGCAGGAGAAATGTCAGCTCTCTCTGCATGAAAGTTTTCACAAGCTCGACATACTTGTGTTGTACAAGAATCCTGGAACTATAATGGCTGTCAGTTTCTTCACAACCTGTGGTCATAGGTTGCTTCCGCTAACATAGTTGGACCATAATCACTGAACTAAGGTGTTTCCCCCAGATAAAACATCAGATATGACTTAAACAAGTGAAAAAAGATGACTTTCTTTGCAGCCATGTATGACATTACGATCATGTCTGTATATATGAATAAATGAAATGTTATCTTGTTTGTCCTTGTTGTTTAATGCTCATCAAAGGGTTGTTAATGAGTTATTTTGAAATGGTGGGGATCAAGGTGTAGATGTTGGTTGATTGCTATGTCTTGTTTCTCTTCAACATCTGAGATTTTTGAACTGTTCAAGCTAGGCATCACTTTCAAAATTTGATGAAAAAACAAAAACTAGTGATTGCATGTGAAGGAAGCTGGTGGCAAGCAAAATGTAGACCTTGGATGATAGCAGTATATCTACTTTCTTTATAATGCTAGTGATGGAAGCTTATCAAACTAAGCATCAATAAGTGGAAAATTTTGTTCATGTTGTAAAACAGGGGACCTATTAATGCTTAGAAATATGAACTTTCTCATTAAATTATGAGCAAATAAATAATATAATGTGTATCAATATCTAATAGAATGCACATATGATACTGTTTTTAAGCTATCTGATGCTTAACCATGAACAGGATGGGATACAGGGAACAAGTGCTGAGCTGTTTATAACTGCGGGCAAGATTGTCTACCAAAATGCTGTTAATACTGGGTGTATGTTCATGATACTGACAGTGGAACAGTAGAGGTGTTACGAAGGTTCAATTCTCATCAGTGAAGGCTGAAGCTGTCCACATCTCCAGAGGATACTTTGCTTTGGTTATCAATGAAACCATCACTGAGATTTCCAGATTAAACTGCTAAAGGAACATAATGATTCCTATATCAGATGTGCTTGCAATATGTAGCATGATCCCACTTTTACCTGAAACTCCCAAAAGCACAACTTGAGCAAAGGTACTCCCATCAGACACCCACAAGTTTCAGCTACATTCGAAGGACTGATTTTTTGAACAGAGCAATGCCGGACACCGTTTCAAGGTATACCTGGACTCATACATTTTTTCCCCTCTTGGAAAAAAATCCAGTTGTACAAGAAACTGGCAAAGAGTAAAAAAAAAAAATCCCGTTGTACAAGAAACTGGCAAAGATTTACTCACCTTGCCACTAAGTTAGGGTTTTGAGACTGTGCCATTTCCAGTGCTTTATCAAAATAATATTGTAAATATAAAACTCACTTCTTTGGAGAAGCAAATAACATACAGTATGAAATGGAAGGTCTGCAAATTGGAAAAGAATTGTTACAGAAATGCACCTTTCTTATTGATCAATATAAGGATCTGGAATCTTTAAAATACAGTCTTGGTGAGATTATTACAACCAAATAACACGAAGGCATCCATGTATTGCTTGATTTGTGCATTTATTGCAGCTCACCAACTGGTGCTTCGCTGAGCCATAGGAAATGGATGAAATCATACAGCTTGGCACTAACGCTCACCTGGGCAGGAATAAAGCATTTTCTCAGTTCAGATTCAGTATGAAGAGACTGACAAAATTAGGGAGGCAGAAGGAAAAAAATAACCTTATATGGTGTTGGGTTCAACCTCCTCATGTGATCTGGACGCATTTGGTTGAGATGCTTCATGCAACGATCTCGAATTTTCTCCAGGGAAGGTAATTCCTCCCTTGGTTTATCTTCGAGTAGAAATATCCAGGTTAAGAATTTGTTCATCAAGACTTTTTAATTGATGCATCATTGATCATGAATGTCGTTGAATCAGAAAATGTAATATAACAAGAACGCTTAAGCTTCTGTTACAAAATATAAAACAATAGAAAAGGACAAAACTTAATGCAGCAAGAGTAATAGTTGTTTGTAGTCAAAAATTCTCATGAGTTAGGCGATTAAGAATCGATGTCAATCTTGAGAGCATTTGATTGTTCACTTTTACTTGTTGATTCTTTCATGAAAACAAAACAAATTAATGAAAAAACACAAGGAGACCTCTTCTCCTCACAAATTATTTTTGAATTTTTTTTATAACTTGCCAATTATAGCAAGCTTAGTCACAATTTTAGCAGTTTCCTTATTTTTGTTTTTATTTCATTTTTCTTTTTTTTAAAGAGAAATATGGTGGGGAGGCCATGGTCAAAGTTTGAATCCTTGATGTAATTCAAGAAGGAGAGGAATGCCGACCAGTTCAGTTAAGGCCGGTTGGCATTTTGGCAGTATGATTATTCTAAAACTGAGAAAATAGCCTCTTCGCAAGTTAGTGAATGCAAGTGAAATACCCTTTTTGACTGAGGAAGTAACATAATTTCCTTTTAATTCCAATGAAATATCATTCCTGCTAGGCATTCCAACTTAAGGAAACGGCATTTCAATTTGGTTCTATGGTTTGTATTTTTTTCCTCTGATGGTGTAGTTTTCAATATCCAGTTTTGTATGATTAGACTCCTTCCAAATTCTGGAAGAATCTTATAACACTACTAATCAAATGGATGAGCTTAAATTCATAATTTGTAACACAGATTTCCTTACCCACCATCTGGGTTTCTAGGTCTCATTACAGGGCCATTCATTCTTTCCCAGAGTTTGCTCAGTCAGGATTTTGCACTAATTCTTAAAAAATTGCTTTGCGACAAGAGTGATTTGCAAAGAATGTTCAAACTTTAGTGGAATGTATTTTGGCACATTAAATTGCCATACAAGCGAAGAGGTTTCCTGGTCATGTTTCCAATTTATGAATTGGAATAGATACACTCTTCCACCTCTAATGGGAGCTAAGGTCAAAGATAAAAAAACACTACAATGACAGCTACAAACTTTCCCAGCACTCACAAGTTTTGAATTTCCAGAATGGTAAACAGTTTACTTGTTAGTTAAACCTAGAACCAAAGAAGTAGATCTATGGATAGAATCTGGTCCTGCATGAGGTAGTCAAGAAAAGAGGATTCAAACCTGAATATCCAGGCCAGTAACACTTCAATAGTTCCTCAACACGCTGTGGCACGACGTATGCTCTCTTAGATTCATTGAATGGATGACGGCACAAAATCCTCTCTCCTACCTATAAAGAGGAAAGTGTGAAAAGTTGATAGCTTCATCAACATCAAAAGACCACATTTAGGAAGACATTTAGGAAGTGAATGGTACCATTCCTTGATTTACCAGGAGAGGTATAGGAACCCAAGAATCAGCAGATAACTCAAGTTCCTGCCTTACTATATTGCTATCTATATTTACATAAAACCTAAATATTTCCTGTCAAGTTACTACAAAATATGTTCTTTTACCTGCTTAAGCTCAAGCATATAGCAACCCAATCTTAAAATAATCGAACTTATTACTTCACTTGCCATCAGAAACAGAAATAAAATATACCTTTGGAGGTGGTTCGTTTTCCCCAGTCATTATATCCACCAATGGGTAGCCCTCTCTTCCATACAACCTATAACATCGTTTTTTGCATGGTATGGAGACCTAAAACACGATAATGATATAATTATTCCTTGATAAAAGACACCGATATTAAAGTTAGGATATAATCTGACCTTCGTAACATCTTCAGATAGTTTGATGCGAGGCTGATTGTTTATCTCAACTAGTTTGAATACACAACCAAGAGCTGCTTGAGCATAACATGTGACAAGATAGGTGCCAATTCCAAAGGCATCTACCTCATGTCCCTGCCAGAGAATTAAACTACGACGTCATGATCCAGCATCATGAAAAAGATGGATTACTCTATAGCTTTACTGAACAATGAAAATAACTGATTTTCCAGGTTACAAAAGAAAAAAGTTTATTGCAAGGATAAGACTGACATAAAATGGTAGATTAATGCACAAGTCTCCTATTATTACGGGGCCTGTAGAGGGTCAAATGTATGCAGCCTTACCCCTATATGCAGACAATGATAAGACTGACATGCAGATGGGAAAAAAAAAAAACACATATAAGTGTTATTTGGGCCAGTAAACTTCACAATCAATAATCATTATCTTTTTCTAAGGAATAATCAATAATTATTACTGACTTAGATTAAGAGGCTATTTGGATGCTCATACAGCTGATTTGTGGAATAAACCATATATGCCAGGGTTTGAGGATAAATGAACCGTGTGGAGAGAGAATATTTGATACGAGAGATTTTGATTTCTAGATTCCCACAATGATAAGAATGTGGTAAATCGCCTTTAGGAAGAATTAGACATCGTAATATTCTGAAAATACACAATTCAAGAGCTCACCCAATTGACTGAAATTTCCTTTCACACATCACTGCTCCTTCCCAAACTTTCCACTTCTTGTGAGATCTATCTCATGGATAACTTATTCCCAGATCCAAAGAGGTCCTAATAGATCATCAGGCCATGGGTACATCCCTAAGGGGGTCGAGCATTTAAGATGAAAATGTCAAAGAAGAGTACGTTGATGAAGAAGTACAATAAACAGGGATGAACTCGATTAAAAATGAAGTCGAATTGGAGTTAAATCAATAGAAAGGCAGATTATCGAACCGGCTATGATGGTATTATCATGTGCAAAAAGATTAGCTGGTCGAAAATGCCTCAGTTGTGCACCAGCAGTAAATATAATCGGCAGAGACTAATAAAATATTGATGAAAATTGTTAGGATTTGATTATTTTTGTATTGATTTGGATAAAATCCTCAACTAGGATGCAGTTAAGTTTTTTTTGCAATGTGATTATGGAAATAGTAATTAGAGAGGAGGACCACACTGCACAACCTGACTTTGCATGGAAGGAGACCCGAAGAAGAGGGACACAAGATGATGGGGAACTTACAGACATTTCAAAAGAAAATGCACAGATTAATGACTTGGTCTTTTCTAAAATCAAAATTCAAAACAAAATCAGCTTGTGGAAAGCATGTGCTCCTCACAATCCCTGAAACCACCACACATAGATATAGGTTTGACAAGAGGAATGGTTATATAAATTATAAAATAATAACATCAACAACAGAATATAAAAGATTCAAGCCAAACAAGCTCCCCTTGTCTCCACTCTCCCTAAGCCAAACCAACTAACTAAATGAACCGCCCACATTAATAAACCTACAACCAAAAGCATACTTAATTTTAGTTGGTTATGGCACCACTGTGATTTATGATCTGTGCGATTTATGATCCTCCAATAATGCAAAGGTCATCTCCAAGAGTCTAAGCACAGCAAGATTTTGTTACAAGACCATTGTCACCTCTGGAACAATGTGCTTCCAAACCAAGAGGCAAGAAAATGAGAGTAAGTAAGAGAGAAAAGATGCATGTCTTTACTAACAAATGGAGGATATGACATCCATCCTTGTGGCTGTTGCCTTAGCAGTCCGTTTCTGCTGTTGGCTCTTTGTCCTACCTGCATAGTGTCCTGCATATACTGCCCACCTTATTTATCATCCTCCTTGTTCTTTCCATTTTTAATTAAACCAGATAGGTGGTATAGGGCATTGGTTATTGTGCAAAGCTTCAACTGGCAATGGTCAATGGTCATGAAAAAGGAAATCACCAAAGTGATACTAGCATTTATATTTCATGCTTAATAGAACAATTAGTTTAATTACTGCTAGATCCTAAAATAAAAATTTTATTGGCAAATATCATAAATATTGCCATTACTGGTAGGCATTAGACTGACAGACATCCAATAATAGGAAGTTCAAGCTCATAATTAGCTTGGAAATAAGAAATTATGGCCATGTTTGTTAGAGGTGAAGACATTATTACCATTCCACTTGAAAGTCGGACAATGAGTGAAGTAAATAGAACACTTGGCACCTTTCTTTGCATACGGAACATCATGCAACATGCACCCCTCAGAACATAGAACAAAAGTGACCCAAATAAAAGAGTTAAAATGAAAGAAAACTTGGGATCAACCATGCTGGCATAAGAGAAAGGAAACAAAAAAGACCAATATCTCTAACATTGACTCATTGTCTGGCACAATGACTAGCACCAAAGGACAAGAAAAAATATCATGGTTCCCATTTCTTTGCCGCTACTTCTCCTTCTCCCTCCTAACATTTCTTTATGCATTTTTAAGTTCAATGCAAGTGAAATGCAATTTGAAACTGCAAATATCAACAGATTTATTCAAAGAGAATTACCTGCTTGTTCAGGGCATCGATGGTTTCCTCATTGAGGTCATTGCTAGCTGTGATAATCATTTTCCCAAAACCAGGTATATGAAATTCTTTCTCAATTGCTTGAAAAAATTTTCGAGCCTCAATGGACAAATATGCTAGATCACCAGAGTCCAACCTGATTCCAACTGCTTTATATCTGCATTTTTTTTAAAAAAAAATTGCCTACAGTAGTTATAACATTATAATATATATATATATATATAGTCTAAAATCCTAAAGATGAAAATAATTTTAAACAGAATGAAGCAGAAGCATTACAGAAATTGGCACAACAAATACAGAATCAAAGAACCACAAAACAAAAGCATTGTTCCAATTCTACCTGAAACATATCCAGTTTTATGATTAGTATCAAAATTCTATTATGATAAGAATTTAATATTTTAGAAAATATTAAAAACAGGAAGTTTTTGAATTAATTTTGCAGCATCGTTGAACAACCTGGTGTCTGACCGTTAGGCATTTCCATTGCTCAATGCAATGGGATGGGCTTTTATCTGTTGACATATCATGCTACATCAGGTTACCATTAAGCTCATGTGAGATACCAAGGATGCATCACCTTGGATCTACATGAAATCTATCATTTGCACATGGGACTTTGGTGCATGCATGTACCGGTGTTACATGGTACTTGCATGACTTGAAGGATTGATGAAGGAGAAAAATAGATCAGTTTAGTTTTTATTGTATTTTCTGAACCTCTGGTTATATAAATTCTTGAGTTGGTTTTAGACTCTTCTTTTAAGTAGGATCGGCGTACAAATGTCCTATCTGAGGTGTATAAGGGGTCTGACAGACAAAATTGTAAGGATTTAAATTTGGATGTTCCTTTCTATATGGGATTCTGACTTTCTATGGGGTTCCAAGGGAATCTAACCTTGCATTTTGGGAAAGGTTTTGCATGTCCATATGGAGATCAATTACTTCGTTTTAACAGAAAGGATTTCTTTTGGCCAGATTCAGCCTCAGATTGCATAATCTCTATTTTGCAAGGGCTGTTTGCTAAATTTTAGTTATATGCCAAATATAACTTCTAATTTAGCCTGGAGCCCTGTAGAACTTTATTCCTCCTATCTACTCCATCACAAAAACCCTAGGCCGGATTTATTTGAACTTTTGTCTGTGCATATTTCAAAGATTGATTGTCGCCGTCCTGTATAATGGTAAAGTTCAACAAGCAATGAAATTAGCGCAAGACCTAATTTAATCCTTTCCCAGGTCCTCCCATGAACTGCAAGCCATCCCCAATTGGTCTCCCACCAAGGATACCATTATGCATGCGAAACATGCTCATTTGTGAATTTGTGATATTACAGTCTGACTTCATGTATGTGCATATGCTATTGTTTTAGAATGTGTTAAAGTTGCACAAAGTTAAAATGGCGGTTCTCAATATTGACCCACACTCTAAAGCACCCATAGTCTTGATATCCTGAAGTCAGAAGGAAAAATTAGCTGAAGATTGTTAATAAAATCATCAATTAAATTGCCTTGATAACTTCATCAAATAGGAGCACAACAAGTGCTCAAGTAAACCCCTCACCTAGAATTTCTGTTATGAAAATATTAAGGCATTCAGGCATGTGTAATGCATGTGATGCTCTAGAGGTAGTTTGCATTATGATCAGCCTGATCAATTAAGATTGGTGATTAATTAAAAAGTCTGCATGGTTGAAGAAGACAGAGGAAGTACAATGAATAGACAAGATGCAAGAATGCCACAGGGGTCTGTTAATCCTTAGATACAATCCCTTTTGTTGTTAGACACTAGTGAGACTTGCAAGAATGAGAATGAGTATGATAGTCTTTAACCCTTAATAGCATATTCTCCCTAGTCAGTTAAGAAAAGGAAAATACTTAATTAAATTGGAACCTAAATCTATACAGCAAAATAAGTGAATACGTATATGGTTTCAAATCCCGATGTGATGTCCCATAGGACGCTGAGATAAGTTGTCATCTCAAATGTCAGGATGGGACTGTCCCGCCATTGTCCTAGCGTCTCAATTGATGCATCTTGTGACATGCCCCGTCCTAAATGTTCAGACAGACTAGGGTGGCGGCATGTCACATTACATAGAAAAATCAAGACAGCCCTGTTCCATCGATTTTAAAACCTTGAACCTTGAATAATCTATCTATATGTTGGGTTTTTAGGTTAAATCTAGACAAGCCTACTATATTAAATATATCAAATTAATTAAAGGGCTAAAAAGTATGCAATTCATATAGCCCTCTCCATCCCTTTGGCAACCATGTTCGAAGGTTTCCTCTATTTCGTTGTATTGTCATAATGAAGAAATCTCTTTTCATCATGAGGAATTGAACTCTCAGGTGAACTCTAATTGTATCACTATGATGTTAAACTTTAAATCTTATTCTTTGATTATCTAGTTCTTGTAGGAATCATAGTTGTTCCCACTATTTTTGATTTTTTTAATTGTTAGCAAAGAAATATTTTTATATGTTTGAGCAAGGCCAAAATTTTCTATTGAATAATATCTATACCATATAAAAACATGAGTTTTGAAATCTAAGAGTATTCCTTCCAGATTCTATGTGATTTTTCAATCCCAAAAATACTCTCCTGCTCATTCTATAATACACAAAATACCCCGCTGTTGATCTTTTTTGAAATTTTTTGAACTCCTCCCAACAGTTAAATTCCTGAAAATTGGTTGTAATAGGAAATTAATTGTAATCAAATATTGGAATAATTTTGGAAATGAAATATAGTCAAAGTAGAACTCCTATATAAAATTTTTTATATTTTATGTTATTTTGAAATTATATAGAATCCCACTCGTGATTAAAATTCTAGGAATTGGCGACGGGTCACATTTGAAAATTAATTGTGACTAAATCTTCAATAAAATCCTATGCATGATCAAAATTCTAGAAATTGGTAGATATTTAAGATTAGTCATATCTGGAAACTAATCATGATCTAAACTTCAATAAAATCCTACAAGTAGTCAAAATCGTGGAAGCCCATATATATTTAAAATCACTTATATTTGGAAATTAATTATATTTGACAATTTTTAATTTAAATACTATTTTAATCTATGTGTATCATAGTTTGAATTTTATTTTTTTCCATCAAATATGCATTGCATGTGCCCAATTGCTAGCAGTAGAAAAAATAGATTTTTAACCACTGATTAGCTTTGAGTTGCACATTTTAAGAAAGCAAAAGGCTAGCACGAGGTGTCCTAATCAAGTCAACACTATTCCAACACTTCAAACCCCACATCTCCTAACCAAGGATTAAATCTGCTAGCATGAGGTGTGCCAACTAGTGGTCAACATGACACGTGTTATGCCGTGCCAATCAAGTCAACACTATTCCAACACGATAAAGGTTGGTAGGAATTAGTATAAGCTAGCACTAAAGCCTTGTCCCGAACCTCCTCCCATTCCATGGTTGGCCCATCTCCACTTATGTCCTCAACTTAAACCTCAGCCCCTCATCTCGGTCTTCTTTATCATCATGATGGATGACCCATGTGCACTTCATGGATCAAAGGGTTCACAAGTCTAACAAAGATAAGGCTAGAAGTGATGCATTCTTAGCATTCGCAACCCTCTTAGACAATTGCCTCTTCCATCATCAATCTTTAATTCCCTTCTCCATTTTTCTGATTCTTTTCTATTCTCTCTCCTTCAAATCCAAGCAGTTGCATGAGCAAGGTCATTCTTGAAATGGCATTTGGAAGATTGGGAATTTCCTAGTGTTCAAAGGTATTGCATGAAAAGAGAAGTTAAAAGACCAATGCTTTCCTCTTTTTATAATTATTTACTTGCAATATTTATGATATCTTTTGATCCCTTAAACAACACTCAAAGAGGACAGTGATTGTCCTGGAGACCTGTCTAGGACACACTTGAGGTAACATAAAATGTGTTTGAAGCTGGATAAATATTAAAAGGGAAAAAAGAACTTGCCTGCCTCATAGTTTTAAGTCTAAAGAAATGGAATGGGATGAGGGTGGCATCAATAGTAAACTAAACCTCTCAGATCTACCATGAAAAGAGGGAAGGGCAACAGGGGAAACCCATGCATGGGCACATGCCAACCTATGCAGAATAGGAGGCAAAGGCACAAGCACTAGAGGAAGATGCCATAGCATGGCTAGACAAGGGATTTTGTCATTCTCATCTCCTCTTAGAGAAAAGCCTCCTCCAACTTCAATGTATGATCCTTTTCTTCTCTGCCATCCAATCCGATCATCTCCTCCACATCCTTTCCTCTGCTATGACCTATGGCCTCAAAGAAGTCATTCTTGTGTGGTGCTTGGGAGATTGGTTTTTAACTTGGGGTCTATAGAGATTGTTCTTCATAAAGAAGAAAGAATAACAAAGACTTCTGTTTGATCATTGTGTTCAAAGAGGAGGAATACAGGCCTATATATGATTGTTTACTTGATTACAGAACTTCATCCTAATATCCCATTTTAGAACTTTCACTATGTTTGAACTCTAAATTAGGTATTTTCCTAATCTGATTTAATTATGCAACTTTATTTCAATTCTTGGTAAGGACAACTCATAAGCCCACTAGAGAGGACAGCATTGACGTTCTAACTACCGTATACAACACAACTGGCATTAATTGAACTCATGTGAAGTTGACAGCTCAAAATGAGGATATGGATGTCATTAGTGTTCTTTTCTCTTTTCATAAGCTGGATGAGGACATCAACGCAGTGATATCTCCTTTGTCTTTGTTATGCAAGATCTTTTTGAATGAATGAAATTACAAATAATACTTATTCAACAATTAAAGTATGAAGAAGATGATTCAAACATATGAAACTCTTGTTAGGGTTTCAAATTGAATGTTTAATTGAAACATCTAAGGAAGCATTCTAATACTAGTAAGAGATGCTGGTCAAAATTGGATGATATCCAGGATGGTTTGACCTCTCGATTCAGTACGCAAGGGGGGTGAACGACCAAACTGATCCCATACTGACATATTGAACCAAACTGCTTCAAACCAAACATAACCACCCAATTCGACCTGCTTTATGGTGGTTTATAGCTTGGGACCCTTGGTCCACTTGATCGATACGTCATTGGTTCGGTATAGTATAGTATGATTCATGTTGAATCATATCGATTCGGTACCGAAATAATATCAGTTTCTAGCATGATGAGCCTTGAGTATAATAGATCGTCTTCAACCATTGATGGAGCATGTAGCAATTGACTCTTCATTCAAGATATAGACAAGTCAGTTGAATATGGAATTATGGATTTGATTGTAAGCAAACTCAAAAATGATCATGAAATCCAAGAGTCCAAATTAATCAATCCAAGCTAGTGTGAGAATTGGTTAGCTAGCTCAACCAACTTCTTTAGTTGGGTCTAGTAGTGGAACCCAAAATCTTTCCTTAGAGTTAGGCAATATATATAATACTTTAAAGACAAAAGATATCAACTAAAATATTATATTTATTTTATAAAAAAATTGTTTACAATATTTATTTTTATTAAATCATATTTAATAATTTCTTTCTTAAGATAAATTATATTTAGTTGCTAGAGTTTGCATTTTTGTAGAGTGGCTAATGCAGCCAATCCATCTTTCCCTGATATAGTTGAATAAGAAATCAGACTTGATTATTAATATAGACAAATAGAGACCTGTAATTTTATGGATTATAATTACAATTTTTTTGTTAGATAGACTCATTTTTATTTTTATTTTTTGCATAATATGTTCCAAAATTTCATAATAATAGCAAGACAGAAAGGTTAAGAGAATGGAATGATTTACTTTTTATCTCCTTTTTATTGAATGATTCAAAAGTAAAAGATCTAATGGCTGTAACAAATATGATCAAACAAAGTATGTAGTGCATTAGGAAATTTTAAAAAAGAATATAAATTTACTTATGATAATAATGAAGTATTTGGATGAAAAATGAATTTGAAAATTTAAGGAAAATCTACAATGAGTCTTTGAAAGAAATAAAACCATATAGGATTAATTACTTTTGAATATGAAAGAAGGAAGAAAATGGTCTGTTTACTTTTTCTCTCTTCATTTTTTCTACTCCCTTTTTATCTTTCTGCATCATTTACTATAATTACTTTTCATTTTTTTTGCTTCAATAAAATGGCATTATATATAGGTTACTATGTCATTGTAATCAAATAATTTATATGGAAAGAGATTTATGGTAATATTCAATGTCATTGTTTGGTCAAAGTTCCAATTAATTTACAAGACATTGGGTATAAATACCTATATTTGGTAGGTGGTTCCTTTAGAGAAAAGGGAAGATACCAAGTGGCATTAAATCGAAAGAATAAGGAGAGAGATATTGAAGAAATGGAGAGAAACCCTAGGAGCTTAGTTTGGAGAACAACCTTTTTACATATTATTTCTAAATTTTATTTAGTGTTACTCAAGATTTAAATTAACTGATAAGGGAGGGGTCCATTGTTTCTTTTCACCAAATACACGAGAGGTTGTGGGTTGACTGGATGAAACACATTATTTTCTAATTTTCTTTTTCAATATCCTCTTCCATAAAAGGTTAGAGGTCTTTGTTTTCAAAATCCTCTTTCAAGAGGATCTCTTCTTTTCAAGATTATGTTAATTTCTTTCATAAAATGTTAGAGGTCTTTTTGTTTTCAAAATCCTCTTTAAGAGGATCTCTTCTTTTCAAGATTATGTTAATTTCTTTCCTAAATCATCACTCTCCAAACTTCAATAGTTTTCATTCTTTAATCTCTCTTCCCTTCCCAAGACCATACCTTCCACTAGCTTGCATGAGAGAGCTCAAAACCTTTGGCCTGCCAGTTAATCCAAAAGGAAGAGAAGGGGAAAGATCATGACATATAAGAACAAGATTCTGGCATCTTCAAGTAACTTAGGGAAAGAACAAAGAGATCAACATATTCAAGTGGTCAACTCCCAATGTTGGCAACAGGAATGACAGTGACTTAAGGATCAACAGCTGCAACATGTGAAGTGAGAGGTGGACAATGAGGATAAGATGGTCTCTGGTGGACAGGACAAATAAGAGACAATGAGCTTGGGATTTTCATTCTCATTTCTTTTTCTTTTTCATTTTTAAAGATTTGTAGCTTGTTGGACCATTGAAGCAAAATGATTTGAGTGGTTGAACCTTCTACCTCAATGGATTTTCAAAATTCCAGGTCTTGGATTGACCCAAACCATATCGCTTAATAGGCAATGGAACAAATAGGTCAACCTATTGAACTTGAAGGGGTTTCAAAACACTACCCCAAGCACAGAGCTCTCATGGATTGATTAGACTTCTAGAAACTAGTACTAGCTTGATGTTTTCATAATAGACATTGCTAAGTGCCGATTATTGCAAGTGATGGCTAGACAGACACTTAGTTTACCATATCACACCATGTTTATCAATCAATTATGATTGTAATCATGGTACATAGTCTCAAAATGTGATAACCTCAGATGCCATGATTAAGTTCATTTATCTCCAAATATTCATTAATTACAAAAGAGAAAGTTGTAGGGAAGGTAAATTAATATTTTTTAACCAAAATCTAGTTAGGCATTGTAAAAAGTCAAACATACACGAAACATGTAACAAACTGGGGGTGCCGCATGGTGAATTTGCTAGCTCAAGTTCCATGCATTGAAGTATCAAGCCGCTTCACTCATATGTGCTCACATATCAACACATGAAGAAACCTTAATGGTGCTAGATTCCACATTGCTAAAGATATATTAGATCAAAAATATTTGCATAGAGATGTAAAAAAAAGACTAGACAGTAATTTTGAATTCTTACTATTCTTTTAAATTTTTCCTAAATTTAATTAAATTCTAATGACATTCTGTCCTTAAACTAGATAGGGGCTTAAAAAAGTATAAAAATGATAAAGTACATGGGAAATATTTATATCCACCAAATAAAGAATGGAAAATCCATAACTGTGTATTATCTACAATCAAATATAAAATAGAATATATAAGGATCAAAGACTCCATTGAACTAAATCTATGTTTTATAACATTTTATATACAAATTGTTTTACACAATTCTAAGGCTCAAAACTTACCCCAAATCATTAAGTGCCAATGCTACTGCACAAAAGTTAGGCACTCCACTCCTCATAACCTGATTAAAATATATCTTGATGGTTAGATCCTGAATTATCAAAATAGCACAAAACAGGCATCTGAGTATAGGGCACAAAATATCAGCATCACCTACAATGTCTAAAGCATTCATTTATATGACCACAAAATACATGTATAAGGTATGAGATAAGGCAATTAGTGCAAGTTGAATGACTAACAATTTTGTAATCAAAATGAAAAACATAAACATGTTCACCGGCACTTCACAGGAAGATTTATTATTTCTTGTTAGTATGAAAATATACATATTTTCAAACTCATCTATTGAATGGCTTTCTGTTTTAGTCCTTATCCTTTATGGAATAAATTATCCATACATATACCCTAAGATTGGTAAACTGGTGAACTTCTGATCGAGCCATCTCATTTGATATGGCTAGAAGTACTGTACAGAAAGAGCAAAAGTAAATCTTATTAATCACTAATTATAATAAATGGATACCCTCAATGCACAATGATATGAAAATGATAGATAAATGATATGTTCACCAAGATTTTAATCTTAAATAGAATAAATGTTGCATGTGTTATTGCTAGGTTTAAAGGGTTTGGTTTACTGCATATGCAATCATGAACAGTGAATATTATGTTGACTTAGGTTCATATTCTGGATGCAGGATAAACAAAATAATGGAGAATTATAAACAAAATAATGGAGAATTGTATACAAATTGATGTAGGAACATATGGAGATGAAGATTATAAACATTTCATGGGTATTGCTGCAAAAATTAGTGAAGGCCAAGCTTGCTAGAAATTTCTGTTTGAACCTGAAATTCTCTTAACTTCACCTAGAAGTAGAACATTGGCATCTTCACACACACACAGAGAGAGAGAGAGAGAGAGAGAGGGGATATGGTACTATGATCTGAGTAGTGATCAATGTTCTGATATAGAAATTAAGTTGACCCTATAATTTGCTAATTCCATGGTTGCTGGAGGCATTCCTTTGAATAATTTGGACTAACATGGGAAGAAAACAAAAGAAAAAGAGGATGGATAGGATGTATTTAGGATAATAAAGAAGTAGGAATCGAACTTTCTAAGATAGTACTCTTGCTTTATTAAGTCTATAGTGTAATTTATAATGAAGAATATCAGTAATATAGGTTGTTATGGGTTCCCTGATCTTTGAAAGCTTGGTAGCTTGAAGTGGGTGTAGGCACAAGTGTCGGTGGGAAAGCGTGTATGCGGACATTAAAAAAAAGATGGGAGCATCTAAGAAGCACCTATGTTTATACAAAATATTAATTATTTTACTTTAGCTATTCTTTACTCTATATATTTAAAATACCAATACTTAAATATCTCAATTCAATTAAAATTAAGTGGGGCTAGATGGGACCGGATAGAGCATGATATTTTGTAAAGTCTGTAAATTTGGTACTAAAACCCATACCAATATATTATCGATTCAGTATGGTATGGTACAGATTGATGTAGTACGATCCGCACCCCATACCGAAGCAAGATGCCTTTTTTTTTCACTTTTAATCGCTCAGCATGGGTTGATACTAGGCAATTTGGATTGGTCTCGAGTGGTATGGGTTGGTTCAAACCGGTTTTTTTTAATAGCGAACCGAAATTCGGTTTTGTACTGGTATGGTACGATATGGATCGATACAAATAGACTTTGATATTTAGTTAAGTCATGATATACTTTACAATTCATGCCTCTAAAGTTCCAGGTCCTACCTCTTTCTCTTCCCTTTCTAAGCATCCCCTAGCACTACCTCATCCTCCTCCCCTTCTCTCTCCTCTCTCTTTCTCCCCCCATCATTGCCTCTTCCCCTTTCTCTTTGCCAACCTTCTTCCTCCCCACTCTTATTGCCTCCTGCCTCTCCTTGTTCTCTCTTCCACACCACACCGCACCAAGCTCTTCCTCATTGACCTCCCCCCCCCCCCACCCTTCTGCCATTTTGGTATTTTTGGACACATGTTTCTTAGCTAAATATGATTCAAAATTGTTGTGATGCAGTTTCAATAGGCATTTCCTGCTTTTGTGTTTTAGAGTACAACATATAATATGAATAGAATCCTTTTTTTCTAATAGAACATGGATTCTACTTGCAATTAAAAGCTCTCACTTGAAAACTTTCAAAAGACGACAAAAAAACAAAGAACAAATAGCATTTAGAATTTTGTAAAAAATTACATGTGATGACATCAAGCTTTCCTTTTGAAACTCATTTATAATGAAAATGGTTTTCTACCCTGATGTAACTCCATGACACCCATCTACACTAATTAGAAATATAAAATCCTAAAAATAGGCCCAACAATTAATCCAAAAATTATGATAAAATAGAGTTAAAAAAACCAACCAACCCCTGGAACTTCCAAGAAACCAAAACAAGGCAAGTCAACATAGTGCGCGCATGTGTGTGTGTGTGTGTGTGTGTGAGAGAGAGAGAGAGAGAGAGAGAGAGATTCAAAATAATAAGACTAACAACAAATAGACGATAAATAAATTAGTCAAGAACACTAAGAATGACAGAGAAAAAGAGATTGTAAAATCAAGTTTACTTACATCATATGTGTCTACAAGGGCCAGGAAACTATTTGGAAAAGCCAATGCATATGATGTGAAAGCTGCCAGCTCACTTTGATTTGTCTCGCCGAAAACACCACGCAATGAATCTGTCCGCTACAAGCATACAAGCATAGATTTGATATAGTTCAGAATAAATGAACAAAATCATCAGACATAACCTAAATATAAATACCTTGATGGATTTGTATCTATGAAAGCTAGAAGTTCACCTAATTTTCACCGTACACAGGTGGATTCAGATTGGGATCATAAATTATGTGTTAAAGTTACTTCGAACACATTCCTAGATAAGCAGGAATATATTTCAGCATGTGAATTAAGTGCTGCATGAGAATTTATGCATGAATGCAAATGTAGAAAGTGCATCCTCGTGTCTATCATGTCATTATGCTGCATAATATGCAGCACAAATGTACATCCAAACTTTTCAAAAGATCTATCCAATAGTATTTATTCCATCCTCCCCCCCCCAAAAAAAAAATAATAATAATAATAAATAAAATAAACAAAAAAGAATCAGCAGATTTTTTTGCTCACATTTTTCTCAAGTGAAAAGGCCAAAAGTAATTTGCAGCAATAAATTATGATATTCCAACTGCACATGTCCATCTATTCTGGTATTCATGTATGGATTTGTCAACCTTGCATGCTCTGGCTTGGGACACCAATGGCTTGAGAAGCTTGAGTTCTTTCTTTTGCTTGCTGCACTAGAACGTGCTGCTTTTCTAATGCACTTATATGTAGTCTTAAGAAAGAATTTTATATTCAATATAGTAGAAGCAATTTTCACAGCCTTGGAAACCCAACCCTTCGACAACTACCAAACCTTTCTTTGGCAATCATTCCCACATGAGGGTCTTCATTGTTTTACAGTTTCACCTCTCCAGAGAGCCTATTGAAGATCTGAACCCAACTCCTAACCAAGTTTCTGGTCATCACCTCCATGATTATACATTCCCTTTGCTTCACCTTCACCCCATCCTTTGATGAAGTTTCCTTAGATGTGCTCATTTTTTATTGTCAATAATAGTTTCACTAATTGTACTCATTTTCTGCTGTTGATAATAGTTTTCTTATAGACATTCTCCTTACTCATTAACCGAGGCCAAGCTCCCAGGGCAAATTATGCAATCCAAGTAATAGGGAACTGTAATTACAGGTCATCATATTTGGTCCGCTAGGGATGTTCTCTCTCTACACATATTCTGAACACTCAGCTAGCTAGTCAGTGGGCTAGTGGTGGTCTTGAAAGAAAATGGTAACTTCAAAGATCCAAGGAACTAAGCAAAATGAAGGTTAAACTATCAGCAACTTCCTTTAGCAGTCACAAGAATCTCATTGTTCTTTAACTTTGATGCTTTATCTCTTCAAAGTCGACATTCTCAAGGGAAAGAGTGGGTAGCCACATTAACACAACCAACCATTAGCGCATCTAAAGCATACTTGGCTGAAGTTTCTTCAAAACTAACAGCTCCACTAAACTTGACCTTAAGCCATCAGTTTTCAGTGCTTCCAGCCACACATCCAAAAGCCTCTCAGGTCACTGAGTCCCAGCCAAAGTAACCCACCTACTCCTAGTTACCCCATCTCTTGAAGGCTAAGTCACTTAACCTGGCCATCTAATATTTTCTAGCTTGAATAACTACATGGCTATGTTACAAGGATTCAAGTACTGGTGTCAAGTGCGCGTGACCAAGAGTTAGATCCATCTTATCACCCAATCTTAGGATATGGGGATAAGCCAAATAGGATCTAGAAAGGGAATACAAGTATGTGGACATGCTGTACATCAACTAATTTTGTGAAACCGTATCATGATTAACTTCTCAGTCATAATTGTGCCTTGCTTACATACATATATTCATACCTATCATGTACATGATTATGATTTTTTTTTTTTTTTTTTCAGGCATGTGTTTTGCAAACCTATTCTTGTTTCTTCCACACAGGATTAATATTAAATAATCATTAAAGCAAGGACCCAATAATATAAATTCTTTGTGAACAAGTCCTTGTTGCAAAGTAGCATATAAAATAGGGACTAAAAGCTAACTTGATACATGCATCAATAGATCCTTAATCAATGTGATCAAAGCATCCATCTCATGTTCTTAAAAAAGATGTGTAATGCCTATGCTGGCAACTTAAAACAGATCTATCCTTAATCCTTTCTTTACCAATGCCGTACATACAACAACCTCGATCACCTCTACAATGACTTAGGACTTCATCAAAAAAGGGCTATAGCTAGAAAGTTATCTTAATTTGAGTCACTAACCCTGCCTATGTACCCAAGACCTTCCTGATGCACACCTGATGTGAGACAAAATCCACTCCTGCACACGTCCTCACATGCTCCCCCCATTTAAAACCTAGCAACCTCACCAGGGAGAGTCTAGTCAGTGACAGAAATATCACAATTAGGCTCATTGTTAGCCCCAGAAAAGCCTATGCTGTAGTTTCCCCTAGCCATATATAGGCTGTGAGCTGAGCCAGATTTGATACCACTTGTAACAATCAAATATCGTCCTAGGCCTATTTATATAATACTTAAGACCTTCTCAACACACTCAATGTGGGACTAAACAAACTTCTGCACATATCGTCACATCCACCCTCTCTCTTTCATTTTGTCTATCCACCACCAAGCTGCTGGCACCATTCCCTCAACCTAGTCCACCTTCATCATAGCAACCTGCCTAATCCCAGGTATCTCTGTCTTCCCTCTTGCTTTCCTCCCTCCCCTTCCCTCCCTCCCTCTCTCACTTTTCCTCCCTCCTACCTTCAGCTTCCCCTACTGTGCACTTTTCATGGAATTCATGTTCGAGTGGGGTGTGTGCATGTCAAACATAAACTCTGCACTCGTTACTGTGAGCTGTTGTGTTGATTCAGCTAATGTATGCTAAGGGATTTAGATGAGTCCAGGTATCATAGCTCTATGGTGATAGACATTTTCCAATCCTTCAAGCATGACCGAACATCATGATGCACCTTGACTATGAGAACTGTCTAGCCCCTGTAGAACATTGCCTATCTGAAATCTTCTATTTCATCAGACTCACATAAGCATCCACCGGAATCCACGAATATATCCATCAAAACTTTCACATAAAAGTTCAATGTAAAAAAAGAAAAGTTACATAACTCCACAGAAGCAGAGTTATTAGTTAATATGGATAATGTTCTTCATAACTTTTCCCTATTTCATAAGTTACTGGAGCAATGTCGATTCAACTGAATCATTACATAATTTGAACTCATAACACAGTTGTAAGTGAACATCCCAACTTATCACATGGATATAGGTTGGCTAACTGAACATTATTTTGACAGAATGGATTCTTTGAATCCACATAGACAGCTATAATACTATACAGGTAGACTTAATAAAAATGCACAAACTAATAAACAGGTGCCCTTAAAGCCATAAACGAGAGTTGACAGATGTGAAATTTGGAGTTCTAAAAATAACATGAATTGCATAGATCTCTTATAGACATCTAGGGATAACGATGTGTTTATCTTTCAAAGAATAATTTTATATCGATTTTTTTTTTTGGTAAGAAGCAATTGGTATAGGAAACTATGCATTTTTGTTCCCCCAAACCCATCTAGGCCATTTTCATGGTTCAGAATTTCAAAACGTGAATGATGTTATTCTTTTTGTAAGCTGCATCCAGTTAGGAGATAATCACAAGCATTAGCATGGTCAATCAAACCTAATCAACTTGTTTCTAGTAATCCTTCACCTTTTTTCCTATTAATGGTGACATCCTTTTTTTGTACAACCTCTTCTAGCATCCAGGTCCTTAAAATGTCTAGTTTAAGCAGCTCAGTCCAGATTTTCTTTTTCCTTTTAAAAAAAGAACAGTGCCCTACATGGAAACTCCATTACAAAATAATACTCAAGGGATTAATGAAATCTCAGGCATATATACATCAAGACTTTAAGCAAATAATATTCCTTGGTTTGTAACAATGCAACTTCATGGAGAACAAACACTGAAGCATTTACATCAACATCTGGATCTTCATATGTTCTGATACTCATTAAATACACAAACACATAGATTATCTTCCCTATATCTATATATATGTTTCATTGAAACTCGGTTTTACTTGACTATTACAAGGACTAGATCAAAAAATTCTGTCAATTAGTAAGGACTATTAAATACTACCATAAGTGAAAAAGGCATGTCAAATAAATTGGCTAATCACTATTAAAGTATGAAGTACGAACAATTCATGACTTGCATGCAGATTAAACTAGAAATTGAAAATGAGAATTACTGGAGAGTGGAGACCAATTAAAACATTAACAAATAGAATCCAATTTTGACCTATTAATATGTTAAAGTTTATATAGCAGCAGGCACAAGAAAAAGAAGACCAAAGAAGCTAGCCACAAAAATAGAAGCAATATAAACAATAGCTAAATCCACAAGAACCTGAATTTTGCCGAGCCAGGTTTGCACTAGACTAACAAAATCTTCACACATGCTTGTGCCATCATGAGTATGGAGTGCTCTGTCAATGATCTCATCAGGACCCTAAAAAACCACTTAATAAGTTAGAGCAGCATATGCCAACATATATTACAAGAACTCTAGAATGTGTAATGCAAGTGGCAGCATTGCAGGTGATAATAAGAAGGGTATATTGAAATTTCATTCAAGTAAGGTTAAAAAATCATGAGTTGTATGATGGACAGTTTTGATCTTATAAACTAAAAAAACAGAAAACCTCTCCCCTCTTCCCTTCGCACCTTGCTCCTCTTCCTATTTCCCCATCTGATTAGCCTGGATTAGACTAGATTTTTTTTGAATCTTTGAAGTTGGAAAGGATAATGTTTAATGATTTATCAGGTTAGGGCATTGGATTAGACCTTTGTTTCCATAACAGATTTGAATGTAAATATCTAGTTATGACTAATTGAAAATACTAGATTCACAATTTTCAAGCTAACAATTCTACAGAATGATCCCTCCAATTAAGTCCTTGCTCTCATCCACTGTTGTCCACTGTTGTCGTTACCGATCAAATGCATACCACATCACTAGCCTGCAAATGGTCCAAATTTTCTTATTAGTGGCTCTTGCTGTAAGAGATTTCCAGCAAGCCCAACTGCCCTCCTCGCAATCTCATCCCACATATCTACCATCATTAATCCCTAAACTGACCGCTGCCCCCTTTATGCTCATCAAACTACCCAACACAATCCCCATCTCTCCTCTTGGACTCCTCTCTACATATCCTTTCCACTTAGCATTAGCATCTTTGAACCACTGTATCATCATCTAACACGTGAGTTGCACTTGAAGGAAAAATGCTAGGGGGATAAAGTTTATATACATGCTTGTCCCATGGGACAGCTGAGGTGTCATTACATTTTCAGTCCTAAAAAATAATGTGCATTTCATGGGGCCAAACTGATGTCATGTCGATGAAAATTGTATGCCAACATTAAGTGCCAAACAAAGTGGTTCACCAAGCATTTTTCCTACATGAAGACCTTTTCTGTTGCAACTGATGACTCAACCATTTTCAATGCTAAAATTGTATGGCACATCAGAAGCCACCTCACTGCCCTATTCTTCAAGTAAGGTCCAAAAAGGAAAAGTCACCATTCATTTTTATTTGATAAGAAAATTTATTGTCAATCAACCACCCATAAATCATCAGCTCAATTAGGTCCACAAATCAAGTAATTGAATTAGGGAATATGGCCAACATACCACAGAGTCAAAATTACAGAGCTTGACATGAACCAGAATGTTTATTAGTTTGTGACAATATACCTAATTTACAAGCACAACCACATTAAATTCGAAATGAAACTGCTCAGATACCCTATTTCTCAAGTTAGTTGGCAAAAGAAGACTTGTTTAATGATACAATCATATGAAAAATGACACACAATCTCATAGCCCCTATATGTTGACATTTTTCAAATGCCCATTCTTGCTACATCAATGAAGCAGGAGCAGGTATGGGTACAGAGATTTGGATCCCTAAATAGGATTTAGAAAAGGAAACACATAAAAAGTGGGTGCAGGGACAAGTTTTTAAGGAGATGTGGCAACTTAAGCAGAAGTTTCCTGATACCTAGGAATCGGCTTGACCAATTTTAATCTTCAATCTCTATGTCAAGGAATCAATGACAATTATAAGATGCTTTCCAAAATGAAGAGCATTCTTCCAATTGTCCTCCATCATGGTATTGAATTCTCATCAAGATCTCCCATCCACAAAGCAATTAAATCACCCAACCAGTAACATCGGACAGCAATACAGCATGGGACACATTTTATTCTTCACAGTGAAAAGTGAATCTCATGCAAAAAGCACTTCTAATGTATAAAGGAATGTTGGCCCGCATCCATTAATGTTACCTATTCACCATTTATCATTTCATTTGCTAGTGCATCTTGAGCACAAAATTTATTGCATCCCTGCCATCTACACCAATTCCTCCTCTGACCCTTTCCAAGCACAACATCTTCATCCCTAAGACCTACTTCAATGTAGATAACATTGACCACCACCTATGCCCCTCACTTTTTTTTTTTTCCGGGAAAAAATATTTTATTTTCTTTACCTATTGTTAGAGCTCAACCTCCTACATACAATAGAACCAAAATTTACCCAATGTATAATTTCTCATGCACAACAAATTTGAAGCCCTTTCATTACTCACATTTACTGCCCATCTTCACACAATTATTTACCCAGTGCAAATGATCAGACTCATGCCATTGAGTTATTTGAGATGTAAAGGAATTTTAACTACTTTGGAATACACTGAATCTAACATATTGACTTGCATAACAAATTCACCATATGTCCCAAATTATTATGATACATTAACTATAGTAGAGTATCCAATATAATATGCATATCAGGTTTATAAGAGATAAATAACTACAAAGAATGAGTTATTCCAAGCTACATAAAAGGCATTCTCATGATCATTCCCAGAACATATGCATAATCGCACACCTAAGATCACATTATAGGTGTTATACACTAAAATGTATTGTTACCTACCATGTAGGAGCTAACAAAGGCATGCGAATGAGTTCCACGAAGTGGTATACCAAACAGTCTTCCTGCTGCAACATTGCTGTTGACATAAAATGAGTAAAGAATTTTAAAAACACAACAGAATCAATCAAATCAACAATGATAATCATCCAAAAAAATAGAAAATACAAGAAAACAGATGATCAAGACATAATCAAGCAAGCATGGCAAAAGCTATTCTATATTAGTCTGAATTTGCATTCACATACTAAATTTGCATGAAAGCTCATTACGCATCAATAAAAAAAGATATGTTTGAGTTCTATTATTAAGCTCAAGCAAATTAAGCACAGTGGCTGTAACTTAAGCTTACAAGAAAAAGGAATTTGTGCCAAAAGTGAATAATGAAAGAAAATATGTGGAGAAAAAACAAAAATGGGCTTTATGACCTATGGTTGGAAAAATGCAATTCAAATGGCGAAACACTATCAAAACTTACCCCATCATTCGTGATACACCATTGGCTAAAGTTCAGGGTTGAAGCTAGAGGCAATTGCACAACACTTTAAAAGGTGAAAGAATATGTTGAGTACCAAAAATAAGGGGTAGAGAGAGAGAGAGAGAGAGTCAAAATAAATAATTGGTTTATAAGCATCAATAGAGTAAATTTATATTGAGACTATAATTAAGTGATGTGTTTATTTATTTTACAAGATTCTATGAAACAAAGTAATGCGAGTAATGCTACATTAGAGTAGCTTGATATAAAACATACATAAGAAATTATGCCATATAAAATATTTCTTTTTTTAAAACAAAAAAAACATGTTGACCCTAAGATGTTTCGGATGGCTTGTTATTAGATGTCATGTATTTTAAAATTGACTATTATATTTCTACTATCCAAGGTTCGCCGCCTCGGTACTAGACTCCATACTTATACCACACTGGTACAGTATTGGTACATTTGGCAAGTGGATCAATTCAACATACTAAGACTCAGTACCAGTGGGTACCAAATCTCAATAAGCTAAACTTATACCAATACAGTATGTCTAGTAGGGGCGGTATGTACCAGTATAGCAGACCATGCTACCTTCCAAGAAAAACATTTTAAAACTGATTAAATCATCACCATAATCCTTATCCATTATTATTTGATCTTAACAAACAAAATATTTACAGGTTTAAGGAGAGGGTAACTTATTTGAAGACTTATTAAATTGAATAATTATAATTTTCATATTTTATATATACTGAGGGTAAGTCTTGGTGCAACAATAAGGCTGCTCCATTATGACATATAGGTCATAGACTTCTCTGCACATAGGTGTAAGGCTACTTACATATGACCCTCCCAAGACCCTGCAATAATGAGAGCCTTATGCACTGTACCGTCCTTCCTTTTACCTTACATATACTTACTTTTTCAATGAACTGGAAATCTGAATTATCCATTAAAGTGTGTTACTCTCTGTTTGCATTCCAAGAAAAAGAACTCTATAGCTATTTATGTAAATGAATTTCATACACAATAATAAAAGAACTCTATAGCTTTTCATGTGAATGAATTTTCATACATAATAATATATTGAAAAGATAATTAACCTATTTTTAGGGTCTGTAAATTGTTAATAATTTGTAATTTTCACCGTGGATTCTTATGCACATCAGAAAAAAAAAATGTTTTCTTTAACTAGTACATTTACTAAGTTTGACAGTGGAATTAATTTATAAAAAATATAAATTACTTGGGGGGAATATTTTATTTTATCAATGGAACAAATTACAGAAAACCTACAGTTTTACAGTTCCTCTGACAAGATTTTAAGTTTCAATCTAGGACCTAGGAGGATCTTTTTTTTTTTTAAGGATCATAAAAAAAACATGTTAGAAATTAGAATCTCATTAAACATACTTCCGATATTGGCAATGACAGAACTACATGCATCTCTACACTATAGTTTCCAAGAACACTTTCTTTTGCATTGAGGTTCATCGCCCTATGAAGGCACTAAATCCACCTCAAGAATGATAAAGATTTTTTAAAGATCTTTGTTCATTGTGCAAAATTATTGTTAGATATAGTTCCCAGTTAATGGACCTTAACCACTGGGTTCTGGACCCATTCTAAGAAGTGAAACAGGTTTTAGATGACCTGCCAGCTTATTAGACATTTTGTAATGAGTGGTTGTCCTATTATTAATAAGCCAAAAAGATCAGGGGACCAGTTATTTAACCAGACTAAAGCAAGCCAATAGAACTTTCCCCTCTTAACTTTTTCTTCTCTTCTTTCTACTCATCTACTTCTAAATATCTTCTTCTACTTATTTGTCTTGCTTTGTTATTGTTTTACTGTCATAGTCTACTTCCTTCAAGGGAAAATGAAGCAGATAAGGTTTTAACATGTTTTATGTGTCCCCAAGGCCATTAAAATTTGCAATTATTATCATATTGCCTTGTAACTAAAGTTGTTCGCATATGAGGACCTGTGCAAGTATATATTTAGTCCTACATCAGTTATGCGCTAGAAAGATCTTGGGAACTTCTATAGAGCCAAGGAATCCATACAAATACCTTCTGGCTGGTTTTTTAGGATGAGGTCCTGGGTCATTATAGCATTACTTCTTCAACACTTCTTGCAGCAAATGTCTAATTAGGTTTAACTTAGGGAGTCAAGTCATTATCAATTTATTATGTTCAACTTTCTGCTTAGAAGAAATTCATCTCATAATATTGTCAAAAAATTAGCATTATAAATTTACACTCATTTGCACAATGTGGGCATAATAAATTTACTAATAAAGATCCAACTAGATGAGACCATTTAGCCACATCAAAAATCAGAATGGTAAGACCCTGACGACATAGCATTCACTTTTCAACAGAATAAACCTTGTTGCATCAAAACCTCCCATATAGCAGTATCTTGAAGCACTTATTCCCCCATCAGGCCCCTAAGCATAAGATTGAGAAAGAAAAAACTGATAAGACAATAAAATATATTAAGCTTTGACAAGAATGAAAATGCTAGCAAAAAAGATACCCACTTGTGCCCGTCGAAGCCCAAATTCAAGTAAAGTTTTTGACTTTCCTGCAACAAATCGGTGTCTTGCAGCATTTGTAGTAACTAACGAGGCATAGTTGACAAGATTCACAAATGGAGTTTCAATCAGCTGAACCACCTGGGATTATTGCAATTATAGGTGCCTTAACAGAAATATTAGAATGATAGCATCCAAAAGCACAATTTTGTGCAACCATATCATGAAATGACAAACTAAAATGTGATGCATAATTAAAGATCGGTCAGTTCCAGAAAACTGGCAATTATTCAATGATACTCACAGCAACTGGTCCTTCGATTCTCATCAAGGGAATCTTAGGAAACACAACAGAGCCCTCAGGAATAGCATAAACCTCAACATCTGAGCAGTCAATTGCCCTGAGATAGTCAAAGAAACCATCCTGGAAAAAAATATTTTCAAGAATGATTTATGCAACAGTGGCATTCTGGAGTAAACATATACTTGTATCATAATGATTTAACAAAAAAATAAGGTCGTTTAAGCTTCCTTATATGCTATCAATACACCAAAAACAAGAGTTAGTTAGCACACACGATGGGATTACAATAATCTCTCAACTTGCAGAAACAAACAAAGATGCAAAAGAAATTCAAAATATTGCAACAAGTCAAAGATTAGTAGAGTTATTTCTCAGTCACACCATGCTTGACTTGCATATATTGAAGAATCCTTGAGTTATCATTATTTTGTATGTATTTTTTAAGATACTATTCTTTCTCTTGTATTCTCTTTGCCTTCCATTCTGCAACAAGCACTCTAAATTATTTCCTTCTTGTATTTCTCAAGGCCTTTTTTATCAAGGAAATTTCTTACAGACACCCTCGATCTCAAAACTTTGTATTATTTTCATTTCCTGAACTCAAAGTTTTTTGAGAGCAAAGAATAGATGAACACAGGAGAATGGCATACAGAAAGTTCTTGAACCAAAATCCTAATACTGAGCATCATCTAAGAAAAATTATAGCAAGAGTACCACATCTGGACATCCTCTTAATTGATGGATGTCAATTATCAGAGATATAATTCTTATATTGTTCCATAAAAGATATCATTTCATGTGGTTCAGATTAAAAAGATGCCCATTGAGCTTTCGTGTTTAAACATGGCTTCCTTAACTCTTAAAGTTTGGCCTAAGAGGCAGTAGACCTGTTCCATCAAATGAAAAACAACCTTGGAAGCAACAAAATGGATTTTCTTTAATTCAAACACCAATATGAGAGGATATTTCTTCAGTGTTATGGAACTAGGAAATCCAAAAGAAGGTTCAACCTAGAAAACCTAGGTTGGAAGGAGTCTCAGATAACACTAATTAGATAGTGAACATCATCCGTTTTCAGTTAGTAGTGGCTATGGTCTCGGATAAATTTCCATGCATGGGTTTTTATCATTACCCTGGTTTAATTGTCTGTTACAAACCACCTGTCTGGATCCTGAATAAACACGAATAAAACTGTATAAAGTTCACTTCTTCAGCTTTATTCAAATTTATTCAGCCAAACAACATTATTGGTTCTAGAATAAAACCTCTAATTATCAGGCACATTTTCTGAATTCCAGAAAAACTGAAAAGCACCTTTATGGTACTTATTCAGTTTTAACCTGTTTAAAACTATTTGAGGGCAAGGAGCTGAATAGTTTTCACTGATAAACAAGGAATAAGAACCCATTCAAATAGAGTTATCCAAACATTCTGCTTAACAATATTTGGGAACCAAACACAGCTTAGAAGTAAAGAAATAGAGCTGCTTATATCAAACTGAATGAGAACGCAAGTTCTTTATAAACAGCTAGACTGAGACATGTTTTCTTTCCTAGATATTATAATTGTATTTAATTGTTATTAATATCTGAAATAAGAGTATTAGCAGCATGACTAGCAAACCATACCTCACATGTAGGCATAACTGAGCGCAGGAATGATATCTCCTCTTCCTTTAATTTGAAATTAGCTATAAATCTTATGCATTCTTCAAGACCACCAAAGACCGTGTATTCACCACCAAATGGGTTTTTTCGGAAGTACAAATCAAACCTGACACAAATATAAACATATAACCAATGTAGCTAGAGATATACATGTCCGCAAATCCTTTCATAGAAATACCCAGCATCTAAGATAATGAAGTAAAACAGCAAATCAATTAAGGAGCATCTTACAAACTAGCATATAGAAAGATGAAGCCAAGCCTAAAGAAAATCTATGGTCTCAAAACTGTAAATTTATAACAAAATCTAATTAGACAGGCACATGTCAAAGAAAAAATGAAGAAGCTAAGCTTACAAAATCACTAATCTATGGATTCACAAATATACACATAAAACTTGAAAATATAGGAGGAGAAGCAAGCAAGTTTTTGAGTATGATCAACTTACACTGCCAGTTGGATACCAAAATGATAGCTATAGCTGTGCCGCTTCATTGTTTAGGTGCAGGTGATGCAAAAGCATTCTTTCAGGTCGCATCCTAATTCTAGGCACAAGATCAATGTACATCAATGCTTTAATTTTTATCCACTGACCCATACTTTCACACTTTGAAGATTCCACAAGAGTCCATATTTTTCAGAAAGTGTTCTAGTAATGTTTAAAGAGACTTGTCATCATTGTAGCGGGCACTACTCACTGGTACATTGTGGCACTGGAGTGGGGGAACTATTCATGGTATGGTTGTGGAATTTATACGAGACCTTTTTTGTCTTTTAGGTTTTCTTTTTAATGCTTTTATTGATGGCTAGAATTTGTTCAAGAACTAATGTTGTTGGGATTTTGAGTTTATATAAGGGTTGTAAAGTTGGTGCCCTCTATCCTTAGAAATGATACTTGAGTTAATTTGATCGAAAGAAAGAAGAAAGCCAAAGTTTGGCTCTCTCTCTCTCTTTCTCTCTCTCTCTCTCTCTCTCTCTCTTTCTCTAAGTATCTAGGATTTGCACCCTGGACCTTTGAAAGGCAAGCCCTTAGGGGTGGGGTGCCAGCCAACTGTACTAATAGTTAACCTATATTCTTCCCCCCTTATTCTACATTCTTGTATTTTCTTCCTATTGTTCTTTCTGTCTACTATCCGTTTTCTGCAGTTAATACCTCAGCTTAATCTGATTGTGTTTAGATTTATTATTGATTTGTTTTGAATCGCTTTGATTCCTTAAGGCCAGTAGAAGCCTTGCCATCCCTTACTGACACAAGAAAACGCTTCAAAAGCTTTTTCCTGTTCATAAAACCTTAGAAGTAACTATATATCACTACTTAATGACACTAGAAACATTCCAAAAGAACTATTGATCCCTGTTTTCTTCCTAATCTTGTGACTAATTCCGACTTTTATACAGCAGACCCTAAAATTGCCCACCTCTAAAATCCTAACCTTTCAAGGTCCAAAGCTGCACATATGCAGCCCTAACCCAATGTACTACATAGTCTCCTAAGTGTAAGTGAGGAAATGATCCAGGAAATGGAATGTGAAAACCCACTCTATCCACAAAACAAATTGACTAATCCTTGGTGTCTCAAACACATTTAAAAAAAAAAAAAAAAATTAAACATCAACTACAGATTTAGATAAGGCATAACCTAAATACTCTATTAATTTCTTATTAAGTAATTCATAAATCATTGCATTTAAACTTTCCACCAATCTTGTAGTATCATCTTCATGAAACAACTACCATATATGAGAGCATTTTTACAAAGTTACAGTAAATCTATGTAGCCTGTCCACGCTATTCTTTCAAATTTGTAAGTTAAGAACTATGCAGCTTGTCAAACCATAATCAACTTCTGATTTTCTCATAAATTATACCATTGGTCATTGTAATGCATTCAGACTCTATTAGAGAAAGGAATGAAGCAATGCATGCAAGCATCGACACTTTTGTCTTCATATATTACTAACCATACCGCAAGATGTTCCCTGAAACAAAGAAATTATGTGGAGCCAAGTACTGGTAATGATAGAGATGCCTGACAAGAAATTGCTGTAATGTAAAAAAGCTTGTGACCCCAATCCTATGAACTTCTCTCAAGCAACTGCTTTGATATTTTCCATTACAAAAAAATACTGAATGAAAAATACCAATCTGTACCTAATTATCAAATACAGTATTTTACTCTACCATAAAACATCCAACTCCTAAAGAACCATAATAGCAGCATTCAACAATTCACCATTATAATTCATAAGTACATTCTGTATAATGGACATTAATCCTTTCAAATATTAAAATCCATGCCTTCCAAATATTAGAAATACAAAATCGAAGAACATTAAAAAAAAGGAAAAAGTATAACAGGAGGAAAAAATACATACTTTCACACAAAAAGCCCATCTCAACCAAGCGAATATAATGTTTATGTATCAAAACCAATGTTGGTAATGTTGGATAAAATAATATAAATGGAGACCTCTACCGTAAGACTACTTAGAAAGCATCCCCAAAGTTCAGGGTATACAATTAAGAAAATCTTAGTATAACACCAGATATGATTCATAAGTAGAACCTAATCACGGTCACAGAAGCAACGGTTATATAATTGAGATAAGAAAGAACTCAAATCACAGGGCAGAACACCAAGTCATCACCAAGAAGAGAACCCCATTCCAGTATCAAGAACCAATCAAAGAAGAAAAGAGAATATTGGAGGGATTGAAAGGAGAGTCTCACACTGCTCGATCGAGATGCTTGCCGGCCTTCCAGTAGGCGTAGGCCATGGTGAACTGGTAGAGATCGGTGAGGAGAGGTGTCACGATCGGATTCGTCGCCTGCGGGACCGATCGCCCTTCCTCTCTCACCGGTCCGTTCACGTTCGCGTTCGCGTTCGCGTTCGCCATCGAATCCAGCGTTCTTCGTCTCTCTCTTGGCTAGGGTTCCTTTCAATCAAGAGGGTGGGTTGGGGGCGTTCAAAAGGAGCGGGGGAAATAGATAGACCAGGCGTGAAGGAGGGGCAGAGCGGGAGCGGGAGTGGGAGTGGGGTTAGGGGTAGTACTAGTAGTAAGCGACCGTTGGAAGGGCGAGGGGACGAGAGCCGATTCCGTCGGGCGACGCGGTGAGCATATCCGCCGTGGACGGCAACGCAATCAAGGGCCGTTAGACTAGCTGCTCTTCTTATCTTCAGGTATTTTCTTCCTTCTCATGCGTCCCTTTGTTTCCGTCAATTGTCTTAGAATTTTTTCTCCCCTACCTTCTTGAATCGATGGCCGGTCAAGAGAAAAGCAAAAAAATGAAATATATTTATATATATATTTATTTATTTATTTTCTTAGGTAAAAAACAAATCTGATCAAAATTGAGGCTTGGAAGCGATTTAAATCCAAATTATTGATATCCCAACATCTAGTTTAATCGAGTGAGCCAATCAATTAGCAAAAATATATATTTTAATATATCATTAGTGTTCATCAAAAAAAAACTATGACTTATTTCTTCTTTATCTGGAAGAGGTTCTACATTCACACATCCGCAAGTGTTTCTCCGTATGTTTGATGATAGGATGAAATGATACATGCAACATTTTATTTTATCTTTTTAATAAAGCCATGATTATTTTTTTAAAAAATAATTATTAATAAAAAAATTTTATACATTCGTATGATTATAATTTTATGCCGGCTATAAATCTACATACGAAATATTTGTAGCATTAATGCAAACGTTTCAAGCGTATCTCTTAGTCTAATAAACTTATCAGTGAATCGAATTTATATGGTCTTAAAAGCTTGAATTAAAGTTAATTAGTAGTAAATCTTACAGTTTACACTTTTCTTCTTTTTAACTGATGACGTTTTCGTTGCATATTATAAGCTAATTAAAATTTATTCGAGTACGATCATTAATACTATAAAAGTAACTCTGCATTATGACGAAACTCTTTCTATCACTATTTTTATGGGTCAGTCCTTTCCTTTTGCTCATCAACTTTTGCACATTTAAATTGTCGCACGCTAATACTTATTTGGATCGAATGCATAACATAGTGTTGCATAACTCTTAAGTTATACTAAGGGGGTTAGGTGATCATACTCGATCCAAATAAGAATTGAAATGTGATAGTTTGAAATAAGGATTGTAGTGTGATAGTTAATATTTCAATACTGTAAAATTGAAAAAAATAGAGATAGATTAAAAATTATATTAAAAAAATAAAAAAATTATATTTTATATCTAAAAAAATTAAATGAAGAAATTTTAAAAAAAAAACTCATGTAACTAATTCCAGTTAATCTGAAATTAATACTCAGCCGTTCTTGTTACTGTTGAAAGTGCTCCTTATAAAAAAATATATCTAATCAATGTGCAAGTTAGCATATTCGCTTGAATTTGTTATAGGTTGGTCTGAGATGACTACAAAAACCTTGAATACAAAGTAGTTTTCTAACTCAGAATTTTGTCCTTGACCCCAGCTGGTCTGCAAGAACGCCAATGCCGTTCTTCAAGTCCAAAGTCTAAACTGGTAAATAAATCTTTCTTGACGCCTACGTTGGGCAAGAATGTTATCTTGTCCTTGAGCTCCATTTGATTCTAGCCTCAGAATAGGGTGGACTACTTAGCCACAAGGTTTGGCCAAGGTTTGGATATAAGTGATTGTGTGATTAGCTAGCATACCTTCTGCAAGCATCAAATTAAATTCGTGTGATTCACTTCATCACAAAATGAAAGTTAAAGATATAGTACATAGATCCCAAAAGTCCAAGTTGAAATCAAATCTCTAATATCACCAAAAATGATTTATTTCTTCAACATAATCACGGTCTCATCTTGATGTATAACCAAAATTGTTGAACATGGACTTAGTTGTCCCAAATACAAGTAAGCTAGATTTACTTTAAGACTCTTGCTTGGGGTTGACCTTGAATAATTGAAATGGCTAAAATCAACCCATGCCATTTATTGTTATAAATAGTTTTTACCCAATCACTAGGTGTCGTCATTCAAGATAATTGAACCAAATTATGATTTAAGCATGATCAATTTATAAACCAAAGAGATAATGAAGCCCAATAAATAGAACTCAATCCGATTTTTTGAAATTAATAATTTATACAAACTAATTTTACCTTGTCTACGTATGATTAGATTCCAATCAAAAATCAATCAGCTAGTTCCCTTTTAATTTACAAGTATATTTAATATTTTTCTATAGCAATTTCACTAACAATTAAAGTACTTGGAATCAAATTAATAATGCTAAAAAAATTGATCAACAAATAGATCTATGATAATTGACTAGGCAACCCATTATAGCATGCTTGCTTTATTGAAGGATTTTTCATGCAGTGAGATGTGTAGTTGCTTAACCAAGATATTAACTTAAATATCTTATTATTTTTAAAAAAATGTTCCAGCGAGTCAACTTGATAGCTTAGACCAATTATGACTTGTTCTAGGTTAGATGTATAAGCAAGAAGAGATTAAAATCATTGAAATTCATTATACAATCAAAAAAAAAAAACAATTAACATCTATATTAGTTAAAAAAAAACTTAAATATTTTATATTTATTTCATACTCTCTATATAAGAAGTCAACTAAGACAAATTCAAAATGTAGTAATCATTTTTCAGCATTTAAATTTGAAACATTAAATAGATAGGAAACTGCAAATATATATTTATATGCTATTTGAAATTTGAAGCTAAAAAGTTGCTTGTTAATCACCGTTACCTTCTCTAAAAAAAAGAAAAAAAAAAGACATTAATGAGATAGGACAATATGGCCCGCGGCTTTACTATAGAAATATGCTACATGATAGTATAAGGATATGATATAATAGTAAAGAAATATGATATAACATCACAGAAATATGATATACATATAGTAGCGGGATATGATATAATAGCAAAGAGATATTATATACTTATACCCTTATGCTGCTATAAGTATATTATATTTCTATGCTGCTATATCATATTTCTTTACTACTACATCACATTTATATGCTAATATATTATATTTCTATACTATTATATTATATTCCTATGCTATTAGATCATATCCATATGCTACAATATCATATCCATATATTACTATATTTAGAGATGGCAATGGGCTAGGCTAAAGGGAAAAAGAGAGGTCCGAGACATCGGGTTGGGCTGGGCTCGAGCTAATCACTGTTAATCGAGGCCTAACCTGGTTAGGATTTTTTTAAAGCTCGAGCTTAGCCCAACACGTGCTGTTATACATATTATAGTTCTATAATATATATAATATATACATAAATATAGTTATAAAAAAAGTTGGTGCTTTGGTTAGAGCACTGACACCTTATCAAAAGGTTTTGTGCTTAGATTTGATCCTTTTTTTAATTCAAAAATTTATATTGTATATATAAATATTATATATATATATATATATATATATATATATATATTCGGTGAGGTTAAGTCCAGTTTATTTTTTTTAAGCCTAGGCTCAATTTGAAATTTGAAATGGGTTTAAATATTTATGCTTAATCGGAACCCTATAAGCTAAAATTTATGGCCCTAGGCATGTAAAGTTTTGGATGGACCCATTAGTCCATCTCTATCTATATTCCTGCACTATTATATCATATTTTTATTTTATTTCATCATATTTTAGCAAGCATATTTCTTTAATAAAGGTGTAGATTGTTCCATTCTATAATGGGTAACTTTTTGAATTTAAAATTTGTATGAAACTAATAATAATGAGAAAGATGACTGAGTTTAAACTTGACTATATAAAAATAAAATAAAATTATATATATATATATATATATATATGATTTGGCCTGGTCGTAGATTGGAAGCAAGAAGATTCAAAGCTGTACAGCAAGCCATGGTATCATCAATTAAGAAGCAACCACGGTTGGTGGGATGGTTCTTGTTCTTGTACTCCCCCTGCATCGTTGTCTGGTACGTTCCGAGCAAAACGGGCAGCCACGCCTTGAAGAAAAAAACCACCACGCTGAAGTTGGAACGAAGAACAGGTGCGTGTTCACACTTCTCATACCAAGTCAAGCACATGCCTTGGAACTTCCCTAGAGCCATCACTTCATTTTGAGAACAAACAATGGACACCGCCCATTGAGACAATGAAATAAAAAAGAAACAGATGAGAAACTGATCACTTGGGAAAGAAAAAAAAAAAAAAAAAAAAAAAAGAAGAGAAGGAAGTCTTGCAAAAAAACAAAACAGGTGATGAAAATTTCTTCTCTGCATACTAACTGTAATGCGACTGAGTGGAGAAATAGAAGAGTTACACGCCACCTCCGTAACTCTTTTTCGTGAAATTTTTGTGTTTACTTAACAGGCATTCCTCATAAGACACGGCAGAGAATTGCTGGAAGATAGACTTCACCAGCGCAAGAATCTCAGCAAGAAATTAAGTTATACAGCTGATGTTGAACTTTGTCATTAACATAAGGATGCATTTATAAAAATTATAATAGCAATATTTTTTTATAAAAGTTTTAATGATGTAAAAGTTTTTTTTGTTAATTATATTTGATTGTATTTATGAATGTGAGGTTATTTAATATTTTATTAATTTTAATGCTCTTTTTTTTTCATATTTTGAATTATTTTTATCTTTAATCCAGCCAACCTATCCTTCTAGATTAATAATTTGAAAGATAAAGTAAAAAATATATATTTTTAAAAAATAATTTCATATCAAATATTCTTAAAAAAGGTTAAAAATATATTTTTTTAAAAAATAATTATAGGAGTATTTTTCACATTTTGAGTACTGCCAAGGCCGTGTGGTGTCACGTAAAGGCTTTTGGATTGAGGAGTAATAAAAAATTTACAACTCTTTTGTTTTTATTTTCTTTGTCATCGAGGAGCAATAACAAGGTTACAACTCTTTCTTTTTTTTTAGAGAGAGAGAGAAGTAAAGCGTTCTAATTATGAGCTGGGCGGCAAGCAGTTAACCTGACTTTCTTCAATTTCGGAACAGTCAAAGGCGTTCCCTTCACTCAATGCCGTTCTTCACGGCCATGAGCTCTTATCTGTTTCCAAGCCTGCCTCCAATTTTGTGTCAAATGTCAAATGTCAAATAATTGGTCAAAGAGAAATGCTACACTCATGGCAAACTAGAAAACATTGCTTGAAGACTCTGTTTTTAAGAAAAAAAAAATGTCTATGACTGTTATGCAAGCATTTGATATTTTTAAATTTATTTTTTAATATTAATTTTTTAATCATGAAATCGTTACTAAAATATAAATATTCATTTATGTAGAAGAATGTGAAATGAGAGCAAATTTTATAAGAGATCTTTTTTTTTTTTTTTATGTAAATTTGCTTTACAAAGTCACACACAAATGCCTAGTCATGCATAAAAGTATTATTAAATTAAATTTCGCTGATTCCTATTTATTACATTTTCTACATTCACTTGATTTCATAAATTGTTAAAAGAATTAATTATAATTTCCATCCATCAAAGATACAAATTATTATTTTTATATTTGAAAGTACATTATTTATTTATTGATAAATAAATATTTTTTATGTTTTATTTGTGCAACGCATTTGCTCGTCTACTAATAATAAACATTAAAGTAATAAGAAAATGCTAAGTTAAAATATACTTTTGATCCGTAAATTTTTACTCAAAATTTATTTTGGCTCTTAATCTTTTAGTTGCCATAATTTAGTCTCTCATATTTTAAGATTGTTGCATTCTTGATGCTCCATTACATAGGACTAATTAAAATTGATGGAATAGTTGATATATCATTCGAATCCAAATATATAAACTAGTTGATAAGGTGACATATTATCTATTTGATTAATTTTAATTGACTCCACATTAGGGGTCACCAATGAGTTAAGATAATTCGAGAATTGATATCAACCGAATTTACTAGGGTTGGATTGATTCAATTCTGAGTATTAATAGAGTTGGTTTTGGGTCCAAAATGTTAGAACTAACCTGTATCAAATTGATTTGGTTCTGAGTATTAGGAGGATTGATTTTGAGTTCAAAATATTAGAACTGGCTCCATCAGATTAGATTTTAGTATCAAAATTTGATTTAAGAATTGATTATCTTTTTTTTAAGCATAATTATTTTTAAAAAAAATAGGTGCTTTCTGGCGTCAAAGTTGAGATATCAGATATATTTCATAAGTTGCCTGTTATCTCTGCTAAAAAACTTTAAATATTAAATTAAATATTATATATATATTGAATATAACTAAAATAAATTCTAACTATTAGATACCAAATGTGTCAAATAAGAAGGAATCAAAAAAAAATTAATTCTATCTTAAAATTAATTTGAAATTGAATCATGAAACGGTTTTATGTTGGCTTCAAGGTATGATTGGCTTAGCTGTGAATTCAAAATTTTAGAATCAATTTAAATTAAATTAGTTTTCAATTCTTAATTTAAGTCTGATTCAATCCGATTTAAGCTCGAATGTAATGGTTTTTGAAACATAAAAAGTTATAACATAGCAATCGAATGGGTAAGGATTAAAATGAATTTAAATCGAAGATCAAAAAGCATATTTTGATACAAATGCTACATGGATGTCTCTGTCTCTATAGCAGCACTGTCTTGTTTGCATCAATGTCAGTCCACATCCTCGTTTTGTTGTTGCTCTGGATAAGGGCGGACATGCGTGCAGTCCAGCCAAAACGGTGTCGGTATTCTACGTTCACAGCCGCCCGCCTTCCTTGAAAACAATTCGACGGTAACCAAGCGAAATCAAAGAAATTACCAGGTCCCTTGCACGGCAAGGACACGCCTCATCAGAATTAAAACACGGAGCAATAAAAACCCAAGACGCCAGTTTCATCAGCGATGTTGTGAGTCGGTTTAGAGTTTTCCAACATAATAATAAATAACTCCGAAATAAAATATCAACCATTTGCGATATACTGCGATATGTCATCAGTTCTCTTGCCTCAGGAGACTTTAAACAGTTAGTCGGCAAGAGAACTTTAAACAGTCGGTCATCTCCACCAACTCCGGCTCATAGTCTTCCAGTCTTTTAGAATGGAGACGACGTTCGCGGAGTGGGATGGGTGGGATTCGCCGATTGGTCTGTGGATCTGCTTGATGTGATTACTAATTATCCCACGAACCGGATTAATCTTAAACCATAAAAATAATTAAAATATAATTAAAATTAAAGGTAAAGAAAAAACTCATCACTAGATATCTTCGCGTCCTCTTCTTCTCGTAATCCAAATGGAGTCACATGTACGGCCTCTTAAACATCACTATCCTCTTCGCTGGCATCAGTATGTGCAGATCTTTGCTAATTTTAATATTGATTTAAACATTATTTTTGAAGTTAATGATGATTGGAAACTATTTTCTAAAATAATGCCTATTATACATGGCATCTTACAATTTTTTTTTTCCACGTAGGCACTGATTTGATTTAATTTTAAAAAGTAAAAATAAGATAAAAATTTTAAGATACAATTTTTATATTATTTTAGGTATATATATATATATGTATGCAATGCATTGATATAGTTAATAAAAAAATAATATATATATATATATAATTTTATTTAATTTATATTATTAAATTTAAATTATAAAAATAATATTTTTAAAAGAACAATTAAATATGAGATAAATTAAATCTATGTATGAGATAATTTTTTTTAAAATTTCAAAAAAAATTAATTGATTTGCTGTAAACTTTTTTTTGTATTATTCTAAATTTTAAAAACCTATTCAATGGTTGTTATTGGATGGAGAGACAAAGAAAAAAAAAAATCTAAGACATTGACGAAATGATAATTTTTATTTTTTCATATATTTTATGAATATAACAAGATGTTAGATTCGAATGGTGTTGGTTGAGCAGTAAAATTTAAGAAAATAGTAGCAGTTTATGTGATTCCTATAAAAAATAAAAAATTCATAACCTTTTTTTACTTAGAGTAGAGATAATAAAAACATAGAAGCAGTGGGATTGATTGGAATAGAAAGAAGGAAGATAGTTAGGCTTGAAATGTGACCAAAATAAAAATAAAAAGCAGTACGTAAAAAGAACAAAAGTCTCTAAAAGTATTAAATAAGGCTGACATATGGCAATAAAATGGTAAATCTTTTTGACTTTATTATATTTATATAAATGTAGTAAGATCGTAGCTTCGAATGATGCCGGTGGAAGGGGAAATTTAAGAAAATAGTAGTAGTCCGTGTGATTCCTTTGAAAAAACAAAAAATTTTATAACCATTTTTTCACTTAAACTAAAATTTCTAAAGGAATATAAGCCGTTGGATTGATTGGAATTTGAAAGAAAGAAGGTAATTAGGCGTAACAGGTGGCCAAAACAAAGCACAAGAAAAAAAGAAAACCGTACATAAAAACAAAATCTAAAAAAATAGTAACAGCCCGTATATTTCTTATAAAAAAAAATATTTGTAACCTTTTTTTATTTAGAACAGTGATTCTAAAGACACATCATGAGCTATTGGACTTACTGGAATAGAAAGAAAGAAGGCAGTTGGGCTTGATACGTAATAACATATATAAAAAAAAAAAAAAGAGAGAAAGTTGTACATAAAAAGAACAAGTCTCAAAGAGTGCTGAATAAGGCTGACATGTGGCAATAGAGGGATAAACTTTTTGGTTTACTGTATTACTGGTATATGTCTGTGTAATGCATTGGCACTGATTTAATTAATAAAAAAATAATATTAAATTTAAATTATAAAATTTAAAATTTAAATTTTAAATTAAAGATAAGATAAACTGAATATATATTAGATTAAATTATTTTTAATTTATTGTTTCAAATCAATTCTTTGTAATACAGGTGTGATTATTATAAAAATTACTGTTATAATCCTAAGAAAATATTTTGATTTCACGGTTAAATAATATTCACAAGCAATGATTTTATTAGTAAAATAAAAAATATAAATTTATATTTTTAAAATTTAATATTATTAAATTTAAATTATAATACAATTATTTTTTAATTAAAATTTAAAGATGAGATAAATAGAATATATGTATTAGATTAAATTATTTTAAATTTAAAAATATTAATTTGAAAATATAGATTGAAAAATAGATGAAATATTTTCAATAGATGAAATAAAATTCTTTATAATAGATGTATGATTATTATAAAACTTGCTACTTTAGTTTTAAGAAAACTTCTCACTATCATGTTTTCTTTAGTTAATGTTTTAATTTTATATGGTATAAAAGAAAAGGAGTTGATTTTTAAACTATTTCATTGTCTATCATTTATTTCTCATACTTTTTATTCTATTATTTTATTTTTTAAAAATAAATATAATTCAACATTTAAATATCATTTAAATATTAAATATATATTTATAAATATATAAAAAATATATAAATACAAATACTCATTCTGAGTTGGTTGGGCTTATTTTTTCTAAGCATAGACACAACTTCCTTATTTATCAAGAAGGAGAAAAACCTTGCATCCAAGGACTTGCTTTTTATGAAATGAAGGAAAGAAAAAAGTCAAATATGAGTTGAAATAAAAAAGATAAACTATGACTCATTATAAAATATAAGTAAAAAAATAAAAAAAGAAAAAAAACCAAACATTTATTATAAAATGATATAAAAAATAAAAAAAGAAAAAAAATCTAAATATGAGTTGAAATAAAAAAAAAAAATTATGACTCACTATCAAATGAAAGCAAAAAAATAAAAAAGTTATAAAATGAAAGTGAAAAAATAAAAAAAGAAAAAAAAGAGCCAAACATGAGTTGAAATTAAAAAGAAAAATTATGATTCCTTACAAAATAAAGCAAAACAACTAAAAAGATATAAAATAAAAGCAAAAAATGATAAAAAAAGGTAAAAAGAAAGAGCCAAACATTTGTTGAAAATGGAAGTTAAAAAAATGAAAAGTTATGAATAGAAGTGAAAAAATGAAAAAAAAAAAGCTAACATTTGCTATAAAATGAAAGTGAAAAAAAAGAGCCAAATGTTATGAAAGTGAAAGAAAAGGGGGAAAGGGAAAAAGAAAGATAAGTTATAACATGGAAGGAAAAAATGAAAAAATAGATGAAAGTGAAAATTGATTAAAAATAAAATGGAAGCGAAAAAATAAAAAAAAACTAAACTTTTGTTATAAAATGAAAGTGAAAAAGTAGAAAAGAGAAGAAGCCAAACATATACATATAGGGAGTGGAACTATGGTTAACCGAATGGAAGAATGCTATAATACTACTATAGCAATTAGAACTACCAAAAAAAATTTGAAAGGAATATCATTTCATGTGAAAAGATTTGCTTCATTAATTATTATTTAATTTAGGCATACACATGGCAGCAATAGAATAAATTTTCTTAGATTTGTTGTATTAGATTAGATATTAGGTTAGATTAGATTTGTGTGGCGACTGCGCACTGTATTTTTTGGTATCATGTATGGTTGTCAAACTAACCCCCTCTCCACTAGGGGCAACAAATCGTGATAATAGGTTGTAAATGAGTCAGACCAATTTTAAAATATAATGATAATAGATCAACTCGAACCCAGTCCATTTATTAATTGGGTCAGAAATCTAAACCTAAATCTGACCTAAGTATTACATGGGTTACACAACATGACCTATATAACCTGTTTAACCTATATAACCTTTGTAATATGTATAACCCATATAACTTGTATAATCTGTATAAAACTTGTGCAATCCATATAACCTTTGCAACATGTTTAATACCAATTTATTTATAAAATAATTATATATTAAAAATTATAATTAAAGAACAAATAATTTTTTTATTTAAAAAAAGAAAGATAAGCATAAAATCCTTATATAAGCATATAATCATCATCATAAAATAATTTAAATTAAAAAGTAATATTAATTTAAATAAATAGGTCTAGTAAGCCATATTCGGGTTAGCGGGCTGAGTTATGGATCAATAATCGAGTCCATTGCTTATCAATTTCGAGTTAGTGGGTTAACCCATAACCGAACTTGTTTACTAATTGTATTTAATGGAACAATTCGTTTTTAACCTAAACCCATTTATACTCAACTCAACCCCGCTAATTTCGTGTCGAGTCATGTTCACAGGTTGCGTCTAGAATTACTACCCCTATAAGCACCAAAAAGCACTATATACGTGACTATATGGATCCAGTATAAGCACCAAAACCACTGTATGCATGATTGTATAACTTCAAAGCATGACTGACGCTTTTGATATTGGCATATGGTTGGCAAAGATATCAATCGTTAAAGAATTCTTTCACAATGCTCGAATGCCATGTGCCTAAAATCCACATTTATTACACATTCTTAAATGTCAAAGCCTGCTGGTACTAAGTCATTGTAGGCCATAAGTTTGTGTAATATGTTATATAAACTTGTGACAAAGATTCTTACCAATCATATTCATAAGGTGATCCAAAATCTGATCTCTAAGGAGTAGGTGGCTTTCATTAGTAGGTGATGTATTTAGGATAATATTTTGATTGCTCATGAAGTTATTCATTCTTGAAAAGGGCAGCTAAGTGAAGTCCTTTGATGGCTATTAAAATTGACATGGAGAGGGCATACGATTGAGTTGATTGAAATTATCTTACCACGGTCCTTCATTCCTTTGATTTCCCTATGAAGATGATTAAGTAGATTTTTGCCTGTATCCATCAACCATAATTTACAGTGCTAGTGAATGGCTCACCTTCTGAATTCTTCTCTTCTTCCATGGCATTGCGTCAGGATGTCCTCTATCACCTTATTTATTCATTTTACGTGCTGAGATACTGGCCAAAAGCTTAAAGATGGAGATGTCTATTGAAAGAATTAAAGGGTTTCAGCCTAAAAGGCAAGGTCCTTAAATTAGTTACCTTATGTTTGTTGTTGATTATCTCTTTCTGTCTAGAGACAAACTTTCTGATTGCCAAGTCTTTAAATCAATTCTTCATGTTTATTGCTCTCAATTTGGATAGGCGGTCAATCTATTTAAGCTAGTGGTATTGTTTAGCCCAAAGATTGATCCTAGCCTAGCATCCATTCTATCTAAATGTTTGAGGATCCAGCAAGTTCATAGTTTGGGTACTTATCTAGGGACTCCTTTGAAGGGTTCTAGACTTAATCAGATTGATTTGCAACCTATCAAAGACAAAATCATGACCAAACTGGATGCTTGAAAATGGAGGCATCTGTCTTTGTCAAGGAGAGTAGATTTGATTAGGTTTGTTCTGTGTGCTTTGTTTACTCACATTGTTGTGAGTGTTGCCATTCCTTACAGTATTAGAGTTTGATTTAATAAGCTTTTTAGATATTTTCTTTGGGAGCATGATTCCTCTAAATGTTCTCTCCATACTATTTGCTGGGATAAAACTTGCTGCCCAATTAAGGAAGGGGGTCTGCGTATCCCATCTCTGTCTTTGTGGGGGTTTACTTTGATTTGGAAACTTGCCAGTAGGTTATTGTTAAATCCCTAGAGTTTGTGCGCTCATTTGCTTTTTTCTTAAGTATAAGTTTTTGAGGGCTTGAAGTTATTATGTACCACCAAGGAATAAATCTACTTTATGGAAGAAGATCTATGGGCTCTTTCCTCTTCTCTACCCTCAGTTATAATGGTCTATTAGTAATGGGACATTAGTTCACATTGATTCTCTGCCTTGGTTCTCTAGGTTACCATTAAGTATGTTGCTTCTTTACTATGAGATCTTTGTTACTTAGCATTTGGCTATTGTTGATAATCTAATCCTTAAGAATGGTGGTTGGAATCATACTCTCTTGTCTGCTATTTTTTCTGTTTCTATGGTTAATGATATTTTAGCCATTCTAGTGGCAAGGAGTCTATTCAGAGATTATTTATGTTGAGATCCAAATTCCATGCCTCGAGCTTCATTGCACGATATTTCTAAGATATTGATAAATGATGTATCTCCTCTTCCTTCATCTCCGGTGAGGTTGGTTTGGAGAATTAAGGCCCAACAAAGAGTTCTTTTCTTTCTATGGAAGCTGTGGCAGGGGGATCTTCTCACTACACATCTTTTATCTTTTCAGATTTTTTCTATCCTGCTTATTTATAAGTGGCATTGTCTAGAGAATGAAACATTGGACTATTTGTTTTTTGAATGTCAGAAGTCTCTGTTGACTTGAGAGAGGTTGCGAAGGTGCTTTCCAGTAATTCAATCTATTCAGCAAGTTTTTAACTATTTATTTGCTATACCCACTAATACGAGGAGGAATCAGTTAATATGTATATATTTGCTTTAGTATATTTGAAAGGCCCGCAATGAGAAAGTATTTCAAGGCAAATTATTTAATTCAATATGGGTGGCCAGACAAGCAATTTGTCGAGCAAAGAAATGGTCTTGTAGTTCTCAAACTATTGGTTCTTCTAGTATCTACGGTGATTTTTTAAACCATTCTATGGTTTCTTCTCCTACACTTGTTTCTTGGTTGCCCTTACAATTAGGTTTTATCAAAGTTAATTTTGATGGATCTGTGCATTCTGATTTAGCTGGAGCATCAGCAATTATTCAGGGTCATAGTGGGCAAGTTTTGCTTGCATTGATCATTCATCTATAGACTAAATTTATTATAGTAGCTAAATTAACTAGGGTATGGTATGGATTTTGTGCGGCAATTTCTCACTTTCAACAATCAAACATTATCTTGAAAGGTGACTTGATGATGGTGGTTTTTTGGATTCGTGACAAAGATGCCAGTTTCCATCCTTTTTTAAGGGCTTTGAAATAGCATTGTCAGTCTATGCTAAGATTCCTCTATTCATATGTGTTTAGAGAAGCAAATCAAATGGTCAATTTCATAGCAAATTTAGTTGCAACAAGCAAGGAAAATTTTTAAATTTTTTTTTGAATTTCATCCTAAACTATCCTAGCTAATTGCAGCTGATGCCTATGGAATAATATTTGTGCGAGTGTAACTCCTACTTTTGTTACCAAAATAAAAAAAAAAACCCTCATATAATTCTCCAAGTAAAATCTCTTCCAGTCATTTTATCATCTCAAAAAATTAGCTATACGATATATTTAGAAAAAAATGGATTTTGGCATTGCGACAATAAAGGTCAATGATTTATAATACAATAACAACATTTTTACAATAGAGTAAAATAGAATTAAGAAATATTGCAATGATAAAAACTTGGCACCCCGAGACTATCTTTTTCTATGTTTAGAGAAATTCTTTCAAGGTTTGAGTACCAAACTTACCTTTTAATTAGTAGGTGCTATCTTTCAATTATAGCTTAGCTTGCTAACATCCAATTAGGTTGACTTTCAATTCCATAATTTGATTCCTCAGTCCGACCCAAAAGTTGATCACTTTTCTTTTAAGCAAAATTAAAAATAAAAATTAACTACTTTTAGAAATTAAACATGAGACATCATGTATACTTTTAAATTATCTATCATCTTCATAAAAAAATAATAATAATAATTAATCAACAAATGCTATACATATTAAGAAAAAAATTTTAACCATTCCATACCAACGTACGAAATAAAAAAAATACAAAATTACTTCTATTCTGAAATTAATTTAAAATTGAATCAAACTGATTTGATCATTTCTGTATTAATTTCAAGGCATGAACGGATTGATTTTGAATCTAAAATTTTAAAATTAATTTTAATTAAATTAATTTTAAATTCTGATCTAAAACTAACGTAATCCAAGCTTACTAAACTTCAGCAGCTGAAAGGTTAAAAGGATCAAAATGAATTTTTAAGCCGAGGTCCGTGGATCAAAAAGCATATTTCGGCAAAATGCTACATGGATGTCTCCAATAACAGCATTGTCCTATGCACAGCAAAGCCAGTCCGCACTTTGGCAAAAGCCAAGACAAAAGCGCTCCACCCAAAACGGTCTCGGTGAGCCACGTTCGCAGCTGCCTGCCTTCCTTGAAAAGAGTATAACAGGACAAAGTCTCCGGCAACCAAGCGAAATCGAAGTAGTTATCAGATGCCTTGCACGCACGTAACGACACGCCTCATGCGAATTAAAATGGAGCAATAAAAACGCAACACGCCAGCTGAGTGGCTTCATAGGTGACTCTTTTGAGTCACCTTAGGATTTTCCGATTAATAAATAAAATATCAACATACACTGCGATATGACAGCTCTTCTTCTCTTGCCCTACCATGAGCCTTTAAAAAAGCCGGCCATCTCCACCTACTCCGCCACTTGCCGCGGGGGTACCCACGAGGCTGGCAGTGGACACATGGGCGGCTAATAGTCTTCCAGACTTTCAGAATGGAAGCGCTATTCCCGGAATGGGGGGGGGGGGGGGGGATGGGTGATATTCGTCAGTTGTGCCATCGCTAATTAAAATTAAACCACATAAATAATTCAAATATAATTAAAATTAAAGATATGATCTATAATGAATGATAAAGAAAAAACTCATCACCAGGTATCTTCCCGTCCTCTTCTTCTCGTAATCCAAACGTGGCCGCATGTGCGTCCTCTTAATTAAACATCATTATCCTCTTCATCGCTCGCCACCCCATCTTATCTCCTCTCTCTCCTCCTCTTTTTTTTTTTTTACTGAGGTCGGCCCAGTGCACTGCATGCCTCTTCATTTTCTAATCACATCACTTTGGGTCTTCCCTTAGTGACAACGCTCGACGCCCTCTAATTTGAAACTTCCTCGCCAGTTACACCTCATTTTTAACCCCATCTTAGTCTTCTCAGCTACTTTGTAGGATGTCATCTTTGCCCAAAAGCACCACATCAACCATGTTATCATAAGCACAACTCACTTTCCCAACACTGATGCCTCTCACCACCCTTTTATTTTATTTTATTTTATTTTATTTAGGGCCACCATATCAAGGAAATATGAAAATAAACATATGAAGGACAAAACCAAGGCTCTATAATTACTGGTCCAAGCTATTGAAGACAGCTACATCAGATAGCTGGTTAAAAAGAACTTATCTTTTCTGGCAAAATCAGTTATAAATTAATTTTTTTTTTGCAAAATCCACAAAAAACATTATAGAAATAATTATGATCAATTAATTGTGATAAGATTATGTTTAATCTCACGTTGTATATTTTTTTTTTATTTATATCAAGTAATTTATATATTCTTTTATTCTTCATTTTGCCTAGTTCTACCTAAAAGACCTATTTATTGGGAGAAAAGTGTTGTTATGATTGAACTTCTTTAAAGGTATGCTATGTAGATCTTTTTTTTTTTATTTTATTTTAATTAAATATAAAAGCACCATAATTAAAAAGTGTCTTTCTTTCTTCTTGTTATATTTGATATAAAATAATGAAAATAACAAGTAAAATTGGCTAATGAGGTTGTAGTTTTAAGACTTGGATGATGTGCTTTGACCTGAATGATTATCTATAAATAAGCCTTATGCCCTTTCTCTCAAAAAAATACATATATATGCTTCTTTTTTAAAGATTTCATGCCAGGATTCATAACTAATGGTTGAGAAAGCCATTTCAACCATATAATACGAGTAATTGGAGAAGAAGGATAGAAGGCTCATTTTGGGTAGGTAGATATTTGTATTTTTTTCTCTCTAAATAAAATTGCATTAAATATTAAGATTTGGAAGTAAAGGAACTGTTAGGTCATCTTGAAAATGACATTAATATTATCCATTAGAAAAGGCCACATTTGGCATCATTCATGCATACCTAAAGACTTTAGCATCATATAAATCAGTTTTTAAAAGAGAAACATATATAACAAAATATACAGAGTGAAGTACATGTCCAGACATACACATCATCCATGTCCACTCATTTTCTCAGCATGAGCTTCAAAGCTTTGGCATGATGTCCTTGTTCTCTCTAGGATAATCCCACATATATGGTTGTAGTTGTACTTGGTCCATTATATTTCTTTGCAAAAAATTATTAGAAAACATGTCGGCAATTAATCTCAGAAATTTATGCTGTGGAGAAAGATGGATAATATATGTCAGACTTAACATAAATTATAATACAGACTTATATTAAGAGGCTTTGCAATAAATTGGGGGAACATCAGATAAGTTGAGGACCGCATCATAGGGGGTTGGGTGGGGGAAAAAGAAATGGAAACGCTTCTCTTGGCAGATTAATGCAGTCATGGGGTCAGGCGAGAACCAAACAAAGACAGATAACCTTTTATCTATGTATATCATTTGCGTAACGTCAGATAAAGTTCAGGACCACATCATAGGGGGTTGGGTGAGGAAAAAAAAAAGGAAACGCTTCTCTCGGCACATTAATGCATTCATGGGTGGGGAAGAGAACAAAACAAAGACGGATAACTACTCTACTAAGAAATGAGAGAAATGAGAGGCTAAAATCCATGCCAAGGGCCGTCTTCTATCCATTAACGTCAGATTTTGTCACCTTATATATAATAATAGTTGACATATAAATGATTTCAAATGCTTTTTATTTTTATTCATGACCAAGATACACTGCATCAGTTGGAACGCTATTGTACTGTATCACCTTAGTACCAAATGCATTGATAGTGTTATAATTTTACCAATATATTTCTCAATATCGAGATGATAAATTATATTTATCGTCAATATTTATGCACCCAACATAATTTATTTGTTATTCATCCAAAAAAAAACTGTTGTATACTATAAATATTTTCCTTTTTGGCATCATCGTTTCTAATCAAATAAAAATATTATCATTTAAGAATAATACATTAATATGAGTAACTGTTGGAAGAAAATTATGTCTTGTATACAATAACAAGAGCAGATAATGTTTGTGTCTTGGTATTATTATTGGTTTAAACTTCCTTGTAATAGCTAATGACAGGTTTTATCAGAAAATTGTTCCTTTTTCCGTTAGCAGTGTTTTGTTTTTCTTCTCTCAGGAAAGAAACATTATTCTGTTCCAAAAAGTCCAGTCAGAATATCGACTTAGAAGGTAGAGAAAATGCTGCCTTTCTTGCAAGGATAAAATGATTCTCAAAGGAGGCCTAGAGATGTGACTGCCACATGAATCCTCATCATAATATACCATTACAGCTAATAGCAGTCGCTTGGGTCCAAAGTTGAAAAAATACTATATTTTTTGATTTACAACTAGGACCTGCTGTAAAAAGAGATGAAATTGTTATATTTATATATAATGATTGTTATATTATTTTTTTGGAGAAATAACATTTTGAGGATGTTACGGTTTGGGTGGCAGTTAGGTCAGAATGATCTCAATCTAAATTCAGTCCAAATCTGAACGTAACCTTTGTATTAAATAGCTCATTCAATTTAACCTGCATAATTATTTTCATAAATGGGTCAAATCAAATTAAGGAGTTAAATAAATTTTTAAAAAAATTAAATATATTTAAAAAAAATGAGTCTTAAACTCATTGAGTATACTTCAAATAGATTAATTATATATCAAATAAGATAAATTTGGTTACATTCAAATGTAGTCAAACCTAGTTTCGATCATTTCTTCTACCCTTTGATCTATATAGTTTACGGATCTCAAAGATAGAAAAAGTGAAAAAGGTGTAATGACTCCAGTATTCATATAAATCCAAGAGTAAAAAAGATGATCGGATCCTTAACTTATATTCAAATATAACCAAATCTACCTCATATCGAATAAGTTGGACTATGATCCATCTGATCCAACTATTAAGGATTCAATTATTATACTTTTTTTAATATTTTCTTTAAAAATAAAGCTCAAATTCAAACCCTTTAATGCCACCATACAATGCTTTCATGCTTTTGAAGCTGTTGTTATTTATAACACCACCCTATAAATGAATAAAATATCACAGAATTTATTAACTATTAAACATGTTCAAATAAATTAAATAAATCAAAAATCTAGATATGAACCTAACTTATTTAATAAGCAAAATCAAAGTAACATGACTCATCAGCAAGAACATTTATGCCGAGCTAGGACTTACTTCTAGCATACCTTACACATGAACCAGGACCAAAATAAAAAGGATCGTTCAACGTGCCCTATATTATTAAATGGCAATCAAACCAAGGAAAACCGGATACAATGGTTCCCTGTTCAAAGCACACGCGGCCACCTCCAATTTACTTACAAGTTTATAACAGGCAAACGAGCTCCACTCAAAAAAGAATGCCCACCAACTCAAAGTGGGTTCCAGTGATGAAGGCCCATGCCCTCTACCTCTCATTTCCACACTATTTTATCGGTAAAATCTCCACTAAAGTTGTGCAATTGAGCGTTAAAACTATTTCTCATGTGAAAGCGCGCGTCAATTTCCTGGAAGGAGAGACTTTTCAACCCGCGTGCCCACCGGGGGCCTATAAATGAGGGCCATCTCGGCCAGGGGACCTGCATCCAGACCAGTGCTTCGTACACCAAGAAAATGGCTTCCACTCCTTCCATAGCTCTCGTCTTGCTTCTCTCCTCCCTTGCATTCTTTTCCACACCATCAGAAGCCGAGAGCTTTCCCATAGTGAAGGGCCTCTCATGGAGCTTCTACGAGTACAGCTGCCCAAACCTGGAGGTCATCGTTCGGAACTATCTGAAGGAGGCCTTCAAGAAGAACATCGGCCTCGCCGCCGGCCTCCTTCGAGTCCACTTCCACGACTGCTTCGTTCAGGCATAATTACTTTAACTGGTTCTTTAGTTAGCACGGGCTCGCTGAACTCTGTTGATGGTGACGTTATAAAAATGGCAGGGATGTGATGCGTCGGTGTTGTTGGACGGGTCGGCAAGCGGGCCGGGGGAGCAGGAGGCGCCGCCCAACCTGACACTGAGGCCGGCGGCGTTCAAGGCCATCAACGAACTCCGGGCTCTGATCGACAAGCAGTGCGGCCAGGTCGTCTCCTGCGCCGACGTCGCCGCTCTCGCTGCCCGTGACTCCGTTCACCTGGTAATATTGCTTTTGCCTCTCCTCTCTCACTCCCTCTCTTCGAGCAAGCGTGTGTCGATCACGAGAAGGCCTAAAAGAAAGAAAGAAAGAAAGAAAGAAAGAAAGAAAAAGGGTGGTTAAATTTAGCTAGGAACAAGGGTACGGGCGGTCTGTTGATGTTGACTTTGACTCTTCAACCAAGCACTCACTTTCCTCTTTGGCTGCCTTTGGATAAGGAATAGCTGCCATCCCTCATATATATTTAATTATTGGTGTTCACCCAGTCAATAACTGTACCTTTGTCAGTATATCCTTGATTAGTGAGATAAAATAATTGGAAAAAAAATAGGAGGAGAGAATTTTGGATGGTTGAAGTTATTTCACTCTCTCCCCTAGAATAAATTTATCCGGGTAATGTAGTTTCTTTTTTTTTTTTTTTTTCTTTGATCAAATAAATTTATTCATTGCTTTTTGAATGATATTTTGCTAATTAACCAGTTCACTTTGTATTATTCACTCTTTAACCAGCGTCTAAATATTAGCATAATGTATCAATGAGTGCAGATAGGTCCCCTTTTTTTTTTTTTTTTCGATAGACAATAGATTTTCTGTAGCTTTAATTGTAGAAAATCTAATAAATAAGGTTCATGATAGAACATAATAAAAAAAATGAGTAGAAAAATTAAACAAAAACCAGTGTTGCGAGGTTAACTAAGATATTTAACACACTCTTATTAATAACAATAATTATAATGAATATCTATATTATAAAAGCTTTCTCAAAGACTCATTCCTGTGTGTTGAAGAGGCAAGAAACAAGACATAAGTCAGTAGTTGATAGATATGATGTCCTTTTTAATGAGTATAGCTTCTTGTCCTGCATGACAGCGATGGATTGATCCATGAGGATAGCGTCATGTATACTAGGCGCCATGAGAAGGGAAGCCATATACCATTGTGCTTTAATATTTTTCTTGCACAAGAAATTTACTCCAGATTTAATACGGATCCTTGAGGTTAATGCGTGAGGAATTATTTTTTTTAAGAGTTTAAAACTATCATTGTAATAAAAAAAATGAAGAGAGTTGCTCAATTAATCACAATAATCTATATAGTTAATACGTGGTATGGTAGTTAAAGTACTTGAATCCAAAGCCGCGAGGATGACATGATTAACAAAATAGCTTACTCGATCTATGACGAGAGAAAAATATCATTCCCACAACCCTTGGTAACTTGGTTTCTCATCCAATAGAGGTTTTATTTTAGGGCTTTTGAGTTGTTTATGATATTGCTTTCATTTCTAAATAGCTGCTTTAGAGAATTAACATCAAACCTATAAGTATTGGAAGTCATCATGCCACCCACCTCTGCGAGTAGCCCTAATGATTCCCACAACGTTGCTTTACCACAGTCTTTAGCACCGTGGTAAAACTTCAGGTGGAATGAATTGAAAAAGAAAAGGGTGAAAGGACGAGAGAATAAAGTAAAAAAAAGTAGAAGGCATCAGCCGTGGAATAAAGGTGGCATCCAAGCAAAACACGGTACGCTGTTCGCAATTTCTGCCACCATTGTCGCTTGACGCGGATTTTGAAGAATATCTGACATACTTTTGTAAAAGGTGAAGTCTTTGGAAGAAAAGAGCATACTGATCTCAGGATTTGAACATCATTGCTAGTTTTCTTGAACCAATTAAGTTGCAATCGATAGTTGGAATAATGTTTGAGAGATTCCGAGATCTGGTTCAAAAGCCTCGCGGCCAGCAACAGATGGTTCAATACTTGAAAGATTTGCATTTACTTTATATATTAATGAAGTCATCATACAAATAGCAAGACTATTTTAGTATTATAACGAGTCTGGATCTCTCTTGCAGTCTGGTGGGCCAGACTACCCCGTTCCCTTGGGCCGCCGTGATGGCCTCAGCTTCGCCACCCGTAATGTCACCCTTGCCAGCCTCCCTGCCCCCACTTCCAGCGTCCCTGTCCTCCTCTCCGTCTTAGGCAAGCTCAACCTCGACGCCACCGACCTCGTCGCCCTCTCCGGCGGCCACACCATCGGCATCGGCCATTGCACCTCCTTCGACAACCGCCTCTTCCCCACCCAAGACACCACCATGGACAAGACCTTCGCCAACTCCCTCCGCCGCACCTGCCCGGTCAAGAACACCGACAACACCACCGTGCTCGACATCCGGACGCCGAACACGTTCGACAACAAGTACTACGTTGACCTCATGAACCGGCAGGGCCTCTTCACGTCGGACCAGGACTTGTACACCAATTCGACCACGCGACCTATCGTGAAGAGCTTCGCCGTGAGCCAGGCTTTGTTCTTTGAGAAGTTTTCGGCGGCCATGATCAAGATGGGGCAGCTGAGCGTTCTCACGGGGAAGCAGGGGGAGATCCGGGCCAACTGCTCGGCCATCAATCCACGGTCGGAGAGCGGGGTGTTGGACTCTCTGGTGGACGCAGAAGGGGAGACGGCGGCGTTTTAGGGGGTGTGCGTGGTGTAGCATGTGGAAAAGAATGGGACGTAATAAGATCGTATGTTTTTAGCGTACTTGTGTTATATGAGATGTTGGGTCTACTGGGAGGTAGAAATGTTTTCGTTTGGACTAGTGAATGGTAAAGTTTATGTGTATCATTGATATGTTCCACCTTCCACTTTATGATGTTGGCATTGTCTCACTCAATAAACGAATTGAAAGAGGTGTTTTTTTTTTTTGGATAATAGCAAAGGAGGCCTCATGCCGCAAGAAAATAAGACGTTGACTATCTACAGCTAATTGAATAAACTGAGTAGAAAACTTTGAAAGCAAGCTCCATCTCTCCTTTCATTCAACCATCCAGTTTGTTAAGTAATATACCATTTGATCAACCTCTCTATAAATATGATGACACTCAAATTGTTGGATGATTGCAAGGGTACCGAGAAGATCCCTCAAATATGGATGGAACAAGATGATTAGCCGTTTAATCAAAATATCACCATGGCTGAATCACATTCGAAGATTAATTTTATCTTCTGAAACCTTCGTAAAACCTCCTTTTAAGCCATATCACGCACTAGTTAGTTTAGTAAATGGCACCAAATTGGTAAATACTGAAATAGCTGAGGCAAAAAAGATCTCCCATCATGATTTCTAATAACCATACTAGCTCTAGTAGTATTCAAATGAATTGACTCATCAAATTTAATTTTTAAAAATCCTGCTTAAGGGGCTACCCAAAATACAAAGGTTATAGAAATCATACTAACTTATAGAGAGGCACCTCAAAGATTAGAACTAGCATTTTAAGAAACTTTACTTGATAGAATTAATTTTGTAGCTTGACCATCTCCTTGTCTTGCAATCCATATAGGAAGGTTCTTTTGAAAATAAAGCTCATTTCTTTCCTTCCATGTATACCAAAGAATATAACCAATAAGTGTTTGGTCCTTCTAAACTTGTGCATCTTATGGTTTCTTTTTGAAAAAGGAAATCCCATATTTGTTGCAAAGAGTAGAGCTTAAAGAATTCATGGTGTCAAAATTGATGCTATATATGAGAGAACCCTTCATATTAAAACAAGAGGTAGTTTGAAGCCTCCTATTTCACCCCACATCTTCCATTATAAGAAGAAAAATTTGGCATTCTAGAAGTCAAAATGGTTGACGTAAGGAGCCTATTATACCACAATTTCCAAAGGAAAGATAGCACCCTTTGCTAACATTTTAACCTCCAAATTTGTGAAGCCTCAAAATGTGATTAAATATACTTCTCACCCTGTAACACTTCATAGATATTATTAATAGAAATTTTTAATTTGCATTGAGGCCCCAACATAGAATGTCCCTCTATAACAGTACTTTGGCTTATTCAATGGTTTGCGGATAAGCTATTGAGGTAAACCAATGATTGATGCTTAGCTCCTAAAAGAACTTTTGAATTTGAGTATTATCGAATTATTTGTCATTATTGATAATGAAGGCTTTAGAAATCTTGAAACAATAGATAATTAATTTTCAAACAAAGTCTCAGACATTTTGCTTAGTGATTCAAGCTAAGGGTTAGGCTTTGACCCATTTAGTGAAGTAGTTGATGACCATTATGAGAATTTTCCTTTGGCTTTAAACTAATGAAAATAATTCGAGGATATTCATTCCCCATTGTGCCAATCGCTAAGGGTTATTGATTGGTGACAGTTTTATAGTTGGTCGATGTAGTACAAAAGAATACTTTCGACATTGCTTGTACCTCCACGTGAATTAAGTAGTCTCCTCTTTTATAATCGACCATTAATACCCTCATTGAAATATTGTGTAAGCTAGTACTCTTCTCAAAGGTGGTTACCACATATGCTCTCATGGACATTTCAGAGCATATAATCAGCTTTTATTGGTCGAAGGCATCTCAAGTACAATAGCACGAAAGATCTTTTGTATAGCACGCCATCAATTAATTTATATTAGCCACCTTCCAGACAATCCTTTGGACCTTATTTTTATTCTATGGAAGTAGACCTTGGTAGGTGACTATCAAATCCATCCAGCTCAGCTGAAGTTCAAGCAAGTATACTTTCTTTTTGTCAATACTTGAATTTGTTGGCTCTACTAGAAAGATAATTTAGTGGCATGTAAGTCCGATGAATGCCAACTTTGACTATGCATCAGCCTGCATATTCTCCATTCGAGGAACTTCTTGAATGTCGAAGTGCTTGAAGGTCAGAATTGGGCTTTTCACCTTGCTTAGATATTTTTGCATATTTAGTTTTCTGGCTTCGTATTCACATCAAATTTCACTCAAAACTAATTGCAAGTTACCGTAGGCTTCCAGCCGAGTTACTCCAATCTCTTTGATAAGTTTTAGTCTAATAATTAGGATTTCATACTTGGCTTCATTATTTGTTGTCTTGAGCCCAAATTTCAAGGTATAAGTTAATTTGGCTCCTTTCAAGCTAATAAAAATCAGATTTGCTCCACTCATAATATAATTAGAAGATCCATCCATATACAAGCTTCAAATGGGTTGCTGCAATATCTCTTTCGATTCATCAACTTAACCTCACCTAAGATTATCATTTTCGACATATAGTTGGCTAGGACTTATGGCTTCATTGTTCGCCATGGTCGATATTGGATATCAAATGACTTCGCTCGATGGATCATCTGACTAATCAACCTGAAGTATCAAGCTTATTTAAAATCTGCTTTAGGGGTTGGTCATTAGCATTACCACCATATGGGCATGAAAATATGGTCTCAATCTTCATACCAAAATAAACAATGCGTGTGCAAATTTATCAATCTACTAGTACCTTTGAGGATGTTATAGTTATGATGGCAATTAGGTTAAGTTTGATGCGAGTAGGATAAAAGATCTCAATCTAAATTCAACCTAGATCCGAATGTGACCTTTATATTTAATAGTTGATTCAATTTAACCAATGTAACCTTTTGATAAATGGATCAAATCAAATTAATGAGTTAAATAGGTTTTTAAAAGAGTTAAATACATTTAAAAAGAATTAGGTCTGTCTTAAACTGATCGAGTATATTTTTGATTAAATACATTTTAAAATGGTTAACTACATATTAAATGGATCAAATGGGTTTAATCATGATCCAATCCAACTATTAAACATGTTAAAATAGATTAAATGAATCAGAAATCTAAGTTTGAACCTAATTCGTTTAATAAGTAGAGTTAGGTAAAAGACTCATTTATGATTAAAAGCATTTATGCCAAACCAGGACTTGCTTAAACTGGTCGGCTGTGGATCGAATTTTTTGGTCTCGTCTTAAAATTGTCATCCTTAAATGATAGTTTCCATTAACTGAGATGGTTCTCCGTGGCCAAGTTTTCTTTGACATTTAGTTCCCACTGGTACTTATGACTATTACCGTACAGGCTCTGATCAACCTTATAAGAACTTAAACATAACCCGGGACCCAGAATAAAAGGTTCAACTAACGTGATCTATAACATTATATGGCAATCAAACCTAGAGAAACCGGATGGTATGTTTACTAGTTCAAAGCACGTGAGGCCTTGTTAGCTAACCTTGAATTTAATATGAAGTTTAAAACAGGCGTACAAGGTGCGCTCAAAAAAAAAAAAAAAAGGCAACTTGGAATGGCCCCTCCTGATGGAGACCCACACCCTATTCTTCTCATTTTCACACTATTCTATTGGCAAAATCTCCACGAAAACATTTGCAATTTGAAAGCTAAAACCATTCCTTCTGTGAAAGCGTGCATCAGTTTCCCGGAAGGAGAGGCTTTTCAGCCCACGTGTCCACCAAGAAGAGCCTATAAATGAAGACCATCTCGGCCAAGGGACCTGCACCAATACCAGCGCTTCGCACACCAAGGCAATGGCTTCCTCTCCTTCCATAGCTCTCGTTTTGCTTCTCTCCTCCCTTGCCTTCTTCTCCACACCGTCGGAAGCCGAGAGCTTTCCTCCCATAGCGAAGGGCCTCTCATGGAGCTTCTACGAGTACAGCTGCCCAGCCCTGGAGCTCATCGTTCGGAACTATCTGAAGGAGGCCTTCGAGAAGGACATCGGCCTCGCCGCCGGTCTCCTTCGAGTCCATTTCCACGACTGCTTCGTCCAGGTATAATTACTCTAACTGGTTCTTTAGTTAACACCGGCTCACCGAACTCTATTGATGGTGAGGTTATAAAAATGGCAGGGGTGTGATGCGTCGGTGTTGTTGGATGGGTCGGCGAGCGGGCCGGGGGAGCAGCAGGCGCCGCCCAACCTGACGCTGAGGCCGGCGGCGTTCAAGGCCATCAACGAACTCCGGGCTCTTATCGACGAGCAATGCGGCCAGGTCGTCTCCTGCGCCGACGTCGTCGCTCTCGCTGCCCGTGACTCCGTCCACCTGGTAATATGGCTTCCGCCTCTCTCTCTCTCTCTCTCTCTCTCTCTCTCGATGCCTCTCCCCCTCCCACCGCGTGAGCGTAAGCGTGTGCCGTTCACGAGAAAGCCCACTTGCCTATCCAAAAGGGCAAAAAAGGGAAAAAAACCGTAAATTTATCTAGGAACAAGGGTACGGACATCCTGTTGACTGTTGACTATTGACTTTTCAACCACCAACTAACTTTCCTCTTTGGATTTTGGATGGTTAAAAGTTATTTCACTCTCTCCACTAAAATGAATTCATCCAGGCAATATGGTTTCATTTTTTTTTTTTTTTTAATTTCATCAAATGAGTTTATTCATCACGTTTTGAATGATATTTAGCTAATTAACCAGTTCACTTTGTATTATTCATTCTTTAACCAGCACCTAAATATGAACATATTGTGTCAATGAATGGCAAATAGATGATCTAAATTTATGCTAGGCGCCATGACTACCATTATGCTTTAATATTTTTCTTAAAGAAAGAATTTTGCTCTGGACTTGCCATGGATCCTTGAGGCTGATGCTGGAGAAGCTATCTTTTTAAGAGCTTAAATCTTTCATTGTAATATAAAAATAAAAAAAAAAATTGTTCAATTAATCATGATAATCTAGTTAATACATGATTAGCAAAATAGCTTTAGTCGATCTACGACGAGAGAAAAATATCATTCCCACAATCCTCGGTGACTCGGCTTCTCATCCACTAGAGGTTTTATTTTAGGGCTTTCATTTCTAAATAGCTGCTGCTTTAGAGAATTAATATTTATCAAACCTGGAAGCATAGCAAGTCGTCATGCCACCTCTTCTGTACGTAACCCTGATGGTTCCTACACTGTTGCTTTCCCACGACCCTTGGCACCGTGATAAAGCTTCAAGTAAAATGACTTTAAAAAAAGGAAAGAAAATGAAATAAAAGAAAATAAATAAAAGAAAAGGCATGAAGCGTGGAACGAAGGTGGAATCCAAGTGAAACACGGTAAACGGTTCTCAGTTTCTGCCACCCATATCTCTTGACGCGGATATTTGAAGAAAATCAGACATGCTTCAGGAAGAAGGTGAAGACTGGGAAGAAAAGGACATGCTGATCTCATGATTTGAACATCTTTGCTACTTTTCTTAAACCACTTAAGCTACGGTTAATAGTTGGAATAACAAATGCATCAAGACAACTTGCTTTATTCTCAAGGGTTCACCTGATTATTATAATATTGTTTTAATGTTGGAGACCAAGTCAATACTCCATTTTTGGCACCATCATCAATCACATGCACCATTGCCCCTCCATTCCTACAGACTTTTGTTTCAAGCATTCATCAATCTCACCAATCTGACCCTGCAATTGACCTGGGCCTTTGACGGCATGGAAGTCAGTTGTTTAAGCAATATTTTTCAAAGAGACACAAGAACCTCTTCAACTTCTCTGGCAAGAATGCGTTTCGGAAAGCTAACCAAATAATTGATTTTTTTTAACTAATTTAATTATATAAGCATCAAGTATTGTTATAGAAATGCTTCTATAGTTTTATGCTTCTTTTTGAATGCTGATGCTAGAGATATTTATTTTGTAAGATATAATAGCTTATTTATGTTATATATATATATATATATAACCTAATCTAAGGTTAAAGGTTATTCAAGAATAGAAGGCAAGGTGTCCACATCTTGTTCGCAAATTCGTCAATGGTCTATGTTAGATGTTGTTATATATTAATCAATTATTAAATGAGTCTGGCGGTAGGTTAGCTTTGCGGTCCTGGGGAAAAGACAAGGTTCATTCCAGGAATGCATGCCTTGCTGGAAGAATGGGTTAAACTATACTTTGTCCTAAGACTTCCATTTATTGTAATTTAGTTTTTTATATTTTAAAAATATTATATATATATATTATTTATTCTATTATATTAATTAAAATTAATATAAATATATTATTCTGATATGAATATATGAATTTATTTATAAAATAATATGTGAGCTATTTTATTAATTTTAATTAATTTTATGTGATACAATGTTAAAATGCATTATTCTAAAAATATATATAGAGTAAACAATAATAATGAAAAGTTTGAGAACCAAAATAGATTCTACGAGTATTTTAATAATAATAATAATAATAATAATAATAATAATAATAATAATAATAATAAGCATGTAAAATCATGGGAAAAAAAGATCAATATATGCTAGCTTATCCAACAAAAAAGAAAGAAAAAAATCACCAATAGTTCATGTTTTATATGCAGCTTACATGAACGAGCTAACCCACATCTTTTGACCATTAGCTGACTTATCAAATATTTTATACAATTTTAATTTAATATATCTTAACATATGCAAATTTTATCCATGACTAATATAATTTAAATGTTCGAGTTTAAAAACTTTTCTTCTTTTAGATGTAAATTTTTCTTTTTCTCTTCTTTATCCAGCTTAACCATTTCGTTGAATTAGATAGAGAATTTCAACTATTACCTTCTAGACATTTATGATTAATTTTAAGTATTAATAAATTATATTCTATTATAGTTTAAATAATTTTATAGATTTAAAATTTTAAAACTATCAAATTAGTTAAACTCTATATAGAAATCATCTTTACATATCGTTATGGTTTATATTTTAAGTTTAATTATATTTTAATTATTCATACGGTATGGTCATTGATTCATTTGTTAAACCATTGAATCACTGATACAATCTCTCGACCGGGATCACGCCCGTTTCAGTTTTGATAACCATAGGAAATAGTCCAAATTAGTATGATAATAACGAGTCCAAATTTCGCTTGCAGTCTGGTGGGCCAAACTACCCAGTTCCCTTGGGCCGCCGTGATGGCCTCAGCTTCGCCACCCGTGATGTCACCCTTGCCAGCCTCCCTTCCCCCAACTCCAGCGTCCCTGTCCTCCTCTCCGTCTTACGCAAGCTCAACCTCGACGCCACCGACCTCGTCGCCCTCTCCGGCGGCCACACGATCGGCATCGGCCACTGCACCTCCTTCGACAGCCGCCTCTTCCCCACCCAAGACCCCACCATGGACAAGACCTTCGCCAACTGCCTCCGCCGCACCTGCCCGGTCAAGGACACCGACAACACCACCGTGCTCGACATCCGGACGCCGAACACGTTCGACAACAAGTACTACGTCGACCTCGTGAACCGGCAGGGCCTCTTCACGTCGGACCAGGACCTGTACACCAACTCGACCACGCGGCCTATCGTGAAGAGCTTCGCCGAGTGCCCGGCTTTGTTCTTTGAGAAGTTTTCGTTGTCCATGATCAAGATGGGGCAGCTGAGCGTGCTCACGGGGAAGCAGGGGGAGATCCGGGCCAACTGCTCGGCCATCAATCCGCGGTCGGAGAGCGGGGTGTTGGAGCCTCTGGTGGACGGAGAAGGGGAGACGGCAGCGTTTTAGGGGGTGCGTGTGGTGTGGCGTGTGGAAAAGAATGGGACGTAATAAGATTGTATGTTTTTAGCGTGCTTGTGTTATAAGATGTTGGGTCTACCGGGAGGTAGAAATGTTCTCTCGTTTGGACTAGTGAATAGTTGTATGTGTCGCTTTCCACTTTATGATCTTGGTATTGTATTAATAAACGCATTGAAAGAGGTGTAGTTTTACTGGACTGAAACTTTAATGAGTTTTTGGCATGAACTTTAGGGCATTTTTTTATTTTCCTGCACTACCTTTGATACCTTTGTTGTAATGCATTGAAAGTACAAGAGCTATTTGAGCAACCTTAATTTCCACGGAAAGAATAGACCACCACTAAATAATTTCCATGAACAAAGCACGTTGATCAGCAGGCAGCTTCCATAATTTAGCAAACTAGATATTGGTCTCTGCACAGAGGTTTCAGGCAACTGATTGTATTATCTATTTCACTGCAATCTTTTGGTGACAGCTTGATCCCACCGTGAACCGTCCCTGCTATTGGAGTGTGAACAATCTCTGAAATTAGAGTAGAAGGGAAGCACTGGATCAGAAGATCCATATTCCACTCCCCATTGGAACCCAGCAATCTGTCCACAGTAGATAATCCAGATACCAAGTTGAAGTGAAACTCGATGGGACGAGTGTTGTAGCGCATCAAACCTACCTGTTGTTCTAATTAACTTCTAGCGGACTAAAATCATGTGATTCAAAAATTTGAGTAGAAGTTAATGGATAGCAAGTGGACTTGAGTTATAAGCACATAGCACATTTCTTTCCTATCAAATGTTGGACTAAATTTGGGGTATCACAATCTTTTCACCTCATAATGCGACGTCCTCGTTGCACGCCACAAGCTAGCCAGAATATATTTTGAGTTGAATTATTGGTGCTGCAAGGGTGGCTCCACGCTATGGCGGGACTCTACCACCACCCCATGGGTAGCCTTTTTCTCATGCTCACAACTTCTGCACACTCGGATCGGCTCTGATACCATTTGTAATGCCCCAAGCATACCTGCTGCTCTAATTAACTTCTAACGGACCGAAACTAAGTGGCCAAAAAAACTTAAGTAAAAATTAACGGGTAGCAAGTGGACTTGAGTTATAAGCACATAATACATTTCTCTTTCATCTAATGTGAAACTAAATTTGAGGCATCATACCAAAGAACTCTGGTTTAGATTTACTATCAACTAATCCACCACCCTCAATAGATCAAGTGAAATTCCTTATAATGTGTAAAGAAACTTTATATAAGGTTTTCCAAACGCATGAGCTAGTTCTAGGTGGTTTGTAACATCACCAGTCCCCTTGAAAGCTATATCTAACTGAAAGGATGATGGCAAGTATTTTGCTGGAGAATAATACGAGCTGCCACCTCAGACCGCAGCCTTTTTGGTCATGCAGATTATGTCCCAGGCGATGGTGTGAAAGGATCCATCTCCGTGATTACGGCCCATAAGATATTCCTGATTGTCCTCTCAAACCATATCAAGAAAGTGGTAGGTACAGTTATATTTAGGAGTGGGTATGAGTTTGGTCGTGGGCCAACCCGAGCCCAACTCAAAAAATATAAGGCTGCGGCCTAATTTTTTTAGCCCATAAGGCCGAGCTTGAGACCCATTCAATATTCGGATTACGCCTGTGCGTAGAAAAAATAAGCCTCATTCAAAAAATTTTATATATATATATATATATATATATATATATAATTTTAAATTATATATTATTTCATAGATATTATAAGAGAAAATGAGTGTTTGATAAAAACATCAAACATAACATTTGACTCCATATATTATTTAATAGTAAGCCATATTGCCACAACAGCAACATGAGGGTGGCATTTGCTTTTCAAATATTTAGTATATAATTATTTTAAGGGCTAGGCTCAGGTCGGCCCGAGTTCTCAAAGATTTTTATCAAGCCAGGCTCAGGCTAGCTAAAGATAACCCAAGTTTGGGCCTGCCCCATCCTCATGTCTCAGGCTTCCCATTCCCCCCTTGGGTTGGCTCAAGCTTGGCCCAACCCATGCCCACCCCTAGCTGTATTGGATATAATGTGAATAGGAAGAGAATAGAGAATCAAAGTGATTAAAGTACACCTATAAACAAAGCAAAGGGCTTTCCATTTCTAGGCTTCTAATTTGGCATTGATTTGATTTTTTAGGATTTAGACACCAGTTTTCTTAGATCTTATACCTTTTAATGGAACACCCAAATACAGCCCTAGCTCTGCAACCCGTTTAATGCCAAGAATATTTGTAAGATCCTCAGCCATACTGTTCTAAATCCTTGGGCTGAACAATACCATTGACTTGTTCAAGTTAACTGCTTGGCCTAATTAAGCATGGTAGTCCATCATCACCTCTTTGAGATGAACACAATTTAAATATCTCGCCTTTGAGAAAAGGAGACAATCATCTGCAATTAACAAACAACTGAGAGGACCAGCCCTCTTATGCTTATAACTAGACATCGACTTTCTTTTTAGAGCAAAGTGGAGAGTAGGGGACATCATTTCAGAATAAAGGATAAATAAATACAGGGATAATGGGCAGTCCTAATGCAATCCTATCTGAGAAGTAAAAAATTAAGTAGGGGAACCATTAATCAAACTGCATATGAAGGAGATATGATACAATGCTTAACCCATCTGATTAGGAGTTCAGGAAATTTAAAATGGTGAAGGACTGTGGACATATGCTCTCAACTTATTCTATCATTTATTATTTATTTTTCTCTCTCTATTATTTATTTATGAAATCTTTTATTTTTTAAATTTTAAATTAAAAAATAACAATTTTTAGGAGCTACTTTTCAATAGAACCGCCTCCAAAGAAATTAACTATTTTCATTAAAAATGCTTGGCTCTGCTTCTTGCTTTAATTATGCCAAATATTTTCTAGTAATGTAATAGATGACTATAAATAAACTTTTTGATGGGTTTTAATGATATTAACTTTATTTTACAACCAAACTTAAACTTTTAAGCACATTGGTAATGCTCCTTTTGGAATGCCATCCAACAGTGTACTGTATATATTGTAACTATGGAGCTTCCATATTAATGAAGAAGCCAACTTAGCTATTGTATAAATGAAAAATAAAGGTTCTAGCCCATGCTTTGTTTGGCTTTATTTTTTACTATTGTCTCATTTCTTGTTCTTGCATGGGGCTACAATTTTTAAAGCTCATTTGTCACCTTGATGACGAAATAGTCATGTGTGCTTTATAAAATGATATGGCTCCTAGCTCAAAAGACCTTATAAAAAAAGCAAAAAAATACTTTAGATCCCCAAACTTTCACTTAAAATTTATTTTGCTCCTCAAACTTTTATTGTTATAGTTTAATTCTTATATTTTAAAAATATTGTATTGCTGACATCCCATCACCTAGGATCAGTTATAATTGACAGAATAGCACTAACATATCATCATGCTGTGAACACATGAATTGATTGACAGAATGATATGTCAATTTAACTGACCCCATCTAATGGAACATCAAGAACGCAACATTCTTAAAACATAAAGAACTAAATCCGGACAACTGAAATCTAAGGAGTAAAATAAATTTTGAGTGAAATTTTGAGGACCAAAAGTATATTTTCACCCAAAAATATAATAATCAAGCATTGAATTGCTCATCTATGCTCATCTCTTTATTTTATTATCTAAACAGCTAAGTAAATTTAAGCTTATCTCAATGCTCATGTCAAATGACTCCAAGGATTGATGCATATGGTAGACCAAATCTACTCAAGTTATTTTTAGATAGACTTGGTCTATCATGTGACTTGTAAACCAGGTTATTCAATAAGTGCACATTGTTATGGTCCCCATCCATATTTTTGGGCTCGAGGCTTTGCTTCTGTGTGTGATTGGCTTATTCTATTAGCCATATGGTAGACCAAGTCTACCCAAGAAGGGCTCAACTCCAAGACTCCCTTTACAATACATGTTGGGTTTCCAAACAAATGAATTAGATTTACAAGGGCCTATGGGTGGCTTAGCCAATAGAAAATTAGCTTGCCAATAGGCTTCTTTTATTGGCATAAGTGGGTAGCCATTGGCTAGGGCTGCAAGTAAATTCTATTCACCCCATTTTCATCCAAGTTGGCATAAAAATAAGTCGGCTCACATATCTCACATGTAAAAAAAGGATCACGTCTCGAATAAAAATATTTTATCGATTTAGATAAATCTAAATGGATTTAAGACCGATGAATATCTTATATTTTATAGCTTTCCTTATACTACAAGAAAACTACTTTATCATACTGATTTATACTTTATCATACTGATTTATTTATGAAAATATATATTTTTGTGATAAAAAATGTCTAATTTATGATAATTATTATGAAAGGCTGTCACTATATCACCATAGTTCCTAGTATTAAAGAAAATTGCAGAGGAAAGATAATTCATTTTTGCTGACGAGAGTTTAAAGTCTTTCAACAATGAAAATTGTTGTCATGAAAAGTTTTAAGATTTTTGTGATATCAATTTTGTTATCACTTATAATAAAATTCTATGATAACTTTTTTACCATAGGAAAAAACTCTGAGATTTTTGTAACAACTATTTTGTCATCACCTGAGATGATTTATATGTTATTTTTTTGTCATCACAAAATAATTTTACTAATATATATGTAATAAAATAATAGATTAATTATTTTGGTATAGAAAATTATTTTTTGTTATTAAATATTTTTTATGACAAGAAAAGTCATGAGAAAACCATAATTTCTCTTAGAAAAGCAATTTTCTTGTATCATAAATGATTTTTTATTGATATGGCCCTAAATCGAGCGGAATGGAGAAAAATAACTTATATGATTGACATCAACTAATTTGAGATTATGATTGACATCAACTAATTTAAGATTAAGACTTTCTTATTATTATTATTGTTAAGCAAATAATTTTTTATCATGAATTTTTTTGTTGCAATATAAATATAAATCCATAAAAGAATTTAAAGTTTAAATCAAAATTGGTTTATTAAGTTAACACACTATTTTAAGAAGCTAATCTCCTTGATATGATCAAGCAAAGAAACTAATTTTGTAATATCTTGAACTTAGAAGATTTGTAATTCCATTTTAAGTATGTTTTTATTGTTAGTTTAGCCTTTTAGTGTGAATGATTGAGTGAGAATTTTAAGAAAATGTGAAAGCTGAAATTTTGGAGGTTAGTTTGAGTTTTCTTTTATGATCCTTTCAAAATGTTGATAAAGTTACTTATTTGGGCTTTTAATCGAAGTTTTTTTGATGATTTCAATGTTTGCTGGTTGTTTTTGATCCTTGAGAGAAGTTAGAATAAAGATTTTGGAAGTTGGAATGCATTAGAATGGCTTTTAGAAAGGTTTCATGATGTTTATAACTCATTTATTAACTAATTGGGAAGATGGCTGAAATTTTTGGATTGTTAGTCAGTCAAATTTGGAAGTTAACTGACTATTTAGTCAGCTAACTCTGAGTTTTTGGCTGACTGGTGGATTTTTGTGAGCTAACAGGAGAAATTAGCTGACTCTAGAGTCAGCTGACTCCCTGAAGCTCACTATTAAAGGCCTGAGAGAATTTTTATTGCCACAGTAGTTGACTATTTAGTCGACTACTATGGAAAAGTTTTCTGTAAAACTTGTCTGGAAGGATTTTTGGCTAAAATAGTCGACTAGTTAGTCGACTACTTTAGAAAATGTCTCTGTAAAAGTGGTTTAGAAGAGATTTTAGCCACAGTAGCCGACTATGTAGTCGACTACTGTGGGAATATTATCAGTGGAGTTGATTTGAGACTAATTTCACTCTTAATTAAGGACTTCCCAGTGGGTCATAGTCGGGCTACTGTGGGAATTTTATCAGTGGAGTTGATTTGAGACTAATTTCACTCTTAATTAAGGACTTCCCAGTGGGTCACCCATCGCTCTCACCTAAGCATGCTTAACTGAGGTTTCATGTGGATAAAAATGAAAGTGGTTTGAGGATAATTTCACTCTTATTAGCTAGCATCTTTGCTGTCTAATAGGTGAGTAACCCCTATTATTTATCTGATAACGAAAATTTGGCTAGGGGCATTAATGAAATTTAACCAGAGGCAAAAGTAAAAATTTGGTGAAAAGTCATTTGAGGATTTGATCAAGGGCAAGATAAGAAAGAAAATTAAAGGAGCAAAAAATACTTGGTGGAGAAGAAAGCCATGTGGGGTTTGAAAAGCGTGACATAAGAGTGGAGAGAGGCAAAATGGGAATTTCTAAGAGCATTTAAAGCCATCCATTCCTCCCTTAACCCTTAAGCGGCCGGGTGAAAAGAGAGAAAAAGAGAGAAAGAGGGGAGAAAAGAGAAAGAAAAGAGGAGAGGTTCTGCTAGCCGTGAGGAAGAAGAAGAGAAGAAGAAAAAGAAAAGAAGAAGATAAGAAGAATAGAAGAAGAAGAGAAGAAGAGGAAGAGAAGGAAGGGAAGAAGCTTGATGGTTTAGCCATCTTTTCTAAGGTAAGCCCAAACTTCCCTAAGCTAGAGAATAATGTTTAAATCTCATGATTTAGAGGCAAATAAGGTGATAACATGTGTAGATTGTAAATCCTTGAGCATGTTAGGGATTAAAGGGTATTATGCTAAGATATGAAGGTATAGAGCATGTATGCATAGTTTTATGAAACCCTTGGTGCTTGTGGCCCTAATAATGCATGTATAATGACTTAAGCCAAGAGATTGGTTCAAGGGAGCTAGATCTGAAGAAATAGCAGCTATAGCGGTGTGCTATCAGCTAAGATGAGTGGGTTTCTCATCTATCTTTGAGAAATGTTTTATGATAGCATAGTGATATTTTGCTATAAATCAGAGTATATTATGCTAAGTATAGTATTTCAAGTAGTTAAATACGGGAAGTGAGAATCCAGTTATGATGTATCTTATTCTTAAAGCATATTCTAAAGCAAAGCATGAGTTCAAAAGCAAAGCATGAGTTTAAAGCATTTTCTAAAGCAAAGCATGGGTTTAAAGCTTGTTATAAAGCAAAGCATGGGTTTAAAGCATATTTTAAAGCAAAGCATGAGTTTAAAAGCAAAGCATGAGTTTAAAGCATGTTTTAAAGCAAAGCATGAGTTTAAGAAAAGAAAAGGAAACATGGGCTAGAGCATGTTTCAAAGCAAAGTGAGTTTCAGCAAAGCATAAGTTTCAGAAAAAAGTATGAGTTTCAGTAAAGCATGAATTTGAGAAAAGAAAAGGAAACATGGGCTAGAGCATGTTTCAAAGCAAAGCATAGAGTTTCATAAAAAAACATTATTTGGATAAAAACACATGTTTCAGTAAAGCATGGAATTTACTTTTCAGATTTATGTTTCAAAGAGATGCATGGGCATGCATGAAAATCAATGTTTCAAAGAAAGTATAGCTGGTTGTATATTGGATTATAAACTTATATTGGAGTATTTTTACAGCATAAGTATAAAGAGCATGGGCCATCTATGGGGCGATCACCCTGTAGATTGTACCATAGCATGAGCATTGCACACACTATTATAGCCGGCACCTCCTTGCGACTCAATCGTACTATGATCCTGAGGCCAGGGGGAGTACAAGCTAGATCAGCCCAGTAGGGCAGATTGCAAGCAGCCCAGTGGGGCAAGAATCATAGCTTGGTTAAGAGCTAGGTTACTATATAACTTGAGGGGGCACAGAGATATAGGCCCATGGAGGGGGCAAGCAGGAGGCCCAGGAAAAAGAGGCAAGCTCACACCTGGGATGAACCGCACATGTGAGGGGTGTCATGTGGTGTGGGGATCCTCGGCGCTCAGTACACTCACCCACTGAGGGTATACCTGCAGGGGGCGACTGTAGGGATGTACCTTAGTGGTAGCACATACAGCCCAGCATCATGAGATTTTGTAAAAGTGGCATTATCTTACTTGAGTTATATTATTGGAAGCATAAGCTAACTTATGAGTTTTCTTATCTCATTTGAAAAGATTTTTGTATCTATTGTGATATGATGTATCAGTATATTTATTGGTTTTAAAATGTGGTTCTTATTTTTCCCCATTGTTAGATGGCTATCCAGTCACTGGGACTTAGGTCTCACCCCTCTATTGTTGAAATTTTTGGATTACAGATCAGAGTTAGCAGGTTGGCTCTTGGATGCCTGATTTTGATATGGGCTGCTAGAGGTGGATAAATTGATTGATGTCATGGACTTATGTTACTTGAATTGTATTTGTATTTGATATAGATATGGATGGATGTGTGTGACTATAACCCTATGATATATTTTGGACTTGGGCAGTTATGAGAAATGACTTTTGTTGTAGAATGAATTTGTGTATATGATCTTTATAACAGCATAGTGATGAAAGTTATATTGCCTAGAATCATCTGATGTATAGATGAGAAAATCTTATGTTATATGAGCAGGATGAAATAAATTGTAATGTAATCTTATGAATAGTATGAATGAATTGAGCAGGTCAAAGTTTTTAGCAGATATATCATTTTGTGCATGTAACTTATGGCAATTGGATAGGGATCGCTTGGGCTTTATGATACTTAGCATAAAGACTAGTAGATCTCTACCCAATTGTCATAAGAAATCATGCTGTCGGAAAGGGGCCCAACAAATTTCTTCTTGTTCTTATAAATTCCAAATCATTCATTTTAATTTAGAGTATTAGCATTCAATTGATATACAAGAGTTTGAATCATTAATCATAGTTTATGTTCAAAGTTCTTTTATATTATTATGATTATTAATTATATTATAACAGATATTCAATTAAATAAAAAATAAATATTAATTACATTAAAATAAAATAATACTCATATTCATTAAATCCAAATTAGAGATTGAGCCAGCCAAAGGCAAGACTAATAAGTCTAATTTGGTTTATAATAAAATATGTTTAAAATATGAAAAATGCTTGGAAATAAACATAATATAAGCAAAATATGTATACATCATGATAAATCATCCGCTTTAAGCACCAAAAATAAGTATTTTGAAAATAATTTATAATTCATAAATAAAGTGGTTAACTTATACGATATCCAAATTTCTTTAGTGAAATTGAAGAAAGAAAAACTTAGCTATTTTCCTTCTGATGACAGAGAAAGCTAGAACAAGTTCAACATCCATTTATGTATTTTTATAAGTACATTTGCAGTTTAATAGAATGGGTTTTCGAGGTATAAAGGAGATAACTTGTCGCTATAGCCCCAACTTATGGCTTTATCATAGAAGATTTGAGAATAGTTATTTTGGATACTTTTATAATAAACATATTTATTGGTTACATTAATATTATAAGAATGATTTGTTTTAGTGATTGAGAGGCTAAAATTTCATGGTGCTAATATGCTCATGAACCCATTGCTACTTCAAGTTTTGGTGTTGGATTTAACAATTGTTATCAGATAATAACATGTTGATAATCTGAGTTAATAGGCATCTTATATTGTAAAAAGACATATATTTAGTTACATAATTTTTCATCATAAAATCAAAATATTTTCTAATGACAAAATGTTATCATAGAGACTTCTATGCTTTAGAGATGGCATTCATTTGGTCATCATCAAAATTTTAGGAATTTGGTGACAACCAAAATCTCATCAACAAAATTTTTGATGATGATAATTTCACTTTTAGTAACGCCATATATTGCCAATAAAAGCATATTTTCTCATAAAAATGAGTTCAAGATATTAATTTATTTTTAATAATCAACTTTCTATAATTATTCATCAATTTGCTTTATTAATTATAGTACAAGTGGGTGTAAGAAACTATACATGATTATCAATCAAGATACAAATGCATATTTATATCCAATTCGATCCAAATCCAAATGAAAATAGATTCAAGTTATATTCTATTTTTTAATGTGTTTAAAATATGGATGGGATCTCAGGTTACCGATTTTTTGTCAATTTTTCTAGGTTCCAAAAGATTGCTCAATGCATTTCTTTAATATCAATACATGGTTATTGGATTTGAAAAACTGCATCCTTTATTGACTAAGAAGTAGTAGTTGATGGACAAATGCGTTCTTTATCAAAATAAACAATAAAAATATTATTTTAATTTATATTTTTTGAGGGAAAGATTGAGCAAATGCTCATTCAATCATAATATATATATTCTTAATTTGAAAGTCATTTTATGTGACTTAGAAAGTAGAAAGTTTCATTTATGAAAAGAAAGGTATAGATACAATTGGTCACCATTTTTTTTTCATTGTTATTATTGATGAGAAATTTCAAATCTAAGTACCCACCATGGAGGATTGTAGATCATTATTGATAAATTATCTTGTTTAGAAACTTAAAAACATTGCACATTCGCTATGACTTTGCTATCTCCTTATTTTTTAGGAAGAATGAAAATTAATGATATCTTTATTTGAAGAGGCTTTACGTCATTATGGTTTCACAATTGACGAGCGACCTCATCATTGGAGCTATAATTAATAATTAGGAGTTTGGACAAACAAATAGACTTGGGGAAGAGACAATGAGGCTAGGCTTGTCCTCCTAGGGTTATAAAGAAACTAATAATATACTTGTTTTAACCTTTGTTTTTAGGAGAAACATACCAAATTTGAACAACTTCCCAGACTCAAGTCGTTAATAGGCAAAGTTGGAACATCTTAATATGGCAAATCTGGCTTTAGCTCTAGCCTTCTTACGTACAAAAGAACTTTATTAAGTATTAACTCAGATATGTAATTGATGGTTCTAAGATCAAGTGGAGGAACCCCATACGCCAACAGGATGATAAACTAGGAATAGAGGCAACGAGCAACAAAAGGTTCTACATTTGAGTTGGAGTTCCTGAAAGGATCAAAGACAAATCAGTAAGAAAAAAAGAGAAAACGAAGGATGTGTATTGTAGCCATTCTAACAGAGAATGTATGTCGAGAGGCTTACTGTAAATAGAGGAGGAAAGGAGCAATGTGACGAAAAGATTTCTTATCTTATATGTGCCTTTCGCTTATAAGGGGCATCTCTACTAGGAGATAAGATCAGGCAACTAGCCTGGGTTGTATGTCACACATTTTAGTGTGATGCAGTGTTTTCTAGTGCCAACATTTGGTGTAGTGGGTCGCATTCTCTGTCAATTAGGGAGCAAGAGGTGGCTAGCCTCTTTGGCTTAACAGAGAGCCTAATAGAGAGTAGAAGATGATTATCCTTATCAGCCTACTAGAGAATGGATGCATGCTTTTTATCTGGTCATGCACCACCTGCTGGTTTATTGAGCATGTTTGTTTAATATGGTCACATCAGACATACCATGAACAATGCTGACATGAAGTGAGTCACCACATATATGCCTTACCGAAGGTCTGTGGGATTTATCGTCATGAGTAACTAATTAAAGAAGTCACTCAATTAGTATGTTAAACTCTCATTACTCTTTTAAATTAGCTTGTTGATTATGTGTGTAGAGATGACAATTTTAATCTGCAAAGCAGGGACTCATTCCGTCCTACCTAGTTCGAGGTAGGGGTGGGCATGAGCCAAGTTGCCTATGGACAAACCCAAGCTTGGGTCGAAAAATTTTAGAACTCATGCCAACTTTTTTAACCCATAGGCCGAACTAGGCTTGAGCTTAAGAAAAATAGGCCCGACCTGATTTTTTTAACCCATATATAATATAATATACATAATAGATATTTTTGTTTATATTATATATATTATAAAATAAAATGGGTTTCTTTAAAAACTAGATCGAAAGCAACTGGTTTAACTACCACCGCACTATGTATTTGGCACGTTGTTTTTACATATCTACTATATATTTGTTTCTAGTCAAGTTCAAACTAATTTGTGACCATCAACCTTTCAGGTCCATCAATTTGCATCGACCATGCATTTTTAAATTCATATCTAGTCTAGCTTAGTTAGATAATTCGATTTGCGTTACCTGTTATACTGACCTGGATTAAGTTTGCACCACAAGCTAAAAGCAACTTAATAATAAACATAAATTTTTAGCGTTCTCTATTCATGCATCATATCAAACATGGTGGATGTCTCTCGGACACATTTTTGTCATTCGTGGCGTCTCTCTTTGGACCTCAAACGAATGGACTGGCTGCTTTTACGGCAAACACAAATAAATAATTTAAATAAACCCAACACTGAAAAGTTTATTCATCAAGTCAGATGAAACGGATGGCTCCCTTGGCCTAGCTTGAGCCTTACCCATACCAACCCCTAGTTTGAGGTGGGGATAAGAACGAAGATCAAAATTATTATTATTCTCGTTGGTAGGAATGGAATGGGAATAGATATTAATATATCTCCATTGTACTCCATTAGTCCTGTATTTAAATTTTATATTATTTTTATATATTTTTATATATACAAAAGTACTTTTATTTATATTAATATTTTTTTTAATCCAAATCTTTTTCTTCAATTATTTTTAATTTTTTTAGCTATATTATTAATTTTATAATTTTTTACTAAAAATTTATATATGCCGTGAAAGGCAAGGTGAGGCATGGGGACAGAATGGTGACAGAGTTTTATCATTTTGCATAAATTGAAGATAGAGATAATAAAATCTTTATTTATAGGGATGATATGGGGATGAGATTATTATTTTTTTTTAAGTAGGAATGGAGGCAAACGTTAAATACTAACTTAGCCCCGCTCGGTTGCTATCACAACGAATGATATAATGAAGCAAGACGTATGGTTGAAATCAGCTGGTTGACTTCTGTAACGGCTGATATTTTAAAGTTTGGGCTAAAGCCTGTTGCTTGGCTCGCTCAGCTTTCAGATATTTGCTGTAAATTTACAAAATTCCGTAAATTCAATATTAAAATGTTAGCTTTAAATTTACGATATTAAAATACTACTAAAATACATCTCTCCACTGTTAAAATACAGGTACAAAAATGATGTAAGAGACGAAGAAGTCAATTTACAAACGAGAGAGATAGAGAGAGATTGATGTGATTTGATGGGATTGTATGGTGCCGAGAGTAAAGCAGGACGCGTAAATTTTTCAACGACGCCTTGCTGTCAGTGGACGTGTACTACCATCGGCCATAACAGTAAACATTTACCTACGCAAGCTCAGTCCAAGTGATGGAGAGAATCCAGCAGGAACGCGAAAATCCTCCTCCTGTTCTAATAATTAGATCGGTTCTATTAGAGAAAGGTCGTCGTCGCGTTGATGATCAAGAAAACTCCGAAGAAGAAGCAATCTTGAGAAGGTCTTAGCTATGCTTATACCTTGACTTTTATCGGACCCGTAAGTATTCATGCTGCCACCCTCGCATCCATTAGATATGGATAAAATTCTGTGGTCTTTACTAGTTATACTTAGGACTGTGACTAAAGCTACAAGTGGATTAGATTAACTCGTGACTCTCGATCCAATTAGTTCTAACTCGATTCGTATTTAAAGATTCGTGGGTTAAGCCGTATTTGAGAATTGAACCTGATCTAAATTCTAAATTAAATCCGCGTATTATATCTTTCTACTCAATTCAATCCAAACTTGATTTATTTCTACTCATAAACCTTAATTGTTTGAATGAACTTTAATTTAAACTAATTCTTCTTTTCATCTTAACAACTAGATCTCTTCTTATATTTTTCTCTGTAATTATATCTAAATATTTATATTTTATTATTTATAATATCTTTAAGTATATCAATAACTATTTTTAGTATTATAATTTATCAACATAAGGATAATTATTTACTTAGATATAATTAATAGTTTTTGAATAAAATTTTAAGTTTAAATTGATTCTTTATTCTCATTTAAATTTTTTAACGGTTCTATATTTTATTATTAATTATTAAATTTTTAATAATAAAAAAGAGTTAGATGCTTGACTCAAATACAATATTTTAAGTTAGATCTGAATACCCTGTTGAATTTGAAATTTCTTCTATAAATCTGATTCGATTCGATCCACTCAACAAATGGATTAGGTTCGAGTTCAAAATTTTTGAATATAGCATCATATCGAATCAGAATCAAACATAATCCGATTCAACTCGTTTGTATCAAACTTAACTAAAATAAGCATCTCAAAAAAGTTATACATACATACATACATACATACATCCATACATACATACATACATACATACATACATATATATATATATATATATATATATATATATATATATATATATATATATATATTGATCTTGTTAATGAAATTTCACTGGAATTGAGGATTAGCTAAGAAGAATTATAAATCAGTTGGCTTCTCTTCTGGACTCAGGTTGGCAAAAAGAAGACCGGTTCCATTGCGCCCTGTATTTCGAGGCGACCATTTTGCTCGCTTTGATCCATTTTTCGATCCGTTTTCTCAAAGTCTCCACTTTTATTTACTCCTACAAGTACGTAATTAAAGAAGTAGCACTCAGCTGGTGTCTTGAATTCTCCATACTCCTTTGCGCTAGCTTGTCAATTATGCGATATAATGAGGCAAGATGCATGAGGGAAGTCGGCTGACCGACCTTTATGAGTGATTTTTCGAGCTTGGGCTAACCATGTTATTTGACTCGCTTAGCTCATCTCGGCTCAATTGCAAACCTACCAAGATATACGGGTTCCCATCCCATCATGACAAGGAGCCCCAATCCTTCTCATACGTCTCTCATTAAAAGTTTTTCTTGCGTATACCTGGTCTACCAAATACCGCGTTGATCAGATCAATAAAGCGTGAGACCGAAGCCACAGGCTTGAAAACTATCATGCATGGTGTGTACTAATTGACTTAGAATTCAAAGTATGAACTAAAATCCAACATCGACGTCCTGTCACTGTAATCCCTCTCCCCTATGAGAATGCTAGCCATGAAAATATTCTGTACATTTACAATATTCTGTGAGTATGATATTAAAATGTTTTCTGTACATTTACAATATTAAAATACCATGAAAATTTATCTCTCTCTACTGTTAACATGCAGGTACAAAAATGGTATAAGAGAGAAAGTAGTAAGTTTACACAAGAGAGGGAGAGAGAGAGAGGGTGAGATATAAATCATATAATGAAGCAAGACGTATTAACTCTTACATGTAACCAAAGAAGTCACCCTGCGTTGAACTACCATTGCACTCTCATCCACCTTGTCAGTTGTGCAATATATAAATGTTATAATAAAGGGTTTATTTCGAACAACTATTGGCTTTAACTGTGCTCAACAGTTATCTTACGTAATTGCTAAAACAAAATAAGGAAAGCCTCTTTTTAGGTTTGAGCTAATTGCAAACATCACTAGTGCCATAACTAACGTACCGGTTCCCATCATCATCATAATTAAGAGTCCACGCCCCCCTATCTTAACCCTTCGATTAAAGGCTCATTCCTTAGTGCACCTGCTCAATGATGTAACACGTAGGCCAGATGAATCCCATGCAAAGCAAAGTCATGGGTTTAATAATGAAGGTGGGACCATTGTAGCGTGCTTATTGGTTGAGCTCATCTACAAGATCCATCATAGACCAAGTCTATTAAAAAAATAAATTTTTTATCAAACTATTATATCGTTGTAATTTTTTTTTTTTGGTGCTGAACAATAATTGGAAACTTGTCTTTTCTTCGACGGATATGCGTCATCGCACCCTCTCTAATGAGATGTGCCAGCATAAAAAAGGAGAACAAGAGCGCTCACCTTCATTGCCTTCACTTCTGAGCGAAAGTTCTACATTCTCCGGTTTCAAAGTCTCCTTCCGGATGTCCCCATCCTGGAGTTATTTGTGCATGAACCTAGTCCACGAGATTGCTAGGAATCAGTCTTGGATGGACCTGGTCTGCACCTGGCCGCCACCAGCCTATAAGTAAGAACTTTGCCATGGGACCTGCACGTAGCTCTTATCTCACCACAAGCCAATGGCTTCCACTCGATCTTCTTCAGCTCCTGCTCCACCACTCGTAGCTCTCGCACTCACCATCCCTTCACTTGTCTTCTTTACTACTTTACCACGAGTGGAGAGCCGTCCTCCCTTGGTGAAAGGCCTTTCTTGGAGCTTCTACGAGTCCAGCTGCCCGATGCTGGAGAAGATCTCTAGGGACTTCCTCAAGAAGGCGTTTAAGAAGGACGTCGGCCTCACCGCTGGCCTCCTTCGCCTCCACTTCCATGACTGCTACGTCCAGGTAAGCTGGTCGTTCCTTTAGCTTATCAACAAGCGTGCAATGGTGCATGGTTTTGCGCAAGTTTTTGGCCAGCTCCAGCTAGCGTATCAATGGGCTTCGAAATGGCAGGGATGCGATGCCTCTGTGCTGCTGGACGGGCCGGAGCGCAGGGCAGATCCAAACAAGACGCTGAGGCCGTCGGCCTTCCAGGCCATCAGAGACATCCGGGCGCTCGTAGACCGGCAGTGCGGTCCCAGGGTCGTCTCATGCACCGATATCATTACTCTCGCTGCTCGCGATGCCGTCCACCTCGTATTACTTCTCTCTCCTGGTTAACGTTGCTTAATTTCCGTTCCCCGAACTTTTAGTTGTTAGGATTGACTTCCTCGTGTCTTAAAGAATTTTGAATTTCTTGACTCTCCATTTCATAGAGTTATTTAAAATTGATAAAATATTTGATAGAGTTATTTAGTCAATAAGCTTATATATTAATGATGCACAAGCTATTCTATCGATTTTAATTAATTTATCAAAATATAATATTATTAAATTATGATTGACTAAAGTGTAATAATTAAAAATTATTTTTTTCTTTTTTACACCATTGATTTAGGTCGCGTTGCTTTATGGACACTTGATGAATGATGCTAGTAGAACACACCATGTCATGATTTATGCTTTTTTTAGTTTAGTGCTCATTCGGTATTTAGGAAAAAGTTGTTTTAGAAAAAATTTTTCTTAAATTTATTTTTTAAGAAAAGGCTTACAAAGAAAAATAAATTTTATCATATTTAGCTGATAAAAAATTTGTTTAGAAAACTAGCTTTGAAAATATTTTTTTATGTTTAATTGGGATAATTTTACATGAGAAATTACTAATTTGACTGTAATACTCTTATAACAAGGATTGCATAAAAATAATATAATATAATATAGTATTAATTTATATATTATAATATATGATATAACTGAATATATTATATTATGTATGTTATAGTAATAAATACAAATACATGGCATTTTAAGGCTCCTCTCATCGCTTAGAATCAAGACAGAATTAATTGAACTAAGTACAAGTATAAAAATAATAAAAACGAGGGGGTTGATAAGGACATACCTTTGTATATATGGGATTGTTGTCCGAAGGGCACCGTAACGAGGATCAGCAGCCATGTCAAGTAGTAAGTGTCAAAGGTCAAAAATAAATAAATTTAAAATAAATAAGTTCTTAGTCCTTAAAGGATTAAAGTATATAAATTTCTTAATTTCAAAAGCAACCCCCAATTTAAAATAATTCAATAATAAATCTAATTAGATCTCTCTCATTAAAAATTAAGAGGAGGCTGTGCATTCCAATAATTCTGGATTTTAAAAATAAAAAAAAGACTTATGAGAGCAAATTTGATTAAGCAAGAAAGAAAGAAATCAAAAAAAATCCATAAAGAGGATATCTTAGACTTTAAAAATATTTTTTTGAGGGTGGATGAAGATAAATATTTTTAAATCAAAAGTGGGGAAATGATTTTTTTAAATTAGATATTAGTTAAATTATCTCAAGTTCGAATTATTTAGCAAGAACGTTTCTAGATACTTGGAATATAGCTAGTAAATAATAAAAAATACCAAAGTTGGATAACTTAACTTTAAACCAATTAGGCTTCCCCATCCTTTTCTTGAAAAAATAAATAAATAAACTAAAACCAACAACTACTATTAAAAATATAAAATTTGTTATATGTTTTTGTGTACTCTTAAAAATTAAGAAGAGAATTAACATTAACAAATATTATCACCAGAGCCAATAATGTTTCGTTAATAATTAGTCCATATAAAATTTGTGAATAAATTATAAATTCCACAATTGCTTGAAAGTTAATGAATATTGCGTACTCGGCATTGTAATTGACGAGTCCTTTTTTTTTTTCAGTCTGGCGGGCCTCACTACGACGTCCCCTTAGGCCGCCGCGACGGCTTCACCTCTGCCACCGTCGTCGCTCTCCCAGCCCCCGACTTCAACGTAAGCTCCCTTTTGTGCGCCTTCGCCAAGGTCAACCTCGACGCCACCGACCTCGTCGCCCTCTCCGGCGGCCACACGGTTGGCTTGGCTCACTGCACCACCTTCCAGAAACGCCTCTTCCCCTCCCAGGATCCCATCATGGACAAGACCTTCGCCAACTCCCTCCGCCGATCTTGCCCGGTCAACAACACCGACAATACCACCGTGACTGATATCCGGTCGCCGAACAGGTTTGACAACAAGTACTACGTCAATCTCATGAACCGGCAAAGCCTCTTCACGTCGGACCAGGACTTGTACACGGACGTGAGGACGCGGCCTATCGTGAACAGCTTCGCCGTGAGCCAGGCTTTGTTCTTCAAGAAGTTTGCAGCGGCTATGACCAAGCTGGGGCAAGTGAACGTGCTGACCGGGAATCAGGGGGAGATTCGAGCTCAGTGCTAGACGCGCGACGCAGTGATGGGAGTGGTGGATTGTGGTTGGTTGAGAGCAATTGTTAGAAAATAAAACAACCATGGAATCCTTTTACTTATTTAACTAAAACTGTTTTAGTTGGCGAGTTCCAAGTCCTTATTTGATTAGGATTGCCTTTTATTAGTTGTCTAGAGTCTTCGTCAGGGTTGATTTATGGGAATTGATTTTCTGAGGTTTTGATTTTGCTAGGCTGGATTATTTTTTAGGCGTGTAACAGTGGTTGGCTGTTAAGAGGCAGTGTGATGAATTCCGGTTTAATTATAAAAAGTTATTTTTATATGCTTATTTTTCTGTGTTGCCCACATCTGGCATCAAAGTCTTCTTCTCAAAGGCGCATGTAGAGTAATCAGATTTTGAGGTGTGCTGCACAGATCTTGGAACACCTTAGATCTTGGGAGAGTTGTGGCATGAATCTTGAAGCAATTCTCCTGTTCATCGCCCATGGAAGCAGGGGCATTCTCATGGAGTCGAGAGCCCCGTCTCGGGGGTGGCCCTTGGAGGTTGGCCAGCGCTGATCCAACTGGAAGAAGACTGCCGGCTGACTGACCTGGCACTGGATGCCAGGTCTTGCATCCACCCAGGCCTTCGTGGCCACCGCTTCTCTGTGAGGCGGTGAGGTGGAGTCTCGTTCCTTATGAACAGAGAAACAAAGAAGAAAAAAAAAAAAGAAAAAGAGTCTCTCACGTTCCCTCTTCGGTTCTCTCTTTTCCCACTCCGACGGATCCTCCAACCTCCTCCCTCTTTTAGCACTGCAACCTAAAGAGTATGGTTATATTGGAGACTCTGGTAGCCTTCATCGTTACCAATGATCCGCTACTTTTACTTCGTTACCAATGATCCGCTACTTTTTATTGTCAATCGAAAACGAGATGTCCCTATTATCCAACCCTTTTATTGTCAATCGAAAACGAGATGTTCCTATTATCCAACCCTATCAAATAGTATCAGAGCTATCCTTGTTAGCCGTCGCCGTCTTCGGCTGATGCTCGGCGAGTAAGGGCAAAGGAACAGGCCATGATGGACGACCACCCACCGCCTATCCTTCACTGCAGCCGTGGGTGATGCAGGGAAGGTTTTAAAATAAAGAATAATAAAAAAAAAGGAGTCATCGGACTTTGAACGGCGGCCGGCGAAGACGCTCTTCGTCGGCCGCCAGGGACCTTGCCCGCTTTCTATAATAATAATGATAATTAATTTGGGGGCGGTTGGTGCTAATGTGGCGGCCACGTCATAAGTTATGACGTGGCCGCCCCATGTCTGCAGAGCAAGAGGTCCCACTTGACTTGGCTGCTTACATATCAGTCCACGCATGTTAGACCCCGTGATGATATGGCACTGATGTCCACTGATGTGGCTGCTTGCATGGTAGTCCACATGATATAATTGAAATGGCATAAGATTTTAATTTTATTTTTTAGTTTTTTAATTTTAAAATTATAAAAAATTCAAAAAATTACAAAAAAATTAAGAAAAATTGCCTAAAAATCAATAAAAATCATAAAAAATTATAAAAAAATTAAAAAATATATAAAAAATTTATTAAATATTTTCTATATATGGCATAGTGTTTTATGCTTAGTGCGTGGATAGTACTGGTATCATACTGTGTGTACTTTCTGTGAATATTTTTCTATTAACATAATTATTTATGCTTAGTACGTAAATATGATTTATGCATATTTCTTTATGTTGCTTCTATTGACATAATTGTTTATGCTTAGTGCATGAAGGATTTTTGTATCATTTGTTATATGTATTTTTTTGCGAGCATGTTTATTTGTGCTTGGTATATATATAATGTATATACTGAATTTTATATCTTTTGTTGATTGAAATATATGCTTGGTGTAGCATATAGATTTATTTTAGCCTGTGTTGGCTATATGAATTAATTTCAGCCTATGTTGGCTATATGGATTTGTTTCAACCTGTGTTAGTTTTGTGGATAATAAAGATGAGTTCTTTAGAAAAGTATTGGATTCTATGTTCCATCTTATTAGATGAGTGATGATTATGAGCTTAACGAAATTTTCGATCTCATTTATGGGTAAGAACATTTGAGATTATTTTTTTCTGATACTGATATACACTGATTATGTTTCTAATGTCCAAAACTTGCTTGGTTGAATGTAGTGATGGCCTCCAAATCTATAGTAGCTGACCTCAATAGAGGTGAGAAGTTAGATGGAGAGAATTATGATATATGGCATACGAAGATCCAGTATCTGCTGAATGAATTGAAAGTTTTAGAGACCCTGACATTTAGAATGACACCACCAGAACCTGGCACTTTTGCATAGCACCACCATAACCAGGAAGTCTATGAAAATAGGGTAAAGATGGATCGTTGTGCGCTCTTTATTATGCTGAGCAACATGCACAACGATCTGATCGAAGATTTTGAAAGTTTTTTGACCGTTCAATCTTTGTGGAACCAGTTTAAGATAAGATATGGACAAACCTCAGCGATAAGGCTGCGTGCCTCGAACCTGAGGTTTATGTAGTATACCTAGGATCCTAATCATTCGATGTTCGACGACCTCCATACGATGGGAAATATGATTAGGGATCTGAGTGCTGGAGTTGACCTTACTAATGAGAATTAGGGTTTTGCGGTGATTCGTTCATTGTCTAATCCTTAGAGGAGCCAAATGAAGCTCTTGATGACTTATAGTGAGAACATTAAGAGCTTTGAGGACATATCTCGTCTTCTTGAGTTAGAGGTAGAGCATATTAAGATTCTCACTCCTCGACCTATGTGGCCCAAGTTGGGCCTTTAAGGCCCAAGAGTAGAAAGAGGGTAGGGCGGGTGACAAGAGTGCATAGGGACCTAGAGAGAAAAAAGTAGCCAAGTCGAGGAGAGGCCAATGAGGGGGTAAGAGAAATGTAGCAAAGATCAGGTGCTTCAATTGTAGAATAAAAGGCTACTTTGCTCGTGATTGTACTGAGCTAAAAAAAGTATATTCCACAATGAGCTTTCTCAATGTTTGTTCGTATACATTAGTTGCTAATACACTCCTTGATTAGATTATAGACACGGGAGTAAACAAACATATAGAGCAAGATCAAGCTAGTTTTGCGAATTTCCATTAGATTCCAACAGATACCCAGTGTATCATTTTTGGGAACGGTCTGTATGAGTAGGTGTTAAAAGTAGGAGCATATCACATTAGGTTGCATGATGGACATAAGTTGCTCCTACATGATATTTTACACATTTTAATCATCTGATGTAATCTAGGTTCTGTTATTGTCCTGTTGGCCCTTAGCTACACTTTTTGTTTTTCTGGAGATCAAATGTCTGTATATATGGATGGTGTATTATCCTTTTGTGGATATTTATCATAGGGGTTCTTTAGACTTGATTTGTATGATCACTATTCCTCGTTTGCATGTGCTTCTTTTCCTACAGATGATGATAGTCTGATATGGCATGCTAGACTTGGTCATGTGGGCAAAGATCGGATGATAAGATTTGCTAGAGAAGGGCTATTAAGCCCTTTCAGTAAGATAAGTCTCCTTGTGTGTGAGCCTTGTCTAGCAAGAAAGGTAATGGGAAAGCTTTTTGGTAAGGCTTTTAGGGCCTCTCGGTCATTAGACCTAGTGCACTCAGATGTCTATGGACTCTTGAGTATTAGGGCACGCCATGACACCTCTTTTCTCACATTCATAGATGATTATTCTCAATTCGGGTATGTGTACTTGATCTCCCACCACTATGAATCGCTGGATTTAGATGCTTTTTAGCTGAGGTGGAGAATCAAAGGAGAGGACTTTGAAGACTCTCCGAACTGATAGAGGACGCAAGTATCTATCTGAGCATTTTTAGAGACTCCATGAGGAAAAGAGGATATGCAGGCAGCTTACTATTCCTAGTACACCGCAGCAAAATGGGGTTAAAGAGCGTAGGAACAAGACTTTACTGGATATAGTTAGGTCGATGATGGTGCAAGCAAATCTTTTAGTCAATTTCTGTGGAGATGCGCTGCTAACTGCTGCCTACATCCTTAATTGTGTACTCAATAAATTGATGCGCTCTACTCCATATGAGCTATGATATGGTATGGGACCTTCTATGGATTATTTACGCCCATGGAGCTCGGTAGGATATGTTCATAATACCTCCCATAGGTTGGGAAAGTTGAGTCCTAAGGCCAGCAAAAAGGTGTTCATCAACTACCTTGAGAGTTCTAAGGGTTATGTGATGTATGATGAACATCTTGATGGAGGATCGACTGAGGTGGAGTCCAGAGACGTGGAGTTCATTAAGAATGAATTCTCAAGCATTGATAAAATTAGAAAGAATCTGATCCTGTATGAGTTACAAGAGGACTTTCCTACTATCTCTATCGAGGGAGAGGCATTACGACCTGTCCCAAGGATCGCCACAGATACTGAAAGTGCTAGGCCCAATAGGAGTGATGCACTAGTCAGTGGGAGTCCACAAGCTGAGCCAAGTGAGAGCTCACCTATAAGGATTGATGCACCACTAAATAGTAGTCCTCAGAGTCTAGATCCATAGTTACGGAGAAACAAATGTGGAATTGTTCCATGTTGACATTTTGAGGTTAAAGGAAATATGTTTCTCTGCACTCTGTTGAATCCAAATAAGCTAGCTTCTGTTGATGAAGCGCTTGCTTCACCTGCTTATAGTGAGTGGCTAGCTACTATAAAGGATGAAATGGAGTCGATGGCCAAGAACCATGTGTGGAACCTGGTAGACCTTTTGCCTGGATGCAAATCTATAGAAAATAAGTGGGTCCTAAAGATAAAGCGCAAGGCAGATGGGTCAATTAGCCAGTACAAGGCCTGACTTATGGCGAAGGGCTATACTCAGTTGGAGGGTGTAGATTATGAGGAGACATTTCTCCCTATGGTGAGATTTACCTTCGTTCGCTCAATCCTAGCTATTGTAGCCTATTTAGATTTGAAGCTGCATCAGATGGATATCAAGATAATATTTTTTAATAGAAGCTTAGATGAAGAGATTTATATGAATCAACGTATTGGCTTTGAGGCCAAAGGACAGGAGGGCAAAGTGTGCTACCTTAACAAATTTACATATGGTCTTAAGCAGTCGTTTAAGTGATGGTACCTTAAGTTTCATGAAGCCATAATATCGGTTGGCTTAGACATGATTGAGGAGGATCATTATGTATACATTAAGAAATCAAATGACGGGATTCTGATTCTAGCGTTGTATGTGGATGATATCCTAATAGCTGGGAGTACTATGGGGTTGATCAATGCTACTAAAGAGTGGCTATCCTTTGTCTTTGAGATGAAGGACATGAGAGGCGAATTATGTGCTAGGAGTAAGGATCTTGAGAAATTGTGCTAAGAGGTTTCTTGGTTTATCTCAAGAAATTTATGTTGAGAAAATCTTAGAATGATTCCGAGACCCGTTGATACCCCAATAGAGAAGGGTTATACTTTGAGCATCGACCAGTACCTTAAAATAGATGAGGAAAGAGAGAGGATGAGCAAGATTCCCTATGCGAGTGTGGTAAGGAGCTTGATGTATGCTATATTGTGTACTTGTCCTGATATTAACTTTGCACTCGACTTAGTTAGCTATTACTAGAGCAATCCAAGACTTGCTCGTTGGGAAGCAGTAAAGAGGATTTTCTGTTATTTTCATGGTACTACTAATCTCATCCTTTATTATTAGGGAGGGGACTTGGAATTAAAGGATTTTTGTGACTCTGATTGGACTGGTGATAGAGACGATCATAGATCCACTTCAGGATATGTGCTCATCTTTAAAGGTAGAACTGTCTCTTAATGCAATAAGAAATAGAGTTGGACTACTCTATCCCCTATGGAAGCTGAATATATTGCTTATTCGGATGTTGTTCAGGAGGCTGTATAGCTAAGGAGGTTCTTGAGATGACTCGAGATATCAACCAGTGCTCATGAGATTATTCAGATTTGTTCTGATAGCATGGCGGCATTACAGTATGCCTAGGATCCTAAATATCATGATAGGACCAAATATATTGATATTAAATATTACTTCATTCGGGACATAGTCAGGCATGAAGAGGTTACCTTTATGCATATCCCTACTAGCAGGATGCTGGCTAATCTATTGACCAAGCCCATTGTTAGGGATGTGTTACAGGGTCATGTGAGGAGTTTAGGTCTGTATAGAGTTTGATAGACCGGGATGTGCTCAAGACTAATGCAACAAGTTTGAATTTATATTGTATTTGATAGAAATGAACTATGTGTTATGGACATCATTGACTGTGTTGTAGACATTGTTGAAATACAATGCTTGTTTTCATTATTTTATAATGTATTCATAAATGTGATACTGTAAGGCATATGTGTATGAATGTTACAGGCTTAGATTAACCCACTCACACGGGTGATTGCCTTGATACTTTTGTTTGAGCAGGATGAGACTAAAGTGGCCATAATAGATGTTTGAGCGGCGATATTGTGAAGAAATGCATGTATTGCATAGAGCATGAAGGATGCATGGGTTGCATAAAATACTGCATGAGTTACAGACTATATGAATTGCAGGTTGCATAGGTTGCAAAATGATTTCATGCTATTGAGTTGTATAAATTACAAAGAAGGTCGCCTTAGTTTGGATTGAGATAAGACTTAGTGAGTCAAGTACAGAGTATGTGTATTGATGTGTCTGTAAATCCGTATCAAATCTGAAGTAACCAAACTAGAGCATATGTGTGTGCTTGGGTTGGACATCTTTGTGATGTTTGAACCTATGTTCATACAGTGTTTGAGTTTGACATAGCCCATTGAGTGGGAGCTCTATCGTGGCATGCATTATATTGCGTGTGCTAAAATCGACCTAATAGGAGATAATGTAATACATTCCCTCTTTGTTATTGTGTGCCCTGTGTAGTGTTCTTGGACTTGAACCTATATGATGAAGTTAAAGTTCAGGATGACTTCTTTAGCCTTGTCCTTTAAGGTTATGATTAATACAGCCACATGAGACATTCTTAGGAAGTTGATTGTACAAAGATGAATTGATATAAATATTCAAGGAAGATTATTCATGAGCACACCTTGAATTTGTGACTCATAGCTCGGGCAATTATGTGCATGAATTGCATATGATTATGGATGCAGATGTTTGACTTAGTGTTTTTCAAGTATTGCTCAGAATGCTTAATTAGGTGTGATCAGATTTTTTAGGATGCAAACAAGATTGGATTCCATTGCTTATCTGCTGCGTTAGCATGCAACACTTCCATTATGTGTCACTGTGTATGAGTTTCATCAGGTTGCACACCTTACTACACTGCATGAGGAGAGAGGTGAGTTGAGGTTGTAAGTATTGTTCCTGTGTAGATGAGTGAAAGATTGTGGGTTGACCTTTAGTGTCAGGTTATGCATCCACCCAGGCTTCCGTGGCCACTGCTTTTCTGTGAGGCGGTGAGGCAATGGAGCCTCTATTCTTATGAACAAAAAAGAAAGATAAAAAAAAGAGACTCACGTTCCCTCTTCGATTCTCTCTTGTTCCACTTCGGTGGACCCTCCGACCTCCTCCCTCTTCGGCACCGCGACCTAGGAGTGTGGTTATATTGGAGACTCTGATAGCCTCCATCGTTATCAACGATCCGCTACTTCCGCTGCCGATCGAAAATGAGATGGGTTCCCATTATCTTGCCCCATCAAAGAAATCTCAAAGCTAGTAGTTTTGGTTAAACAAGATTGGGGGGCCAATAGAGGAGGTAGCCATGCGAGAGAGCCAAGAACTATGCGAGGTCCCCAAGAATCGGTGCCAAGGCTTGTGATTCAGCTTAAGGTGATGTGGTAGACCGTCGCCAGTGCTCTATTGCTAGAAGTGAAAAACTTTTGTTTTTCACAAGAAGAAGGGAGTCGAATCCTCCGTTGGGTGAGCAAGCATAGCTTAAAATATGGAGAAAAAGGGGTGACTAGCCTGGAGGTCTCACCGAAGAAGGAGAGATCGAAACTCTTCTAAATATCAGGACCGGCTGAAAGAGAAGAAGAGGTGCTGATTGGTGAAGAATAAGAAGGGAAGAGGAAGAAGAAAAGGCAAAAGAAAAAAAAATAAAAAAATAAAAAAGAAAATAGAGAAAAGAAAGAAAAGAGAGGAAAAAAAAGGTTTTCTTTTTTTTTTTGTTGATGCAGTGAATGTGAAAAAAAGAGAAGCGGTGAAAAAAAGGAAGTCCAAGGAATTATTTGAGTTTGGAATAAGTCGAAAATAAGTTTAGAATAAATTGAGAATAACTTTGGAATGGATGAAATTCTTAAAGATTTTTTCTATAGGAGCTACTAATATTTCTTCTCTTTTATGAGGAACTATTGATATCCCTTCCCTTTTCTGAGATATGGCTGCAAATCCTCGATATATTCATTATTCAATTTTAAAATTTGATGACAAAATCAATGACAAGTTTAGATGCAATTTTTTTATTAAAACAATGAGTTTTTGGATGCACATATATTTAAGTAAGATTGATATATTATACAACTCTCATGTAATTGCATAATTGATTGGTTTGATTCGGTATCACAATCAGAATCGAAATCAAATTTTACTAAAATTGAAATTAAAATAAGAATCACTTATTTGTCCCACTCGTTTGGTTGATACAGAAATCGAAATGAAATATAATTGTTAAATCTTGCTCATAATATATATTGAAATATATATGAAGTTATATATTATAATATATTATAATAACATACAAATTATATAATATATATAACATAATAAATATAATATAATATATAATATATATTATTAATATATAATAATATTATTTGAGATAAATTTGACTACATTCGAATGAACTAAGTAGATCCAGTCACCTTCCCCATTCTTAGATATATATGGATTTCAATGCCATCCTACATTTTTTATTTTTTTCATCTTTAGGATTTATGAACTCTGTGAATCTAAGGGTGTGGAAGGTCAGTGGATCTAAACTTATTACACTTGAATGTAGTTAAATCCACCTCATATTATTTTATATATATTAATTATATATTATGTATTATATTATTAATAATTATTATAATATGATATTATATTATAATATTATAATATTATTGTATTAATATATAATTACTATTATACTAGTATAATTTTATATTATAATATTTATAATTAATTATTAAAGTAATATAATATATAATAATATTAAATTATTATAATATAAATATAATAATAGTATTGTTATATAATATTATATATTATATTATAATTTATTATAATATTAGAATATATTGCTATATTTGTAGAAAATATTGGGTTATAATTAGCTGGAATGAATGTAGGGTCTGGTTTAAAATATGCTCTAATACAAAATTTAATTTTAGGTGGAATAGAAATTAAATTTATTTTTTTGAAATAATACTTAGAATCAAAATTAATAATTCTGGCTCAATTTCAGGCGATCATCCTTGCAAACCAAATGGGTTTATAGATAGATAAAAGATTTAGGTGGTGATGTATGCGGTGCCGCAATCACTCTTCCATGGGCTTGTTCATCAATTCCATACGTGACAGTTTGTTGATCTGAACTTTTGTTTACTCGCTTCCTCTATTCTCGAGCAGACGTTATTAATTAAATAATGAGGGAGGACCCTCGCACGCGCCTTGGCGCCAAAATTTCAGAAGCTTCTCCCGTAAGAAACCGGACGTCCATCATATCAAACCCTCTTTTTAAATCTCCCCCTCAACTCCATTTAAACCCCCCTCCTGCCCTCTCTGCTCCCAATACCGTCCTCCTTTCCCATCCTCCTTCCCCGTCTATGTGTTCGACGGAATTCGACGGAATTCCCCACTGAGGATTCGACGGAATTCCCCACTGAGGAGGGAGCCTAATCCGAAACCCTTCCAAGTCTTTTATCGCCCGAGGGTTCGAGATGTACGTGGTGAAGAGGGACGGGCGGCAGGAGGCCGTCCACTTCGACAAGATCACGGCGAGGATCAAGAAGCTGAGCTACGGCCTGAGCCCGGAGCACTGCGACCCAGTGCTTGTGGCCCAGAAGGTCTGCGCCGGGGTCTACAAGGGCGTCACCACCAGCCAGCTCGACGAGCTCGCCGCCGAGACCGCTGCCGCCATGACTGCTAGCCATCCCGATTACGCCTTGGTATTCCCTTCTTCTCCCCATCTATCCACTGGTGTTTGACATGTTACTGCTTTATCTCTTTTTTCCGACTGCCAAGGTTGCCTTTTTTTTTTTTTTTCCTCCTGCAGCTTGCCGCTAGGATTGCGGTATCGAATCTTCACAAGAACACGAAGAAGTCGTTCTCAGAGACGTAATTGTCTATCCCTTTTTGGGATGTTTAATTTTGGTTTGTTTTGTTTTCAAAATTTCTTGGATTTGGGTTGTTTGTTGACGGTAGATCTCGTTTCAGGGTCAAGGTGATGTACAATTACATCAGTGAGAAATCTGGGCTGAGGGCCCCTTTGATTGCTGATGATGTTTATGAGATCATCATGAAGGTGATTTAGCCTCGACTAAGCAAAATTCATCATTTTTTATTCATTTTCATATCCTATAGTAGTACAACTCATAGTCTTTAACCAGTGCAAATTTTGTTTTATGAGGCCACCTTCTCAAACATGCTTGTTGGTGGTTGGCATAGTCATCGTTATGTTGCGATTAAGGTGTGCCACCTTCATAGCTGCACTGTCTATTAGAGTTTTAATTATCTTATGCGATGGCATAACTGTTATTTATGGTTCTAGCTTAGCATGTTTTGGTCTCTTGGAATTAATTGATGATTTTATATGAACTAGATGATGAAAATTTCTCTTATCATATTTAATTACATATGGTCGACTTCTTAAACTTTTCTATGATTTCCGGCAGTAATCATGCTTCTCAAAAGTTCCCCCCCTCTCTTCTCTATCCCTGAGCAATATCGAGCATGAACATGGCCTACAGCACAATCATACTGTATTCTGTGCTGCAAAATGTTAGATGTCATTATTAATCATCAAGATTCTTATCAGTCACATTTGTATATTAGTTCATTGTGAAAGTCTATGGTATATGTTGGAGTAATTTCTTGTAATTGTATCAATTTCAGAATGCTGCTCATTTGGACAGTGAGATAATTTACGACCGAGACTTTGATTATGACTACTTTGGATTTAAAACTCTTGAGAGGTCCTATCTTTTAAAAATTTCTGGAAAGGTAGTAGAAAGGCCACAGCACATGCTGATGAGAGTTGCTGTTGGAATCCACAAGGATGATATTGACTCTGCAATCAGCACATATCATTTGATGTCTCAGCGGTGGTTCACTCATGCATCTCCTACCTTGTTTAATTCAGGGACTCCTAGGCCTCAAGTATTATAAGCTAAACCCATATTTGTACAAATTGAAGCTTGCTCTAATTTGTTTATTTATATATCTTAATAAAACATTTTCAGTTAAGTAGCTGCTTCTTGGTCTGCATGAAAGATGATAGCATTGAGGGAATATATGATACATTAAAGGAATGTGCTGTTATAAGCAAATCTGCAGGAGGAATTGGCATATCTGTTCACAATATTCGTGCAACAGGTAGTTATATCCGTGGGACAAATGGGACATCCAATGGCCTTGTTCCTATGTTGAGGGTCTTTAATGATACTGCTCGTTATGTTGATCAAGGGGGAGGCAAGAGAAAAGGTAATTTGGTTGCAAGTCAGTAAATGATTTTCACCTGGCTCATAGTTTTATGATTTTAGATTACTGAACTTCATGTCACACTTAGGTGCATTTGCAGTGTATTTGGAGCCTTGGCATGCAGATATTTTTGAATTCCTTGATCTTAGAAAGAACCATGGAAAGGTAATTGTTCATAGCTTCTCAAATGCCACTGTTTGTTCATACAACTTTTTAATGTATTTTTCATTTTAGGAAATCAGTTAGACTTTCTTCCTTGCATTTTAACAGTACTTTGATTAGTTACTCTCAAGAACCAGATTAAAACTTGTCAATTGCTTGAGATTGTAGCTGACAGATGAAAGATGGTTGATGACTCATGGTTCTATGGTTTTATGCGCTATCCATGTTTATTCATGCATGTGTGCCTGTACATGAAAACTTGTGTGGGTTCCTGTTTTCCCTTTAGAGCTGTTCCAAAGCTGTGGATGGTAGTGGTTAAGAATTCCTGTCTTTCTGAAAAGAAATAATATTGTGTTTCACTTTTCATGTTCTGGTTCAAAGTATAAACACTATTAATGAAGTATATTGATGATATCAGGGTTTTTTAGTTACAAGAAAGTTTGGTGTTATTGGAGAGCTTTGAATAGTATTTTTCCACTGTAATTGATTCATCAATTCAAAATCAAACCTAGCTATACCTAACCAATTATTTAGCTAGTTAATTAACAAATTCATGAATTTTTCTTACTTGTTTCTTGTTTAGGACAACTGAATATAATTTTTCTCAAGCTTGGATACATGAATAGTTCAAATTGCACACCCTCGATATATCTGATACAATTGGATAATGATATTTGTTAGATACAACTAGGATACATGTTGATAGTTAAGAAACCTGTTACAAAAAGAAAAAAAAAAGGATATTTCTTGGATTATACAGGGATAGGGGGACATGTTTCTTTTCTTTCCTTCTTTCTTTCTTTCTTTCTTTTGTTTCATAACAAGTGTTGTCCTTTCAAAGATGAATGAGATGAGTTGGTAATTTTAGAATGCAAGATTTTCATGTCATTAATGGATATGGTGGACATTCATGTTATTATATGAAGCATAGATTACGTTCTTTTACATATATAGAGAGGTGAATTGGGCTGAAGCTGGTTGGATTTGAGCCCTAATCTGATTATCTCCTTAGCCGTACAATAAGGCATAGATCTCAATATGCTAACTCAACCTTAACTCCCTTCGTTGTTCTGCTACAATGAGAAGAGAAAAAGTGGTCACCACAAAATGTGTGCCTCCCTCTCTTTCCATATTACCTCTCTCTCCCTCCCATCTCTGCTCACTCTCTTTTCCTCTTTTCCATTTATCTTTTGCTACTTTTCTCTCTATCATTCTCCTATTCTCTCCATAGAGATATGTGCCTCCCTCTCTCCTCTCCCATCCTCTACCTTTGATCTAGTTCGTAGCTCTCTCTCTCCCCCCTCCCCTTTCGCTCCACTCCCCTCTCTCTCATCCCCTATCTTGGCTCCACCTCTTCCCTCTTTTATGCTCTCCTTTAGTTTCTTGGTCCTTGTTCCACCCCCTCTTCCCACTCTTTTCCTAGGTAAGATCCTCAAGCCCTTCATTGACGACAATGGCTAGCCTGCCAACAATGATGATGGTGAGAAATTTTGAAATTCTAAAAAAAATTGAAGAATACCTAAAAAAACCATGATTTCAAAGGTAAGATCCTTCCTTCATTTTTTTTTTATTAAATTGTTGTCTTCACAAAAAAAAAAAAAAAGAAAAGAATTTTTGGAGAAAATGGAGCTGTCCAAGATGTTTGATTTATATTTTCCCCATGTTTGTTGTCATTTGCTTCTAATATAGCCATTTCCCTTGTCTCTTTCTTTTCTTCTCATTTTATATTTCTCTTTGAAATCTCTTCTTCTTTCTCTTACAGTTGATTCCTTTTGATTTAAATTCAAAACCTTGAATGAAGGCCTAAACTAATAGAACAAATTCTTTAAGAAGTCAAGGATTATAGCTCCACTTCCTTCTTTGTCATATTCACATTCCTCCATTGTATCTGATAGTGACCACGAGGATGCTGATGGCTTTGATGGGTCTCTAGGACTTAAATCCATTATCATTTTGGCGAGCCAGTTGAATTGTTCTTCCTTTCACTAGATTCTTCTTTGAAACTTAAGAAGGAACAAACAATTAATATTAAGAAATAAACACTAACATAGAGCTAATAAAGACTTGTAGTCTGTGGGTTAAGTAGAAAAAGTGAGAAATTATCTCTGAATTCTTGCTATGCAGGTTTGTGTAAATACTTAGCATGCAGCAAAAGAGTTCTATATTGCTAGGATATATAGCAACCTTGACATGATAAGCACCAAGCCTAGAACAATAAGTATTAAAGCTGTATAAATATGTGGTAAAAGTTTGGCAATATGATAGTCGGGTCAGGGTTGCTTCAGAGGAAATAGTAATAACAAAGGGTAAGGGGAAACTTATCAGCATAAACAATTAGTGTTAATAAATAAACACTAACATAGAGCTAATAAAAATTCGTAGTCTACCAGATAAACAAAAAAAAGTGAGTTCTCATCTTTGACTTCTTGCTTGACAAATTTCAGTAAATACTGAACATGTTGTGATAAAAACCTACACAACCAAGATGAACATTAATCTTGAACACTAGGTTTAGAACTTTAAGCATCAAAGCTGAAAAAATAAGTAGTAAAAATCTAGTAATTTGATAGTTAGGTTAGGATTACTTCGGAGTATATAGCAATGAAGAAAGGTGAGGAGAAAGTTGGCAAAGAATAAGCAGTTAGTGTTGAAAGTAAACATGAACATAGTGCTAGCAAAGATTTACGGTTTATGGTATAGGCTATGAAAGTAAGATCTTATCTTAGACTTGTTGCTTGGTAGATTTGAGTAAACACTTAGCATGCAGCAATAAAAACTTATTTGGCTAGGTTAGATAAAGGTTTTAAATCTTATGAGAAGGGGATGTCTTGGTTTTTCCATAGAATGTGATACCCCCTCTATCTCACCCGTTTTAGTGGTCATCTTGGTTGAGCATCTTGTTAGGTATCCTTTGTCCTTCTTTCCTTCTTTCCTTTATTTTTTTCTTTACTTTTTTTTCTTTCTTTCCTCTCTTCTTTTCTTTATTTCTTTCCTTTTCTTCCTTGTTCCTCCTCTTTTTCTTCTTCCATTTCTTTGTTTCTGTCTTCTTCCTTTTCTTTCTTTCCTTTTTCTTCTTCTTCCTTTTCTTTCTCCCTTTTTTTCCTGCATATCTTTTCTTCTCATGTCCTTTCTTTCTTTCCTTTTATCTTCTTTGTTTCCTTTCTTTTTTTTTTCTTTTCCTTTTCTTTCTTTCCTTCCTTTCATTTCTTTCATCTTTTTTCCTTCTTTTCTTTCCTCTTTCTTCTCTCCTCATGTGGATGAGTTTCAAATTCCCATCCCTATCTTGGTCCTATTTCCTAATGAGAACGGGATGGGATGGTTGGGACACCCTCTGTTCTGCTAGAAATTAAAACTTTGAAATAAACAATAACCTTGAAATGATAACCACCAAAAACAATCAGTATCAAAGTTGCAAAAATAAGCAACAAAAGTTCAGTAATGTGATGGTTAGGTTATGGTTGCTTTAGAGTAAATAGTAACAAAGAAGTATAAGAAGAAACTTAGCAAGAAACAACAGTTTGTATTGATAAATGAACATTACTATAGAGCTAGTAAAGATTTGTAGTCTATGAGAGAAGCAAAAAAGTGAGATCTTATTTTTGACTTCCTACTTTGCATATTTGAATAAACTCTTAGCATGTAATGATAAACACCTACATAATCAGGATAAATAGTAAACCTGAAATGATAAATACCAAGTATGGTATGCTGTATTAGTGCATCCTGTCCTGTACCGAGCATACTGAACTGTGACTCAGTACCAATGTGTATGAAGTCTTGATACGCTAAACTGACCCACATATCGAGTGTACCAATACTATGCCAATGTGGTATTGGCACAGGTTTCAGTATTGAGATGATGAACCTTGACACCAATTTTAGAATAGTAATCACTAGAGTTGCAAAAACAAGCATGGCCACAAGAAAATAAATTTTAGAGTTGTGGGCCAAGTGGTTGGCCTAGCTTGAAGTAGTGTGATGTCCTTGACCTTTATTGGGTTTTTCTTTTTATGATATTAATATAATGATGATTCCTTGGTCATTATGGAAGCCCATTCATCTTAGTCTTTTAAGCCAAGAATCTTATATATCCAACTTATCATGTCAAAAACTTCAAGTTTCTTTCTTTTCATTACCTATTAGTTACTACATAGTATTATGAAAGGCCATGAACTATCACTGGTAATTGATTCTTCTACAATCATTGGTGAAGTACTTTGTCTTCCAAGACACAAATTGAAGTAATTTCAAGTAACAGACATGATTTTCCAAACAAAAGTCAGTTGCTGCTCAAAAAATAAAAGGAAAATGTAAGTCAATCCCTTTAGCTAAGTTTCATGGTGCTTTTTATTGATGCTTCCCAATCCTTAATGAATTCCAGGTAGGAATTACAAGGTGGATTCGAGATGGGGATTGGAGAGAGGGGAGGGGAGCATATAGGAGAGAGAGATTGGAAGAAAGATGGGGTTCGGAGGGATCCAAGAAGAAGAGAAGGAGGCGGAGCAGAGAATGGGAGAAGAGAGGAGGAAAGGGAGGTGGAGCAGGGTAAAAGTGGATCTGTGAGATGAGAGAGATAGAACAGAGGAAAAAGGGGGAGAGAGAGACTAGGGGAGGTAGCATGGAGAGGGAGAGAGGTGCACCTCTCTGATTAGATTTCTTTTTATTTTTTTCCTTCTTAACTGACCGAGGTTGAAAAGGCATTTAACGGGGCATTATTTTCTTTGGGATCCATGCCCATCCAATGGTTGGGGAGGTGGCTGGATTGAACTCCATTCCTGGTCAACCATAGTCAAGTCTACCTCTTTATATACATTTTTCACAAAAGAACATGTTTGTGTACTGTTATCATATCACTCTCTGCTTCAAGATTTGTCATATATGTATCGCATCCCTATCTCATATTTGTTTCCATGCTTCATAGTCAAGTTTCAGTACATTGAACTTATTTGTTAAATCACATTATGCAAAAATACAATGATCTGCCGAATATCATGATGTATAAGTACATAGTGATGCACGATGTCTTTGCTTGAACTGCATTAGACAATGAAACTGTTGAGATTCTTTTAAGATGTTTTTTATTTTTAATGTTCTCCATTTCTTCCCTTGATATAATTTGTCAGAAAGGTTCTTGATTTGGTAATGTTACATTCTTCTTATTGAATCTTTTGTAACATAAATGCATCTTTAGAAGTCATGGTGAAGATAAGGGTTTCTTTGGTTGTGTTCTATATTTCAATGCATATGTTGTAATTGATTCAATGAATCAAAAGCTTGATTACATCATATGGTTGAACTTCTGCCAAGTTTAGTACCTCATTGACATGCTTTCCAGACATAATTTCTTTGAAGACTTTGACACTTTTTATAAATTGTTTGATAGCGTTATTGAATGAAAAACATCTCCTATTGTGGCTTAGAGTCACACAAAGAATTATAGCAGTTCTCATCATGCATGTGTGATGTGGCTCTGTAAAAGATAACCTAGAATTTTCATTTGTGCATTGTCACTTAATTTCTAGTATTATTGTAGGAAGAGCACAGAGCTCGAGATCTGTTTTATGCCCTCTGGATTCCTGATTTGTTCATGAAAAGGGTCCAAAATAATGGACAATGGTCTTTATTTTGCCCTAATGAAGCTCCAGGATTAGCTGATTGTTGGGGTGATGAATTTGAAAAGCTGTATATGAAGTATGAGAATGAGGTAAATCAGACTTCCAAACCTGAAATTTAAACATAAACTTAGATTAAAATCACCAATCATTTCTTCCTACTTTATGAGATCCAGGGCAAGGCCAAGAAGGTTGTTGCAGCACAGAACCTCTGGTTTGAAGTCCTGAAGTCCCAGATAGAAACTGGAACACCATACATGCTTTTCAAGGTATCTAATGAAAATAAATCTAAATAAATCATGTACTCTATCTCTAACAACAGTTTATTTGCTGGGTGGTGTGTTTGACGTTGGTATTATTCTGTAGGACACATGTAATAGAAAAAGCAATCAACAGAATTTGGGTACCATCAAGTCTTCGAACTTATGCACTGAGATTATTGAGTTCACAAGTCCTACTGAAACTGCAGTGTGCAATCTGGCATCCATTGCTCTACCTCATTTTGTGAGGGAGAAGGTTTGTCCTCTGGATCTTTCCTCATGATTTCGGCGAAAATTGTAGCAGTGGTTTTTGGTCATACTGCATGCTAAAAAAGTAAAAGTGAATAATTACTTTGAAGGGAGTTCCTATAGAGTCACATCCATCAAAACTGGTTGGCAGCAGTGGATCAAGGAATAGATATTTTGATTTTGACAAGCTTGCTGAGGTGACTCTTGATTGCTTGCATTCTTGAATGACATGCTCAAGACATTAGTTTATCGATGAATATGTTTGAATGATTTTATGTTTGTCATCACAGGTTACAGCAACAGTTACAGCAAACCTGAACAAAATAATTGATATTATCTATTACCCAGTTGAATCTGCAAGGATATCAAACCGACGACATAGGCCAATAGGCATAGGGGTTCAGGGTTTGGCGGATACCTTCATCTTACTTGGCATGCCTTTTGATTCACCTGAGGTGATTGTGGAGATTTAAGTGGTTTCCTATGATTTTTATTTTTGCATAGTAACCTTACTTTATGATTACATTAACCATTACTGTAGGCTCAGCAGCTGAACAAGTACATATTTGAGACAATCTATTACCATGCTTTGAAAGCTTCTTCAGAACTTGCTGTAAAAGAAGGCCCTTACGAAACGTATCAAGGAAGTCCAGTGAGCAAGGTCTTTGTTCTACCACTTTTTATTGCCTCAGAGTCCTTATATGCTGTGCATATGCTTTGAGCCACTGATTTCCAGTTAGGCTCATGCAAGGCATGGTGACATGGGCATATGATTATCCTTTTCTACATTTCATACATATATTGCGTTTGCACTGCATGCATATATTTTATTTCATCAGTTGTTGAGAAGATAGAATGCATGTCATCATAGACCAAGGTTTTAAATCTTGCACGATGGGGCTGCCCCATTTTTTTTATAGAATGGGATGTGCCACTGTCTTGTCCCGTTCTGATACTTGGGACAGAGGGTGTCCTAAGACACCTCGATTGGGATGCTGGGATAATAGTGGGATGGTCCAATCTTAATACCTGGGACAACAACCCATCTCGGCATCTCATGGGACGTCCCATCAGGATCTAAAACCTTGCTATAGACTTTGGGTTAGGAATGTAAAAAATAACCTTAGTTTGTTAATTGATTTTTAAACTGAAATCATTCTATATACCTGCTGATGTTTCAGCATATACAAATTTTAACCAAGGACATTTCTAAATATGAAGCGCATACCATATTCACAAGCTTGCTGTTTATGCTGATGTGCAGGGAATTCTTCAACCTGATATGTGGGATGTTACTCCATCTGTCCGATGGGATTGGCCTATTTTAAGAGGCATGATTTCTAAGAATGGAGTGAGAAACTCCCTTCTCATTGCTCCTATGCCCACTGCAACAACTAGTCAAATTCTTGGCAACAATGAATGTTTTGAGCCATACACATCCAACATCTACAGTCGAAGAGTTCTAAGGTATGTCCTTTTTCCATTTTCATGATCAACATTGGCATTTAGAGAAATATATGAAGTCCTGCCATGATAATACTTCATTTTTCAGTGGAGAATTTGTTGTGGTGAACAAACACCTCCTGCATGACTTGACTGAAATGGGTCTCTGGTCGCCTGCCCTTAAAAACAAAATAATTTATGAGGGCGGTTCAGTTCTCAAAATTCCAGAAATTCCAGATCATTTGAAAGCAATTTACAAGTAAGATACCATGCACCAATTAGAGCTCTCAATATGTAACATATTTTTTCCTATATATTAATGTGAACATTGCTGTGTTAGAACTGTGTGGGAGATCAAGCAAAGAACACTAGTTGATATGGCCATCGATCGCGGATGCTACATCGATCAGAGCCAGAGCCTGAATATTCACATGGATCAACCCAACTTTGGAAAACTGACTTCCTTACATTTCTATGCTTGGTCAAAGGTGTAACAACTTTCGATGTTTAACTTATTACCTTGCACCTTTTATATTTGAAGAATATAATTAATTTTAGATCAGAAAATGTCTCATGAAATCTCAGTTGTAATCCTGTCTAAACTTTTTGATGGAAGGGTCTAAAAACCGGGATGTATTATTTACGTACACATGCTGCTGCTGATGCGATCAAGTTCACTGTGGATACCTCCATGCTCAACGTAAAGATCTGGCATTCTCTTTTAATTCAAGTTTCAAATTGTTTCTTTTTACTATGGTCACTGTTTTCTTCACGGGTATAATTTTTCTGTTGTTTGTATTGCTATATATGATGCAGAAACCCAAGCCAGTGGATGATAATCGAGAAGCCAAAATGTCACAGGTTGTTTGTTCCTTGGATAATAGAGAAGAGTGCTTGGCATGTGGAAGTTGAAACACTTGATGTTCAACCATTAAAATAATCCTTAAAATAATTATCTTTTGGTGTGATTGCATCTTCTGCATTCTCCCTCATAAAGAGTTAAGGTGTCTATTCTTTGTCATTGGGTTCTGGTGGTGTCCTCTTGGCTTTTCTTCAATGAAGAAACCACAAAAGCCTTTAGATATAGTGGTGTAGTGTGTATCCAGCGGTACTTGCTTATGGTATCCTGTATAGTTGTACAGCTAGCTCTGTATAAATATGAGGAGGATTTATCCCTCTAGACTGCTGGGATTTGTGTAACATGTGAGGATTTACATATAAATAACTCTGTCATTTTATCATCGATTCACTATCTTGGTTAGTTGGATGAGACGATTCTAATGCATTGACTATACATGTTAAAATCATCAAGGAACATATTACATTGACTTCATTATGCCATTATTGTAAACAAGCTGCAATTTGACCCTTATTCCATTTTGTAAAACAAACTGCAATCTGACCTACAAAGTGCCCTTGTTTTCATGGAAAGGCTCGTTTTTATATTTTTGTTAGGCAGACTGCCTCCTGTCCATGTCTGATGTTACCAAGAAATGCAGCCGTTGCTTGTTTATACTGACTTTTGGTATCAAGTTCAGTTTAACTTTGAAATCTGAAGCTTGTATTTGGACTCATTCTGCACAGAAAACACAGTTGCAATACTTAAGACATGCTTTAGTTGGATGAGACAATTCAAATGCATTGACTATTTATGTTAAAGTCATCAAGGAACATATTACATTGACTTTACTATGCCATTATTTTAAACAAGCTGCAATTTGACTCTTATTCCATTATGGAAAACAAACTGCAATCTGACCTACAAAGTGTCCTTGTTTTCATGGAAAGGCTCGTTTTTACATTTTTGTTAGACAAGACTGCCTCCTGTCCATGTCTGATGTTACTAAGAAATGTGGCCGTATTTGCTTGTTTATGCTGACATTTGGTTTCAGGTTCAGTTTTAACTTTGAAATCTGAAGCCTGCATTAGGGCTCATTCTGCGCAGAAAACACCGTTGCAATACTCAAGACATGCTTTAGTTCCTTGGTCAAGTCTTTTGGGTGGCGAACTTTTTTTTTGTCCACACTAGTACCTGATAACCATAGACATTTTCTCTTGTGATCTCTTGGACTGTTCAGATGCTGCCATTACTAAAACGGTTAACTCAGTTGTCAACATTGTGAATTGTGACAAAGTCAATTGGAGTTACTGAGATTATGGTTGAATCCTTTTTCCATGAAAATATGTCAGAAAATTGGTAAGAGATGTGTCAAAGCCGCTTCTGTTTCCCATCTCTCTGGTTCAATAATGCTTCAGCTCCTCAGACTTCAAAATCTAACAACTTAAAAACAGTTTCTAATCCGCCACCTCCACCCATCTTCACAAATTTTAGTTACTGTTATATTACTTCATTTGTTGATGATACTTGTTGGGTTATTTTAGACTTGCTGACCATGTGAGTTAGCCAAACAGAATTGGAAGGTAACAAATTATAAGGTCAAGCTCATATGAACTTACCATTATCCAATGAGAATGTCATAAACTTCATATGAACATTGTCAATTATCATACAAGTTAGACAGATCCACAAATTAGACATATCTATGAGAAGCCAACAAACCTAGGAAGCTTACAGAACCCCCTTACTGGTTTTCCAGAAGAATTGATGAGTGAGCTTTGCAGGTTCCTAGTAGGAAGCAATGGGATGAACCTCGATTTTAACATAGGCCACAATTTTCAGCACAGTGTTTCTGTCTACTTCGATCGGTGCCAACTAACATGTCAACGATGATAGCTACGGTCAACCTAAAAGACAAATGGGATGAACCTCCTCTCTCTTACTGATCAATCATTGACCATCGGATCTACAGACTTCCTTTTCGCAGCCGCCATCTTTGATATCTTTCATTGCGAACCACTGAAATCATAACAAAACTAGTTTTATTTCAATGGTCTATTAGGTTGATTTGTCAGCATGGGTGGATCCAGAGAATAATGATCATATAAGACCAACTAATTAATGATATCAGATAGCAATTTGTTCTTCATTCAACATTCTACCATTATTATAAAATCATTTGAAGGCTTCGTCATCTAGATTCATTCAAGAGGTTCTATCTTGCTGCCAAATACCAGGGTCTTCTAGTGCGTTTGTTCAACTGAAATGAATTTTGGACCCACCCCCCACCAATTTCTTGACCCTGGTGACCAAAGTTGTTGGAGTGGACCTTCTTTCTTGGCAGCCGAACTGGAGTAGAGGTTCCTTTGGGCCAAAGTTTCACTGAAAAAAGGTATTTATCTGATCATACTAGTACCATGGACCATGTGATAATGAGGCGGCCATTCCATTGAGTTTGAATTCTGAACCATCCTACTAAAAGATAGGCTATCAAATAAATAAATAAATAAATAAAAACTATCGATTGGAGTATAACTCTTTATTGATCGAACAACAACAGAGTATCAAAATTTACAAACTTCAAAGAATAGAATAAAGGAAACAAACCCATAACTGTCTCCTAGACAAGCTGGTACTTGTCTCCATGATATTAGGCCAGACCTTTAGTATACTCCTGGTATTAAAAAGATTCAATATAATTTGATTCTCAAACAAGAGCAGAGGACTTCTCATAATAGCAATAAGAAAAATCTAATAAGATCTAGAGACCATATCGAGCATCAGCGCTGCTTCTTTTTTTTTTTTTTTTTTCATTTATGTTCTTTAATTTGACATTTCTTCGTTTTACCTTCTTACATAATAATCATTCTCCTCATTTTTTTTTTAACCTGAGAGAATGCTCTACATTCTTTGAACTTTTCTGAGGAAAACCATGTTGTTTAACCTTCTAATTTGTTGTGTACACCAAGCCATCTGTTTAACCTTCAGAATTTTGTTATAGAACCACCCGTTTTAGATACTGCAAGAGCTTTTATTCTTGTTCTCAGATACAGATGGGACATTAAGACAGCAGCCTTTTGACATGGACTTTCTCGAACTATTGTTTCTTCTTACCTATGAATATTATAATAGATTAATAGTAGCCTGAGATCAAGGGACCAATAGGATATTAAGGCCGCAGCCTTTTGACATAGACTTTCTCGAACTATTGATTCTTCTTACCTATGAATATTATAATAGATTAATGGTACCCTGAGATCAAGGGGCAATGCATTCTTGCAGTAGTGTGGACCAAGAAAAGCTGTCAAAAAGCGACATAGCATGTTAGCTTTGAATATGAGCCTTTTGTTTGGAGGTCTAAATTCCACTATAGGACTTTGGACTTTGTTGTTGACTTTTAAATTTTTTTATGACAAACTCCCTGGACACTCCCTCATCCATTTCCTTTTTCTCATTACTTTAATTTCTTTTTGCCGCCCAAACCCTCCTTCAAGCTTACACAGAATCCTCTTTGGGCCATGAACTTTGGATATTGTCTCCCTGTGATGCAAAAGTCCAAAGAACCTCCTTTCTTTATAGCCTACATGTTGATTTCGGTTGGGGTAATCATAGTATTCATTCTTGGCTTTGGTTTTTCATAGACTTAATCTATGATTCCAATCTATGAACCCTTCTCACTACCATCGTAGGGAAACACTTTTCTCAACAGGAAACTTGCTTGGAATCTGAGACATATTTTATTTTCTTCTCAAAGTGGGTGAAAAAAAATATTTGCAGCAATTTAAAGATTCTCTTATTAATGAACTTCTCATCAAAGTTGAAAAAAGTAAAATATTAAAGTAAATAAATAGAAAATTTCTTGCTAATTTGATTTCTGATTTATACTGCTACTCGCTCTATTTTCCAGTAAAGGATTTCATATATTGATGTTTTATTAATTTTGTGTGATGATTTAAATTGGGATACACTAACATGATAAGATAACTTCATCAAGTTAGAAGACTAGAGAAATTTTTAAACAAGAAAGTTATCTCGATATTGTGGCCATATGCAGCAAAAATCAAGATATCAACTGATATAAACCAAAATAAGATTAACTATCTTTTATGCTTGATAATCATCATTGACTCAACATTCATTCAGATAAGTCTGATTTTGAATTTTCATTTTACCTCGATCTAGTTATTGGCACACTATTATCTTATTTAGTTAGGATTATGGTGCAATAGTCAATGAAGCAAATGGCAATAGAAATGCTATCCGTGTTGATAATAAGATTTCCTATTATATTCTTGTTATTAGTAGTCTTGGGCTTATATTCTATATCTTGATATTCAGATAGAAATAATGCTGGCATGTATTTTAATTAAGAATGAATGAAATGAAGTCTAAATTATTTGATCATTTTCTATTTTGTCTTCTCTATTTATCTCTTTCTTTCTCCAGGTACAGCAAATGAATGCTGAACACTGGTACTAGAGCAATTCTTTTTGTTTCTTGAAGGGTATATCAAAGGAGATGAGATGGATGGAGAAAACATAGGTTTGTTCTTGGGATTGAAAAGCTTGATGATATCAATTACGTGTATTAGAGGTTTTAGATGAAATCCTACTTGGAAGGTTCAGTTTAACATCAACGAGAGATTGTAAATAATGATGATGTCAAAGCTAGGTTCGTAATTGAGACAAGTTTAATTACCCATAAATCTTATCAAGCTTGGTTTGAAATCAGTTATTAGCTTAAAACTTGAGGACAAGCTTGAATCAATTGTGATTTGATTGAGCCCAATGCAAGCCAAATTGCAAACAAAGCTGAACTTGAGCTTATTGCAAGCAGCTCGACATTTATTGAGGAGAGTGAATAAGAAAAGCATCGGTTTATTCCTGAAGATCAATAAGCTTGATAACTCAAGAGATTGAAAAGCTTGATAACACATTAACCATATCTATTAGTGGTTTTATATAAAATTATGCTTGCAAGCTTATGTTCTAGAGAGGTAGTAAATGATAGTGATGTCAAAGTTAGGGGTATAATCACACCAAGTTTGATCGAGATTGCATCCCCTAGGTTTGAAATTAATTTCTAGCTTGAAAATTGAAATAATCGATTTAATTGTTATTTAACCTAGTATAAGTCAAGAATTTCAAACTGAATCAAACTCAATCTTATTTCAAGTGGCTTGATAAATTTTGTTGAGCTTTGGCCATCTTTGACCCTGTGTGCCGGTCTCTTTAGACCTCATATTTGTAGAACATAGATGCAAGATGGATGAGCTGTGCTTGGATCATTTGTCCCAAAACATGGAACCCCTTATACCACATTAGTTCCATCAAGATTTTTTCCATTCCATTCCAATTTCTGTTCAGATTTTTCTTTATTTCTACAAATCAAAATATCACTACTCTTGCAAGCAAGCTTCAAATATAGATTCAGTTGCTATACAACAAGAAAGCTATGAGGTGACAAAATGTAATCTTTCAAGGCTTTTCTATGGCACCAACCAATGGTCCCTGTAAACTTAGGCCTTTTCAAAAGGTTAAAAATAATCAAAGAGTGATGCATCGGCATATGCACTCAATAAAAAATTGTATTCTTTTATAAGGAGCCTAATAAAGTCCTTTACATGGTTTGACTTCCCAAATTTGAATTTCAGAAAATCTGAGCTATATACACACTAGCAAGATATTGATTATGCATTTGAATTCAAGGATGAAAATATTATTCAGCTTGTTTTAGACAAAGCTTATCTTTTTTTTTTTTTTTTAAGCTTTTTATTTTTTTATTTTTTTTATAATTTATCAACAAACAGTTCTATCTCCTTTTATCCAGATAATAAGGGTCAAAGTATAGTAGTTTTATCTTGATTTTTTCTAGTTAAGGATTGCAATGTAATAATTTATCTTATGATTAGCATAGAATCATTTGCTCAGGTAATATTATAAATAAGATTAGTTTTGCTATATTCTTATCACTAATAGGCTTCTTTTCCTTTTCACTCTATATACTGGCATGTAATGCAATTTAAAATGAATGGAATAAAATTCTTTTTTTCTATTCTCTTTTGTCTTTTCTGTTTTCTCTTCTTTTTTTCACTGTCAACTGACCATGATTTCAAAAATTAAACTAATAGAAAAGGGGCCAACAATGTATATTAGATTTTAATATTTCTAATTACTATCAAATAAGAACAACAATTTTCAATGGCTTCTATCTCCAACTAAACTCAAATTTTGACACCTCTTTTCCCCTCCTTTAAGAATCTTACACCAGTTGCCTTTTCTTATTAATCTCCTAATCCAGCAAATAGCTAATGCAAGCAGAACCAATGATTGTAGGCTGCACACTTCACACTTCCCTTTAAGCATGTTGACAAATACCACACCATGAGAGACATTAGTCGAACCCTATGGTGATGGTAGAAATCTAAAGAACCCAAGGCTGAGCCATTTCCAAAGGACACTATCCATTGTCTGACTCTCAATCACAACAACCATCCTTTACTTTTTCAAGCATGCTCTCAAGTCCTATCAGAAGGACAATAGATTCTATCTATTCTCGGTGGCTTCCAAAAATTGCAAATAGAGATCTTACTTTACCGTACCAAGGAAGGCAATCCATTGCATGCCTCCACTAGATGATTTGTGACAGTGATGCCATGAAGATTTTGGATATCATAGATCGATATCTTTTGCATGACAAAGGGACTGCTTGTGTTGTTTTGTTGAATTATGGGGTTGTCCATTCTAGTTTGATGATGACAGTGGAGGACCAACATCACAGCGCGTGGAGTTCTTTCATTTTTCATGAAAAAGATGTGATATTTTGTGCACTCATGTGCGTGCTAAGTGTAGCAAGGTATGAATAATAGTATTATTTAATTATAGCATGCATTCACTAAGAGTATTATTGACAGTTATAATGGTGATCATTGATGGTATTTGCTCCTTTATTTCATCTTGTTTTCACAAGGCTACCCTTCTTGTTAAATGATGATAGCATTGATAAATAGACATTATAAGTATAAAATGAACATGTCATGAAGGGTGAACTTTGTTAGAAATATTATTATAAAATAATAATAGAGTCATCCTACACTTAAATTGACTATTTATTGATGTCGGCAATCAAAAATCTAATGGAAGAGCACCATTGAAACAATAGGATAAAATAATAATACAAATGGTGACGTTTAGGGCTCATTTGGTTGAGAAAAAAATTTTCTCCCCTCATTTTTCGATGCCTAACTAGAGAAGAAAGAGAAAATTATAAGTAGTGTCCATACATATTTTTTTTGTTTTCATTAGAAAATAAATAATATAGAGAAAGTGATATTTATGTTTTCGATCTTCTTTTCTCTCTCGTAAAAAAGCTTTTTTCAAAAAAAATTATTCTAGGAATATTTTTTTTTAAAAAAAAAATTCTTAAGAGGAAGAAAAAGATAACTGGAAAATAAATATTACTTCCCATGTAGTATGTATTTTTTAATGAAAGAATGAAAAAAATGTGTGCAGGTCCTACATATATTTTTTTTTTCTTTCTTCCATCAAATATGAGGAAATGATGAAAGAAAATTTTTCTCTTATTTTGTTTTCCGGCCAACCAAATAAGAGGTTAAAGATAATTAGTATGCAATAAAGTATGTATATATGTGTGTGTTATGCAATAATGATTTTTATAATTAATCACTATAATATTGATATTATAATGAAAAATATTTAACAATAATGAAAAGAAATAACAACATTATTTTCTAATTATCAAACACTTAATAAAGAAATATTATCTTTAGACGGTACAAATTCTTTTAAGAACAAATTAAAATATATTTTGAATTCAAAAAAAAAGAGAAATAATTAAGGTAAATAATGACCGTTATTTGACTCATAGCAAGCCTCTTCATGATGTGAAATATGAACCCTTACAATAGCTACTATTTTTCTCCCTAATTGTAACATCTATTATTTTAAACCAAGATATATATAGTGCCCAATGTTCATCTTGATGACGTATTTTAGTGGATGCCTGGTTAAATGCATTCACCCTATTGCCAATTGGTGCACTTTTGGATTTCCCAACTCAATCTTTTTATCTTTTCATTAAAAGAAAAAAGGCACCTTCAACTTGGCCCTGACACGTAGTGTCACCTTTACTTTATCAATATTGATGCTAGGCAAAACCCAATAAAGTTGACGGCTTAAATTCAAAAGAGGAGCGAGAAAATATTGTTTTTATATTGATTTGGTGAAATCTTATATCATAGGTGTGCCCACCAAGGCATTCCCCAAGGGGTATGTTTGGGCACGTGGCATGAATTTGGGCACGTGGCATGAAGTGGAGAAGGATAATGCGTTCAGGAACGTGCATGATCCGTGCACGGTGCCATAGAAATTAAAGAAAGAGCCAAAGCTTGTGGACCATTCCATCTTTATCCAAATGCATGGAACAAGCTTAGTTGCTCTTCTCCTCTCTTTGGCCATGGAGTCATGGATTACACAACAAAGTCGTCAGCTTAGAACTAGGTGGCCAATTCCAAGCTAGCTGCTGATCTGATCAAATATTAATGCGGTTAGGTTCATTGCAATGCTTCAAAATAACGTTCATGCACTCATCTTGGTCTAAAATTTGACAAAGAAAATTTTGTGAAGCATTATACGACAATAAAAAATAATTTATAAAATATAATCAGCTTGATATTAGCTATTTCAATTTGAACTCTGCTTGCTTTGTAGGTGGATCATATTTATATACGAAGGTCATTAGATAAAATAATGAAATAAATACTACAAGAACTATACTGTTCATCTATCGTAATCAAAATATATTGTACCAGTCAATACGTCATTGTGACGAATATATTATACCATATCAATACTAGAAGGACATATCGGATGCTGGCATTGTGAACCAATCAAAGCTTGAAGAGATATGGGGCATAATTGACTTGACAAAGGATTGTTGCGCCTTTGCATCGAGGGAATCTTACATGCAAAAATTTTATCCTTGCACATCAATTGATTGATGCAAGAGTTTTCGACGTGTAGCTCGTCAACGATAAAATGATGCATCATATGAAATATTTGTGCAGACAAGACGCTGATCCATTGAAGAAAGCTGTGTACCGCGAATCAGAATTGACCTCCCTTCATTGGTAGACTACTTCTATCCATTTAGATTGTACATTATTTATTCAACTTTCGTGAGTCAATAATGGATGATGGAATGGATGCTGACACCCATTCCTTTGATTTGGCCATCCCTATCTTCCTATTGAATGGACTTCAATGGATGATGAAACTAGGGGAAGCTAAGATTGGTTTAGATTAGACTCCAAATGCTGGGACCAACCTTCTTAATTAAGCTAGCAACCACTCACCCACCCTACAACACCTACCACGTTGTAGGGTGCGTCCCATCCATGGATCATTACGTTTTGACTCAGACTCAAGCACGCTAGGCCCACTCCAAACGCGCAACCATCCTCCGTGTGGTCCCGTCAGGTGGACCACAAGCCGTTTTCCTCCGCTTGATATCCTCCTAACGGCCTTGATGGTGCCCACAACCGGGGGCGACTAATTAATTAGGAGTCAAACTTTCTTCGTCTTTCTTTTACCCCTAAATTTTTAAGGGGAGTCGTGCCCGTGGGGGCTGACCAGGGTCAGCTTCAAATAACATCCAAAGATCGATTTGGACGATGGGCCAGGGCACGCGTCAGCTGGAGCTGGAAGACGGCGAATGGGAGTGGACAGTTGACGTGAAGTCGGCGGCTGGTGCCCGAAACAAGACGTGGGGACGGACCAGTGACAACGGAAGGGCTCCAAATCCAATCCTAACTTGGGATATGATTACTTGAGCGGAAAGTAACACGGAATAGGGGCCCATTCCATTCAATCCTAGCCATCCAATGCTAGACCGGACCCCATCTGATCGTGACCTTTGTGGACTTTTTCACCTCTTTCACTTCAAGGTTAGAAAGTTCCTCACTCAACACTCTCTCTCTCTCTCTCTCTCTCTCTCTCTCTCTCTCTCTTGCCCTCGCTTGCAAGAAAGCACCCATGCACACACCACTTGCATGCAATTAATGCACAGTTCTTTCACTGTTTGCTATCAGATTTTAGGCTTAACAAACGATAAATGTTCAACCATTACATCAAGGTTTACCGAATTAAACCGGCATCCCATGCCGATTAATGATTGGTTTAGTAAAGTACCATTATGCGTCATATTAAATCATAATAAAATAAATAAAAAAAAGAGAAAGAAAAAAGAAAATTCTATCTTTAATGAACGACGAATAATTCGAGGATGATAGATGATGATAATAACTTTCGTCTTCCTTTCTTCTCTTTTCTTTGATAACAATAAATGATATTCAAGACCAATAGCTTGACAGAATTTAGAGTTTCTTCACAAGTCATAATGAAGATGAAACAAGATTTTTTTAACTGAATTTGAAACCTTACAAACCCATTAATCAGTTAAATCATTTTACTGTGCTAAACCTCATCAATTCCGAGCTAGTTCACCCCGAATTAGCAGATTCAACACGATCCAACAAACTTTGCAATACATTTAACATATGACACATGTTTATAATTATTTTTCTAACAGACACATATTACTTGTTAAATTGATAACCTAGTAACAAACATCTAACAAATCACATTTAAGTTTCATCCTACAGTTAATTGGAGGAATTATCAATTATTATAACAAATGCTACATTCTCTCTCTCTCTCTCTCTCTCTCTCTCTCTCTATTTTTCTAAATTGTGTTTACATAGATAATTAAACATGTTTGTTAATTGGTTGTGATGTATTAGAATGCACGAACACGGATAATTACTTGGTTTTTCTAGAAAATTATAATAAAAAATTGTCTCATAAGCTACTAAGACTAATTTTTCTTTTTCATGGAGCAAGTTATAAGAACTAGAGCAATATGCTGCAAGTCTGTGGCCAGGATGTAAAATGGTTGACTAATTTAAGTGGTGTGGTTTAGGCTGGTTAAGCAGGGGAAAATCTTAATTTTAATATGAGTATCATGCAATGCACAATGAAATTTGAGATTCATATGGGTTTAAACGTAGGACAAGTCATGCATCATGCCTCTGATGGAAATAAAATATTTCCATCGCATGCAGCACACAAATTATACTTTAACTTGAAATGGTACAAATGTGAGACACGTGCCCTTCCATAATTGGAATTTAAAAAAAAATATAATGGGGGCCAAACTAAACAAGAGACCACTACACTACACTAAACTAAGACAACACCATGATTCATTCTTCTTCTTCTAGTGGTCTTCAAACTACCATCAAACACCACTCCGAAAAAGTGAAAGACTAGCATACGGGGGAATTAAGCACAAGAGAAAGTGGTTAGTTGAAGACTATTGCACCAATGTGTTTGTTCTAAAACATAAGAAAAAAAAGGCAAACAAAGACCAATGCCATTCCCCTTAGCTTTTCCCTCACCTCGAATGAGACTTTGTTATGGAAATGTTCACGTAGAATGGTGCACCTAACAAAAGAGATCTGACTCACTAGCGTGTCATTTTGTCTGGTTGTTCTTTATATGATATTCGAAAGTAAAGAGCTCTGATCCATTCTCTGGCTTTACTCAACTACCCTCAACATGTGCTTCATGCCGTGATGGCCATGCCATTTGCCACCTTTTGGAATCCACCTTTCGCCCCACCATGGTTTAAAATAACCATTAAAATTTAAAAGGAATTTATTTAACGTTTTTTTTTTTTCATTAACGTTTGATGGCAACTTCTACAATGACATTTTCCATTATATATATATATATATATAAGAGAGAGAGAGAATTGTTTATTTGGCGAGACCACCAAGATTCTACCATGTTAAAAGCCAGCCGCCGCCAGAGAAGGGATGGTCAATGCTATGCCTAATGTTCAATTAATAAAATAAAATAATTAGACTTACCATAAAGTTTTTATTAAAGAATGTACATGAGCTTCTCTAGCTAAGAGTGAGGCAATAGCTTTTTCCTTTACACGAGAAGCTGAATTCAAGTACACTGTTTTAATGCTGCAAGAATTGTGCATGAGATGTAGGTAAACAAAGTTCATGGTATCCATAAAAGAACTCCAAGTGACGGGAAGCCTCTTTTGAGCAAAATAAGATAATAGGTGGGAGATCATGTAGATCTAGCTCTGCACATAGAAGGAGCACTGATTTAACTCTTGAGGAAAAAAAATAAAAGAAGCTAATTAAAAATACATAGATAAAGTTGGGGGAAGTTTTTTTTTATAAATGATGTGCAAAGATATTTTTGTTTTTCTTCCATGGATTAGCTGGTAGGTAAATTAAGGATAGAGAAGGTATGATAGTGATTAATTTAGTCGGACTTCTACTACCAACACATTAACAACAATTTAGCTATTTTTGCTGTTAAAGAATTAGTGAAGTTCAACAGTAAAAAAAGGTTGTTTACTTTTATTGTTCCTATGTCAATTCTTTTTCAAAAAATATTTGTAAAAATATCCACTAAAACTTCAAAAATAACAAGGAAAAAAGAAGATATGAGTTTTTTGAAGTTACTTATGATTATTAAGTGGTCATCATATATAGGATGTGTTAGCAATGCTAGGTTGGTGGTGAGTGTTAGGTACAGTCAAATGCAGCACTATATGTTCAAAACAGGGAAGTGTTTGCCATTTAGCTTGGTCTAAATATTTGGTGGCGATTTTAGATAAGAAATGTTCTTTAATAGGAACGTGCTGGCATATGATACAGATGATAACAAGATAGCATATCACAATCAATGTAGATGCTATAACTAAAAGAATCTTCAATATATTATAGTTTAAATCTATGTTTTAGCTCAAATACTGCAATTATTCCACCGTTTTTTTGCATTGTCTTTTAGGAAAAAAGGTTGGTTAATTGGGACGATAAGCTTTAATTATATTTTGTTTGACAATATACCTTTTCCTATTAGTTTAGCTGCTTGGCACCCCTCTCCTCGGGACCTTGAAGTCATTCAAAGAGGGGGAAAGAAGCAAACATTTGCTTTGGGCTCTCAAATTTTCACCTAGGGTTTATTTTGATCCTCCCTGTAACAGCTAAAAGTTTGAGAACAAGATACCTATTGACCACTGTTTCTTTTTATAAAAATAAATAATAAAATAAAATAAATAAAAATAAAAAAATAAATACAAACATGATGAAAGTAAATATTAACTGTTTCGAGAATGATAATAAATACTTATCCAATAGAAGTAACAATAACATTTTTAGAATATATAATTAGCCAGAAATGATAAATACTTAGTTTAAGTGGTAAATAGAAATGCGGTGGAATAAACATAATCTATTTTATATATAGTGCATTGTGAAAAATGAAATGCATTTATGGAGATAGAATACACACGGCAACCATTGGCCGAGAAGTAAATAGAAACTATTTTATATATAGTGTTTGTGAAAAAATAAGGTGCATTCATGGAGATGAGACAGACGTGATATGCAACCAATGCTTGCACACTACATATCTAAGCTTCATGTGCCTCATGCCTTGGGATGTGCAAAATATCACATTCTTTATCCAATAGCTTATATTTATTCCTACATTATTTTTATTTACCATCCAGATTATGTATTTATTGGCTCAGATTAACTGTTTATTTTGAATATATTGGTTTTTATTTTGTGAGGTACGTATTTACCATTGATTTCGAAATAGTTAGTGTTTACTTTTTTTTGCACGTTTCTATTTATTTTGTCAAAATTTTTTCTTTTAAAAAAAAAGCATGCAATAATAGTTAAATGATGGCTTTTTGACTTCAAGATACATGCTGATTTAATGGTGAGGGAAGCGATCGAATTTGGGTTTAGCTACATTTGTGTATAACTAAGTCCATTTATCTATATATATATATAGAGAGAGAGAGAGGTGGACTTAATTACATTCGAATGTAGCCAAGCATAGATTCAATTGCCTTCTCCATCCTTAAATTCACATAGTTCATGGATCTCAAAGATGAAAAAGGTAAGGTGGCTTCGCGATCCGTGGGCATCAAAGGGTGAGGGAGGTGATTGGATCCTAAACTTGAATATATTCAAATATCAAGTCTATCTCTCACACACACACTCTCTCTCTTTATATATATATATATAAGGTAGACTTGACTACATTTGAATATAGCCAAGTCTACATTCAATCATCTTCTCAACTTCTGAATCGATATAGTTCACGAATTTTAAAAATAAAAAAAAGTAAAAAAGATGGATGGCTTTAGGATCCGTGTGAATCTAAGGGTAAGGAAGATGATCAGATCCTGAACTTAATTGTATATATATATAGACTTGTTTATGTTTGAATGTAGCTAAGCCTAAATTCGGTCAGCTTTCTTATCCTTAAATCTACATAATTTACGAATCTTAAAGATTAAAAAAATAAAAAAGATGTTAGATCCATAAAAATACTAAGATGAAAAAGATTATCAATTTCTGAATTTATTTATATTCTAATATAATTAAGCCTATCTCTTTCTATATACATGCATACATGATATACTTCACGTTATCTTTTAAAAGAATGTTTTTTTAATGTAGATGTTGGTCAACGGGTTTTTAGTACGGTGAAATGGTAAACCTGGACGGTTAGATTCGCACCCATGTCGGCACAAAAAAACTAGAACTCAATTCAGATCGGAATTCTCCTCTCGACGCCTTCTTTGGTCCCACCCGTCCAACGCCGACTTCATGTGACTCCCGCTCCTCCACCTCCCTCCCCAAGATGCCGACTTCTCCACCCCTCTCATCCAATCCCAGTCCAAGCGGTCAAATCCAAGTGTGAACAGGACATTTTCCGGTTGACATTTCCCTGTCTTTTTTCAGACAATTTGTATCTTATCCCTTCTCAAGCAAATAAAAAGTGCCACAACTTAGGTTAAATCATGGCCGTGAGATGTCACCTTGCGTCTCTGCACGTTTGAATTGCCTTGCGTTAAAGCTTTGATGCACATACCTTTCTTCCTCTATAAACATTCATTCTCCTTCGAACAATACTCCAATTAAAGGCTCGAACAGCCGTTTCTTTGATGTGCTTAAAACTGGCAAACGTCGCCGACAGCAGCTCTGCCCCGGCGCGGACCGATGTGGCCGAAGAGGACGGCGCGGTGGCGATGATGCCGTCGCTCTCGGGGCACCACCAGGCTCAGGAGATGTCCACCATGGTCTCGGCCTTGACCCACGTCGTCTCCGGCGAGCAGGTGGCGCCGGCGGGTCGTTTGGGCTTGGTCGGTTCGCCTTCTTATTCTTCAACCTCGCATTATTGGGGTGGTCAGGGTGACGGCGGCGGCGGAGGCGGGCGGCAGAAGAGAACAAGAGAGGAGCTGCCGTCTGAGGTGTTGATGTGGTATAATCATGGTTATGGTCAGCTTAGCAGCTATCATGGGGAGGCATCGCCAAATGTTGCAGGTGTGTTAATTGTTTATATTTCTCTCTTATTCTTTCTATGATTTTATGTGCTTAAACTTTTCTTATTCGCCAACAAAATATGCATCATTTTATGCTGGTGTTCTTTTATTTTTTGAGCACAGGCAAATACTAGTAATCTTTCCCCATGGATGGAAGATTTATATGTTAATTAATCTGGCAGCATCTCAATGGTTGCTTAGAACTTGATATGGAGGCTTCTAACTATATATGCAGTAATAATTTGAGTGCATGTGTCTCATCTTTTTCGTCTTTTATGATTCCAATTAGAAGTATTCTTCTTGTTAATAACTCACCAAACCGGAAACTTTTGTCAGATTTTCTTGTCCAGTCTCTTCTATATTGTATTGAGTATCACGCCGCCGAGATTATTTTTTGCATGCCTTCAGTGTGCCAAGGAGAAGAAACTCACCATAGAAGAGAAGATCCAATGTTTCTTTCTCCATTATTAATTGCATGCGAACAAGGTGACAAAAAGCTAAGAAACACACACTTTCTATGTCTCTTCTTCCTCTCCCGGATACAACAAAACTTCAAGCATTCTCTTTCTGTCTTTCCTTCTTTTTTTTTTTTTTTTTTTCCAGCTGTTTTGCATGAATCTAATACTGTCATTATCCATTGCTTGTCTAACAAGGTGAAATATAAATGATCATGGAAAAGCTCCCTTGTTCTCTCTCTATGTTATCTTTAGCATAGAAGAACAAATTAGTTCCGGATTTTCTTCTGTTTCTCTATGTTGAACGAGTTTCATGCCAGCATTCTCCCCTCCCAACAAAACCAAAGATGATAGAATATAGTATCAAACTCCACCTACTTTTCATTGGAGCTATCTTCTATAAGTTTGTCTTCACCTTAATATAAAACTCAAGTCATACATATCCTAAAACTTTTTGGCCCCATGTTTTGCTCTTCACCTTTTCTATGTAAGACCTTTATCCTATATAACATCATCCCGATCCACCCACGACCAACTTCATCCCTCTCCCTTCCATCCTTATCTTGTAAGCCAGCCAAGTTTCACTCATAATTTACCTTAATTCAGTGCTTGTACTTATCCACCAATTTCTAGTATTCTATCGCCTCTCACCAACTGGATGGTTCTGACTTCTTTTATTCTCTATTGTTTGAAATTCCACAGCAATAGAACATAGCCCGCAGAGCCTCCTGACCACAGTCCAGACCCCTACCATGGAAGAGTTCTCCCCTTCCACTGTCCAGCCCCCAGCCATGGAAGAGTCCTCCTCCCTCTCCTCCTACCCAGAAGCAGAGAGGGAGGCAGCACCGAGGAGGCGATACAGGGGAGTCCGCCAGCGGCCATGGGGCAAGTGGGCAGCAGAGATCCGCGACCCCCACAAGGCAGCTCGCGTGTGGCTCGGCACCTTCGACACCGCCGAGGCCGCCGCCCGGGCCTACGACAACGCCGCCCTCCGCTTTCGTGGCAGCCGAGCCAAGCTCAACTTCCCCGAGGACGTCCACCTCCACTTTCCACCCTCCTCTGCTCCTCTGCTAAACTCCAGTTCTCCAGCAACTCCTAGCTCTGATGCAGCCAGGGACTACTTGGAGTACTCGAGGTTGTTGCAAGGGGTTGGGGAGTACCAGAGGCTTCCACCCACGAGCCTTTTGGATCAGTTGATGTACTCCAATCACTCTTCAGCGATGGCTCCAACGACAACTGATGGCTCTTTAGCTACATATTCCTTTCCAGCCTCCTCTGCTTCTTCTTCCTCTGTTTTTGATCCTCCTTCCTCTTTTTCTTCCTCTTCTTATCCTTTGGTCTATCCTTCGGAGTCGATGGCGTCGGAGAATTGGGCTAGGGGAGGTGGTTCAGCGTTTCAGACGCCGTATTGGAGTGATTCCAGCCAGTTTCCGCCACCTTCCTCCGGGTAGAGTTGAAACAGGGGGTAGAGTTGAAACAGGACCACTTGCCCTCTCCTCTGTTCACTGCTTTCTGTCTCCAATGGGCTGAAGGGGTTCATTGTTTAGAAACTAGTGCTTTTTTTCCTTTTTTTTCTTTCACTAATTTTACAAAAACTTATGTTTCCTCTTTTTGGTTATTCTTTTCAGTAAATAACGCATACAGGGAAACATGGATCCTCTGTGTTATAGCTTGTATGATAGCTCCAATGAGAATAATACTATCACAGATCATTGTTGTAGAAGGCTCTATTTGTTTTGTTGCATTTTATGAGTTCTTTTATTTAAAGTAAAAAAAATAATAAATGATAAATTGAAGGCTTTGATACCTAATCTTAGTCCAGTGAAATTTAAGAAGTAGGCTAGTGAATCATGATATTACAATAGAACCCCTTGTAGTATGTTAATTAAACAAATTTGAAGTGTATAATTACAAGAGTGCAAATATTTTATATTAGGGTATTACCATAGTCCACATAAAATCGGCTCTTTTTTTTTTTTTTGTGATCTTGCTCTCCCTATATAGCAATGATAAGGGTTGAGGCTTTTACCACACCACCAACATAGTTGCCTTGTTGATGGTCTTGGATGCTCTTTACTGCTTATAAGTAATGCCTCGTTGAAGAAATTGGTAATGCCTACATCCAATAAAGAGAGGAGTGAGTTATGGACCACATCTCATTATGACCAATTTGGGCTTCAATTTTATTTGCATGTAGAGGAGCAAGCTTGAAGTGGAGGATTGAGAGGTGATTTTATTGGAGCCTATTGTCTCTCCTCTTGAACAAGACTAAGTATTTTTTCAATGGATTATGGGTGGCATTAACCCACCCCACCACCTCCTCCACCTTCTCTTCCATTAGTAGACTAGTAAATAGCACGAAAAGCTTAAACAGGAAATAACAAAATAAGGAAAGAAGAAGAAAGAAAGAATAGGATAAGGATTTTGATTTAATTAAAACAAACTCAACTTTTAAAAATTAGCAATTTTGATTTTTGATTATACCTTTCTATTCTTCCATTTGAAAATAAATGATAAAGATTACATATTTATATGATTAGCAAGAAGTATTATAATATCTCGCTTTTTAGAATTTATGCCTTACATCAAGTCACCTAAATATCTATGTTATCCCATTATAACTATATATTTTGAAGAGTTAATATATAACATAGAGAAGTTCAAATATATAACTTTTTGCACATAGATATTTTACACGTTATATAAATATAAATATAAATATATAAATATATAAATATATATTAACAACATTCAGCAATATATGTATATATGTATATCTGCATGCAAGTGTATATATTAAATGATCATGATCAAGGAAGCTGCTTTGACAATCTAGTTATATATTAGAATAAAATTGGTGCTTGGAGGATGCTTCTCAATTTTCCTAGCAAATAACTAATTACACAAGAGCAATATGATTGATATCATGGTAAAACATTTTATTACAACCTTAAAAATATCATTATTAGCCTAATTTAATAATCACATGAGATATGTTTTCCCATTTATTTACAATACTAATGTTTGGAAGATTAGATGTGGCCATTAGGCAATAAGATTTATAAAAAACCATAAAATGATATGCTAGGATAATGCCACATAAGGTTTTCATTTAATATCATGTACCTGCCAACATATTATATTGTCATTTTCATCTTGTTTATATAAATTAGTATATTGCAACTATAAACTAATAAAATATCAACATATGAACTAAAATTTTTTAATTCCTATCTTACAATTTAAAATGATTTTGAATTATTGACATAAAAGTTTTAATAATTTTATATAAAAATCAATATCTTAAAGATAATTAGATGTATTTTGTTGTGCTAATAAAGATTTTGATACTAGAAACCAACCAAATAAAAAATAACCATTATGTTATAATAATCTTAAGCTTGAATAGGTTTCACCATTTAAAATAATAGATTAATAAAAAAGGAAAGGTATCAAAAAAATTCTTAAAAATGAGCAAGTGAAAATGATATTATTAGATTGTGATAAACCTATATATTTGTTGATGATGGCAATGCTTCATATTTTTTATCAAATTGAGCAAAATATAGAATGACTCATCATGAATTTTCTAAATATATAAATTGATTTAGAATTTATTATTTTGATGGATTATAAACCTTTCTATTTTATATGTGTGCCATTATCTCATAATTTAGAAACTTCTTTTCTTCTTATACTCTAAATTAGATAAATGACCAATACTAAATATTTATAAATAAATATGAAATTATAATTGAAAATTTATTAGGAAATATACTTAACATAAATAATAGAAACTTAAAGCTCCATTTGATTGCTAGGTAAGTGAAAGAAAAGAAATATAAATTAATAGAAAATAAAATCAAGTATTTCCTCATATTTGGTTAACTTAATAATTTTTTTAAAAAAATGTTTAGAAAGTAGTTAAGGCATGACTAAGTTATACTAAGCCATTTGCTTATGTTTCATTTTCTCTTAAAATCATTATCTTTTAAAGAAAAAGGTTTAGATTTTCTAGAAAATGTTTTGGTCCTATTTTTTCTCTTTGAATTTCTCTTTTAAATTTCCTTTTAACTACCAAATAATAAAGGAGAAGTTTTTTCCCTACCAAACATTTTTCTTTCACTTTCTTAGCAACCAAATATAGTCTTAAAATATAGTAATGTATGATTAGTTTTTTGGATTTTTTATTACTATAATCTAAAATTTACATAAATTTATTAAAAATATATATATTTTATACAAATAATTTATTTTGAAATTTGATAAATTATAATTCTCTTGCACTTATAACTATTTAAAAATTTTATTGACTGAAACAATGCAATCATTTAAAAATAGAAGCATCATATCCATAAAAATTGAAAGCATATTATTTTTGTAAAAATAAAAATTTTATATAAAGATAAAAATAAAACGTAATACAAAGTTCTAAAAAAAGGCATCGGATATGTTATACATGAAACTAATATTATTTTGTCCATACACTTCTAAATCCATTATTTTCTATTAGAGGGGAACAAAATATTTTTTATTTATCTAATTTAACTCTAAAATTATAATAATAACTATTATAGAGTTGTTATTATTCCTTATAATGAGTTCCATATTAAGATGATAGTATAGTTTGATCAAGTTAGCTTTCAAAAGTTCAATAATATCTTTTTAAACTGATTTAGATGTTTAATTTTGAAAATACACTTTCAAATTAATGATAAAAAAAATATAAAATGATATTTATTATTTTCATGTTCAGTAATTGTCATAATAGTTAATATTTAAATAATAACCTCTATTTGAAAATTCCATCGTATGCATGTATGCATATATAGTGAGATAAAGTGAGTGTGAGAGAGAAAGAGTATATTAAGTAATTTTTTGGAGTTGTTATAATAAATTTTTTAATCATGATTCTTGTTATTTTATTTTTATGACTTACTATTTTTTCTTTATTTATATATCTAGAATTAGATATAAATTATCTTAATCCTCTTAATTTTTTATATTTTATAAATATTTTGATTTATTTTATAAATAATGAAATATTAAACTGAGTAAGTAAAGAAGTCCAACTCACTAAATGCCATCTATTATTACTTTTCTTGTTACCCATTGATTAAAAAAAAAAGAGATTGCACTCACTAAAATCAAAATAAATCAAAAATATAATAAAAATAAAAAAGTATTCAATGCTCTTTTGGTATTAGTAAGCAAAGTGTCTCATTTATATAGCACCCTTTAAACTCCTTTTGTCTTATTTTATATTTATCTTGTATCATATAATATAAATAAAACAAAAGAACAACTAGCAATAAGGTAAATGTGTTAACCTAGGTAATGTTTATTAGAGGATATATTTGTGGATAGCTTTTATTTTATGGCTAAATGTAGATAATGCATCAAAAATATTTAAGAACTCATCTCAAGTTTATAAAGCCACATAATCATCAAACAGTTGTTTAGACTAAGAATATGATCAAACAAAAATAGAAGTTTGTAAGATGATAGATTTGTAAAGCTCTATTATAAGTTATGAGCAAATAATTAAGTTTACAACAATTTGATCTAAATATATAATTAGTCAAAAGAAGTAACACATAATATCTTAAATTTGTAAAGATTTGTCAAGCATCATGCAAAAGAATAATATTTATATTAAAAGTATCCCAAAATAGTAGTAAATAATATCTTGAGGTATATGACTTTTTGGATTTGCTAAGTTTCATAATACATATATTAATTTTTTATAGTAATATGAAAACAATTTGAAACCATGTTTAAAAGAACTTAAGAGATGAAATTATAAAATATGTTAATATGTGGAGCTCATATCTAGTGTTGCAACTAAATATAATAAAAGATCTCAACATTGTCTAGAAAATGAAGTAAGAGAAAAAGTATAGTAGGAAATGAAATTATAGTTCATATTTGGATATATATATATATATATATATATAATAGACAATTATAATTAATGCAAATTAGAGGGCTTGACATACGCCTAAGAGTTACCCAGTAAAAGACTTAAGCAGGTTATATTGTAAAATAAAGCTAAATGTAAAATTTTACAAGGAATTAATTTTAGAATTCAAAGCCAAAAGATTTAGATCCTAAGTAAAGAACTAGAAGTGGGATAACTAATAACAGATGCCTCATTACCAATCATATATGCCTTATCATCATCAAAGGATCTTTTGACACATTTCAAAGCAGTCCATGATTGAGAACTTCAACCCATTAGCCATATCATCATTTAAAATCCACTAAAGTCATGCAAAATCCATCATATAGAAAGAATAGATTAGAGTGCATTTAAAATAAAAGAAGTTTTATTAATTTTTCAATGATAAGAGTAAATACATAGGAGATATTTAATAAGAAGAGTTCTTAAAACCTATAAAAATCATAATTTTATATAAATATAATTTTCTAAAGATAATAATAAATAGTATTCTAGGTCATATAGGACTCGTAAACTAATTAAAAAGAATTTATAGAAGAGAAAAGACAAATATTGACCAAAAATTTAGCAAAGTCATCCTTAGTTCATCATGGTTGTGAAAAGATATTTTATAATTAAGTAAAATTTTATCAATGGTGCATCAACAAGATAGGTCCTTAATAAAATAGTTATAACTTCCTCATTTAAGTTATAATTAAAACAATACAAAATATATTAGAAAAACTATCGATATCAAACATTTTAAAAGTGGTTTGAGATCAAAATTCAACTTTACTAACTATGAAGATGCTAACTTTAGAATTGATATATTATTTACTTAGATATTATCTTAAGTTTTTTCTTTATCAAAACTTAGGGAGGTTTGATACTTGCTCGATGAACCTGTAGCGTTAAAGGGTGTAAACTTAGTCTTCAATCTTATTCTGGCATCTCTTTTTGTGCATTCATGACTATCTATTTAGTTTTGATATTATTTAGCTATGTTTACCTTAGGTATTTGATGATAGAACTTGGTGTACGGAAATCTAAGAATAAGTAACTATACGTAGGATTAAGCATTTTTAGCTTACATTAGCTATGGTGTAATTAGCAATTAAATATTACTTAATTAACAAATGAGATTAAAAATAGCATTTTAGTTTTACTTACCTATGAATCATACTTTATAATTTGGAAAGTTATATAATTGAGAGAGCAAATCATCTTATCCTAAAGATATACTCTGAAATCATTTCTAATGTTTAGAAAAGGTTAAATTAGAAAGTGGGAATTATCATAATGAGTAAGAGGAAAAAATAAATATAAATAAAATAATTCTATTACTAAAGAATGCTAATAAAGAAAATCAAATCATTTTTAATCAATCAATTATCATCAATAAATTTGAAAGGAATAGCCCTTACAACACTATTGCTATGCATGATTGACTAATTTAGATTTCTAAGTGCTTCTCTATGCAATGTTTTGCTTAGTATTGAGAAGACCATATATAAATTAGTTTATGAAAGTAACTTAAAATTTAAATAATCAAAACTAACATTTGGCCACTATTCTTTTCCTTCAGCAAATCCAAATTATATATTCAATAAATGCTCAAGTTATCTATACTTAATATTTGCTTCTTTGGAGTTTATTATTTTGTATCTAATATGAAATTAATATCATAGTAGCCATTTTAAATTTTTATTTTGATAAAAATCCTGTAGAGGCTTTCTTGGGTTCAAGAACATGGAATATGGTGGGCTCAATGATGTAGAATAGATGGAAAAAAAGCTCACATAAAATAAGTTATTTTATTAAAAAATTTCTTTTTGTATTTACAATTATGTATAGTCTCATATATATATATATATATATATATATATATATATATATATATATATATATATATAAAGGCTAATATCAAGCATTCTAATTGGCCACTAATAACCTTTTCCACTCAAATTCTAACTTTAAGAGGCATTGATACTCTAACTAAAATACATTCTACCAGGTTTTATTATCATCTAAATTTTATAGACCCAAGAAAGAACATGCTACATATAGCTACTTTGGAGCTTCTAACTCAACTAAAATTTTAGGTTGTAACCAGTGTTTTGAATATCTTTATCTCATAACCACTATATGAATCGCAAACCTACTTTAACTAACCTTATTTCTAAGACAAATCCAAAATCTTACAAACTTAAACACAACTCTAATTTAACTTTAGATTATACTTTCAACAATCTCTCTTAATCTAAAATTCATAGATGCCGTAAAATATTGCCATGATTAGAACTTGCAATCCGTCATTGAACCATCAATCACTCTCTATTTGAGTAAATCTGAACTACATGTGCTTATGAACCTTCAAATCTTTTATAATTTGTGATATACTTTTGTTGTACTATAGAGAACTCGCACTAAAATTTTTAACTTGATTTGGCATCATGACTCATGGTAGATGATGACTACACAAACCATTTTAACTAATGCCAAGCTTAAGTCATCAGTTTCTACATATTCTTGCATCTTCTTGTGAACCAAAAGTTATACATGATCATGTGGCTTCTCTATTAGCCAACTTTCTAATGTTAGAATCTCTATTGAACTATCATGTAAAGGTAGTAAAATGTTCAAAGTATCAATCATGAAAAACTTGATACAAACCTTTTTTTTATAAGAGATATAAACCTTTATATCTTACTTGAGAAGCTTTTTGATCAAAGCTACATATGACTTGATGTTCATCCATGAGATTCATTTTCTTATAGTTTATCTTTTATACACTAAATAGATTCATTAATAGTATTAATGCAATTAAAATCAATGGCACCTAAGTACAACTTTGCATGATAAGAAGCTTTACTGTAATTAGTCTTATTCCCATAATTAGAATCATCACATTATTCATGAGAGAGCATCTCAAACTTTTGCTCATCAATCACCTTAATATAGCCTTGCTCAATCACATTCATTAACTCTTGGGATGTGAAAAGAACATTGCATCTTAATATTCTAATCTCTAAAATTTGTTCCATCATGTAGTTGTAATGGGATCTACCAATATGAGTCTAAAATATAATACCATATTCGAACTTTAATTATGAGAAAGAGTGCTTATTGATGAGTTGTATCACTCATTACAATTATCGATGGTCCTTTCCATTATAATACTAAGTTTATGATCATTATAAATTTAAGAACAAGCAAATATGATGGGATATATGATAGAAGAGAGCTCATACAAAATATATTATTTTATTAAAAACTTTTTTCTCCATATTTAGAACCATGTATAGTCTCATATCTATCTATCTGTCCATTTGTTCATCTCTATCTATCTATCTTACATACATATATGAGCATATAGATTAAGTAGTTCAACTTGCCAAGTTATCTAAGCTCTAATTAAAATATGTTATGTCTAAACTCTATTATCATCTAACTCCACTACTCTTAGGAGGAAAGATATTATGCACAACTATTTGAGTTTCTAACTTAATTGAAATATTAGATTATGATCAAATCTTCAAATATCATGACCTTATAACTACTATATGAATCACAAACTTTATTTGTATATGAAATATCTAAATTTATGATCATAGAAATCGTTTTCTAGTACTAATTTTTTTTACACAAAAATAGCCATGCTCAATAAATATAAAAGGTAAATTATAAGGCAATATAAATTATTTGTATATATAATGGTATCCAAAAATGAGTGAAAAAGAAGACTTACATTTTAGCTTTGCCGATGCATCAATTTCATCTCATTAATTAACAATAACAATAAAGGAACTAAAGTCAATATATAGATTGATCTTTTAAAAGAAAATAATATGGAGAATATTAAGAATAATATTTAAAATTAAATATAAAACAAACCTTATTACTATAATATATATTGCAATATTTTGAACAATATAAATTCTCCTTTTCTACTAGAGTGAAGTAACAAATTTTTAAGTTCCATTCCTTGATTTATCTATTTTATTAAATTAAAATAATAAAATATTATATAGATTATTATTTGGACATATCATTGCCCTCACAAATGAAATTAAAAAAACAAAAATTACAATTGGTAAAATTTTGTAGGAAATAAACTAAAATACTAAATTATTTATAAGATTTTCACTTTAGTGGATCTAATATAAATTAATATTTGATTTTAGAATTATTATTAATGTTTTTATGAATAGAAGAATCATAATAAAAAATGTCTAATAAGTAATAAGAAACTATATAAATTATTAATATCCGCAATTGTAATATATATAGTTTAGATTTTCCATAACCAATACATCCCCTTTATTTAAGCAAACATTTAGTAATAACAAAAAAAAAAGTAGCAAATAATTTGCTATTCCAATACAATTCAAACTAAGTAATATATCATAGTAGTAGCGCATATAAATGAATTAAAAATAAGTTAGCTAAAAAATATAAGTTATAACAAAGTATTTTTTTTCTTTCTATACAAATCAATAATTAAATAAAGTTTGTAACAACCTATACAATGTGCTATGGAGATAAGGAAAAATGAATCTTATTTGATAAACAATAGGGATGGAAAACTTCAAAAAAAAATCATAAAATTGATCGATACTTCAGAAAGGAAAAAATAGGAAAAAATGCTCAAGTGGTCTTGCATTAATTACTCATTTTGGCTTTATTTAGAGTTCTTGTACTATGTTGGTTATAGCATCAAAAAATTCATTATCATCTAAGTAGATTGATAGTTCACGTGTATCTAAAGGATGTATATTTTGATAGAAAATGCCCACGATATAAGAGAAATGTGTCTTTCAAACATGATAGGCTTTGCAAAAGACCCATTAGACTACTATTTAGACATTTTCACTAAAGAGAATTAGAAATAATAATCAGTAAATCTTCAATAGAGATGTATACATGTTGGTTGGACTAGGTCATAGATGATCTCAGGCTCAATTAAGATTACTGCACCTAAGTCTAACTTCAACCCAACAAGTTATGCTATTCAAGTAGAAATTGAACTAGTCAAAATTAGTAACAAATCAAAATTTAAAAAAATATTACCGTTATTCCCCTCCTCTATAGTGATATTTATAAATCCAAAAGTTCATTTTAATAATTTATATGCAAGCCTATATTAGAAGAATATTCTTTAAGGTTGAACATTGTGATTAGTTGCAGAATAATTATAGAGATCTCCTTTCTTAAATAAAAAGTAAAAAAAAAATAATATAAACACTAAAGAATGGCACTTATACCATGGTGGAAGATATCCCCCATATTATATAAGTCTATTCTACCAATTTGATAGAATGGACTTACATCATGGAGTAGGCTTCTCCATATTTCCTTCTATTGACATTACATCCTTTTGCACTCTATAAATATTTTAAAAAATGAGAGAGCAATTTGATCTACATGATAAAATCCAAACAATCACTAAGTCTAATATAAATTAAATATATATCATTTTCTCTACCTATTCTCTTCACTTATTCCTCAACCATTATGTGAAATAGTTAATAGTGCAAGGAATATCTCTCCCCTCACTTATTCAACAATTAGATACAACCTAAATGACTAGCATCATTACTTATATATTAATGATATATGATAGAAATAATTAAATAAAAAATGCAAAATTCATGGGCTAAACTTTGATTGGATGAAATAAAATGGCTTGGATCACTCCATAACTACCTTATCCACTTCAAGAATTAGTGTAACCAACCAAGATCAAGAAGTAATTTTGGACTACTCATTACTAAAAAACCCAGCCCATGGTTAACAGGATGAACCCACTCCAGATGCCTATAAATAGAGGACTAAGGCCTTAATTGAAAGTCACATAAGGCCCATTCTTTCTCTCTCTCTCTCTCTTATTTTTCTCTTATTTTATTTCTTCTTCTGCCTACTATATTTATCTTGATTCTCGTTGTTGACTTGAGCATGGAGGGTTTCTCTGAAAAAAACTCTAAATCCTCTCACATGTTTCTTAATTAAGCATAGGAAATCGTCAAAACGCGACAAGTTTTTGAGCTAAGTTCTCGATCAGAGGTGATATCTTATGTTGAGATTATGCTATGCTAAATTTTCCTTCAACAAATCTCATCCATTAGTACGAAAGATTAGAAAAAGTATTAACAGATTGGCACCGTCTATGAGAATCTTAAACAAAAAACCATAATATTCAACTATGCTGCCTGAGAAGAGAGCCAATTCTAAGTAACAATTAAGGAGGAACGAGTCAAGCAGTAAGAAGAACCTAAGAATCAAAGGAAGCACCAATCAATCCAGCTCTGCTACTCTCTCCCAGGTCAGCTTTACGATTCATTCAAGAAGAAATCAAGAATTTAAATCAGAAGTTTGATGCTTTAATAAATCTTGTTTAGAGCATATTTGCTCAAAAAGTTTAGAATGGAGTCCCTTTAGAAAGGAATCGAGAAAATTAAGAAGTAGAATATAACTGACCAATAAAGAGTCAAGAAGCCAACCTGTTAAGCTAGAGGTTGGTGCAAAATTTGGTCATGCTCAAAATGAAACAAAGGAGCAGCAAAGAATGAAGACTAATTTTAGCCAATTTCATGGAAAGCATCAAGATCAGCTGAGAAATGAAGTTACCTTTTTTAAGAAAGCTTGCCTGATCATCATTCAAGTTCAAATGAATATATTAGCCTAAAAACTCATACCAATGTATAGATTGATCGATAATTTGATGTAATAGATCAAAAAATCTAAAAAATGATGTTCCATATCCAAAATCGTGGGGCAAGAGCATCTAATAACTTAGATCTTCTTGAACCTCCTTTGACTAAAGAAATAATGATAGTTCCCCTTTCTCCAAAGTTTAAGATGCTATGGTTAGAACCGAATGATGAAACAACAAATCCTGTAGGTCATTAGAAAAGTTTTAAAACTCTTATGTTACTATATGATGCACTGAATATTATTTTGTGTATGGACCACTTATTACTAAGAAACCTAATACATGGTTAACATAGTTAACCTACTCCAAATGCTTATAATTAGAGGACCATGGTCTTAACTGCAAATTGCATAAGGCCCATTCTCTCTTTTTATTTTATTTTATTTTTTTTCTACCTACTATATTTTTTTTTTTAGTTCTTATTATTATTTGATCATTAAAAGATTTTTCTAAAAGGAAATCAAGAAAAGGAGACAAGTTCTTGGGCTAAGTCCTCTATTGGTATCTTGTGTTGAGATCGTACTCTGCAAAATTTTTCGTCAACAAATTTTATCTATTAGTACAAAAGGTTAATATATATATATATATATATATATATAATTTTTAATATTATACTAGTAACTGCGCTGTCCATCTTCTTAGAATGTCGGTCTTATAAGGTGGGTTGCGTAGAAAAGATCGTGGCCCGGCCCGGCGCAATGTTCACCGCTGATCGGTTTCAACAGTTGACCGATATTAATAGCCCACCGAACAGTTCCCCGCTCCTCTCGCGGACTTCACTCCCAATCTTGATCGGTTCGCAGGTCGCCGGAGATCGCGAGGCGTCGTCGGCGACAAAGATGGCGGAAGAGAAGGAATCCACATCGGTCCCGCTGAGCCAGGCGGTCGATCCCGAGGACCCCGAAAAATCGCCTCCCACTCTGCCCAATTCCTCCACTCGGAAGGTGCGTCTCCGTCGGATCTCTCCTTCCACCCCTCGGATCTGACCCCCATTGCCCTCATCTACGTTTTTTTCCGTTTGATCCGTCGCAATTTGGGGAATTTCTCTGGAAATTAAGTATATGGATCTTGGTTAATCTTGTTTATAGTGAGAATCGAGGTTTCTGTTGGCATTATCGTTTATCTGGGGAGCCATTGGATTGTTACTTTCAACGGAGAGCATTGTGAGATGAATCATACTCTATAGAGTTAAGGGGTTGGATATGTTGTGGATTTGATGTGCCTAGCTAGATTGGAAGATAGAAATCTAGAATGCCTAAATTATTGTTACCGGGAGTTATGTACCAGTGTTTTGATGGCGTGCGGGTTATTTTGGTTTTGATGCAAACATCTCGTTGCTTTCATTCTTCGAATTACATAGCAGAGTGCAAAATGTGTTCGGTAACAAGTGTGTCAAAAGTAAGAAGGAGAAGAAGGAAGTGCTTAATTGCGAAAATTTTTGGATATTGGTTTATCTAGACATTCTTAAGTAGCGCAGTGGAAAACTAGGAAGATAATAATGGAATTTGAAGGGGAAAGCAAAATTTCCAAGCGCTAATTTAAAAGAATCTCCCAAGTTAGATCTTTTGTTGTCTATGACGTGTTTCCTAGAAGAAGGGGATGCCACATTATGAATTGACTGCATAAAGTATGGTTAAAAAAGAAGATGGTATAATGAGCATGCCATTTATGGCATATGCAGACCGGACTTCATCCGTATTTCAAGATCCATGGATTAAGGTGGGTTAAAAAATCAGACCTGTTCTAAAATCTGGGTCTTGTATTTTTTAACCTGATCCAGCCATCAATCATCCTGGTCTAATTTAGGTCAGAAAAAAAAAAAAAGAAGTTCAACCTGACCCAAAATCATAAATATCTCTTTCTCCATGAATATAACAATCTTTCACAATTCATTGTACACTCTCTCATTCAACCTAATTCCTTTCTTTTCATCTTAACAATCACTTCTCCTTTCATATATTTTCACTCAATTATATTTAAGCATTCATGTTTTATGGTTTGTTATGGTGAATTTTTATTTACAATGACCCCATATTAGTATAGATTTTAAAAATCATGGCTTATAAGTTTAAGAATGGTCAATTACTCGGAGGAAATTAAAAATTTTAAATGAAAATTCAAATTTAAGTTGGCTCTTTTTAGCTTTATTTAAATTTATTATTGATTTTATATTTCATTATTAATTATTATATTTTAGCTATAAAAAGGTAGTTAGATGCTTGGCTCAAATTGCAAATCCGACCTAACTCGATTGCAACATGAACTCAAATACTTTGGTTTGGATTTGAGCCATAGTTGATGTTGACTCGACCTAACCATATCCAACTTGAGTGTCCCGGTGGATCTAAAATCCTTTTCATAGATCTAATCTAACTCAACTCGATCAGCTAATGGGCTCTTGGGTCAAAAACAATGATCCGAATATGAAATTGGGTCGGGTTAGGGACAAGCATGCTCTAGGCCAACCTGATACATTTGTAGCCCTACTCTCATTAGATTTCATTAGACAACTTGGAAGACAGCATAACTAGTTGTGCATGTTCCAAAACATTAACTGACTATCATGTACATCCCATGTACAAGCTCATATAAAGAATGGGATGTAAGTATAGAAGCACTGGAAACAACTAAGTTATATGTAATGTACATTGAATGCTATTTTAGGAATAGTGCTGCATGCAAGGATGTGTTATTTTTCATCTTTTTCTTGTGCCATCACTACCCCCTAAGCTTTCATCCCATTGGCAGTTTTAACATTACAAAAAAGTGGATATATGGATGGTTTCTGCCTCTATAAAATAGAGATTTCTATCACCTTTTCTTTTTTTACTATGCCCACTTTATAACTTAAAAGAGTTTGAAAAAGATGCAACAATTGAAAAAAGAGAGTTTGATGGTCCATGTTTTAACCTATCCAATTCTTCAAAGTCTGGTTCAATTTGTACTTAAGGGTGAACCTTGGGGCAACAAGAAGGTTGCTCTATTGTAACTTGGAGGTAAAAAGTTCGAGACATAGAAATAGCCTCTTCGCACATGAGGATAAGGCTGCATACATCTGAATCTCCCTAAACCTTGTAATGATGGGAGCTTTATGCATTGGGCTGCCTTTTCACTAGATCAATTTGAACCTGACCCAGTCATAAGTAGGTTGGGTTTAGGTTATGTTCTTGGACTTAGATAGGTCACTGCAGGTGGAGATAATCAACAGTGAGAAAAAAAAGTGACACATCATATGTCTTGAACCCTTGATGCTTCCCCATCCTCTGCATGCTCTACAATTTGCACTCACTGCCACCTTCTCTGACCCAGTCAACAATGACCTACAGGCTGACAAGCCCTAGCAGTGACCTCCTCAAACCTTATCTTAAATTAGTGATCTCTTATGGCCCTTGGATTGTCATAGGAGGGAAGGGATGGCTGAAGGTTGGTAGTGAGGAAGATGAAAGAAGTCTTGTGTGGGGGATAGAGTGATGTGAGATAGAGGAAGGAAGAGGAAAAGGAGAGAGGGGGTTTGGATGGTGGTTTGTGCATGTTGGTGTTAAGGGAAGGGAGAGGAGCTTTGATGTGGAAGGTTGTGGAATAAAATGTGGCTTTTTTTTTTAAAAAAAAAAAAAATAAACTATAAAATATTTAATATTTTATAGTTTTGTTTAGCTTGATCCAAGCTGACATGAGCCCAAATGGATAGCTCAGATACATGTTTTTGTTTTACTATACTATGATTGGGTTTGAATTGAACAATTTATGACAAACCTGTAATTAGCTCGATCCAAACATGACCATTCCTGTTTGAATTGCCATCCCAAAGTAAATGTGCTAACATACAAAGAGCTGAGGAGAGGTAAACAAGTCAATGTAGTATGTATGAGCATGGGACGATTAGTGGAGATGAAAATGTTGAGTCAACAAGTGAGATGCCATGGTAGTATAAGGCATACAATTGCAGCTTTACGGTCATAGATATGAGGAACCATCAATGTGGTTTCTAAGTTGAAGATATGAATGAATAATGCTGCTGACAATGTAGGATTATAGGGATGCAGAAATAGTATCGGGAGGAGTTACATAGCACAATAAATGTTAATAGGTTGCATGTCACAGTGATGATGACCTATGAGCCATCGCACCACTTGGAGTCATAATTGCAAAGAAGCATGAAATAGTAATGTGATTATGGGAACACCTAATGGTGCCCCGGAGTGATGACGATGATGGTAGTACAACAAGTTAACGGGGTTGCAAGAGGTGACATCATGACCGTGGACAAATTTTAGATGTAACAAAGCAAAGTGAGAACTGGTAGTGATTGGCAAGTGAGGTCTAAGGGGTAACAATGGCGCCATCTGTAGAATTATAAATTTGTATTGTTACTAAAGATGTCAAACATTACGAAGGAAGTAACTGTAAGACAAGGAAAGAGACAAGTGAATTTGGCAGAAACTTAAATCAGCAGCTTGCATGTCATAGGTGTCAGACCCCCATTCTGAAATGATTCTCCCACTCCTACATTAAAAAAAAAAAAAAAAAAGATTTGAGCAACAGAAATTCTATTTTTCTTATCTGCACTCGGTGCCACTCTTGTTCATGCCTCTTTATTTACTCCTAATTGATGAGAGGGGAAGAAAGAACAATTGGTTGTACGTTTTGGATACTTGAGCTGTAGTTTCCTACCAAGAGTAGCAGTGTTAATTGAAATATCTCCCATGGAAAACTATTCCAATTTGAAGTGGCATTGGGTGCGATAAAGTGATGGTCTAGACATCTATATATGTGCACTTTCATGTGTGAATGTGGACATTGATGTGATAAGAATTGAGCTTCTTGCTATTGATGGTCTAGCCATCTGTGTGTGCAGGCATGCACATGCATGTGTACAATTATTCATGCATCCACAGATTAAATGGATTTATCTTCTTTTGCACTCATAAATAACTTCTTTTGTGCCTGACTCAAGAACATGTGAATATATAGTCAATGTATATGTGTGGATATGCACACCGATGAATCTATAAATGAGTAGGCATGTATTTTTAGTATTAATTTGTCTCACTAATATTACCTGTTTTTGTTATTTAGGCCTGCTGTGCTGTTCTCCAAAGCTGGGTCTCAAAAAAGTTTATGACTGGATGGTACACCTTCGTCATTTCTTTAATATTTCTTGAAACCCATTTTTAATACCCTACAGTGCCTTATTTTTTTTAAAAAAATGTATGTTGCAGTGTGGTTCTTTTCCCTGTCGCAGTCACATTTTTCATTACATGGTGGTTCATTCAGTTTGTTGATGGTTTCTTCAGTCCATTATATGCCAAGCTTGGTGTTGATATATTTGGTAAGCTTTTGATGAATACGCTGCTGCCCTTTGTTGTTTATGGTTGTCATTGAAGTTGTTACTTTGGTGACTGAAAGTGTCGGCTTTAGTTAAGTTGACCTAGAGATTACGTTTTGGTGTAGGGATTGGCTGATAAACTGTAGTATCATTGCTAATCTTATAACCTTGTACAAACTGAGTGTCTAAAATTTGCAACTGAAGGTTTAAAAATTTCCAATCAGTTTTTGGATCTTATCTATGATGTATGAAGCAAATGGAGCTTGCTTGAGATTTGTCAGTAACCATTGTTGAGTTTTTGGATCTTGCTATTGTATAATATTGCTAGAGGTTTCAAAAAACTGATATGAGGATCTTCCAGACAAATCTTTTGCATTTGGAGAAATTTTGGAAAACATACAGGGATTGCCTGTTTCTACACGAGGGGAATTTGTTGAAAGAGTAATGTGATTATGTTTTCCACGATTTCTTTTGCATCTCTTTCTCCTGTTTTGTGTTTAATCTTTTACTGCATCTGAGAAAAAGGCATATGAATCCATTTCCTTGATTTTGCTGTAATCTAAGTCATGTTCAGTATCACTTCCAGTTCTACTTTTTGGAAAAATAAAAACAGATTTTTTTTTTTTTTGTTTCTGTTTTATTTCCATATATCAATTAGTGCAAATGTATTCAGTAGTCACAAACATGTCAGTAATAAATTTGGCTTCGAGCTCCAAAATGTCTGCCCCATTGTAGCTTCTCTTGCCTCTCCATGGGATCTCCCCACCTACGTGCACTATCCTGCTTTGTCTCGCTCCTCTCTGGTTTGCTCATAGCTGTGTTCTTGGTGCTTGGAAGTTGTTTTTAAAGGATCAAGCTGGAAATGAGCTTAGTATCAGGCTAGGGCTTGAATCTGAATCAAGAGGGAGAGGCAAAGAAGAAGAAGAGGATGGAGGGTGAGACTGCAGGGCCTACTTGTGGATGGCTGAAGAAGATAAAACTTATGTGCTCAATTTGACTGCCCAGAGTGAGGTTTCTTGGGTATTGGGAACTTTGGAGGATGGGATGTAGATGGACTGGAAATCTTAGCATTGCTAGTGTGCTTGATCGATTCACTTGGGAATGCCAAGTTCTTGGAGAATGTGAAGGATTTGGAGGGCATGCTTAATCTAACTGCCTAAGAGAATAAGGATGACTGGATTGTGTTGGGGATGAGGCTATGAGGGCACACTTGTTGTGAAACTTGCAAAGCCACCTAGAGGGATGTAGGAGATGAGATAGGCAATGTGGTGAGCAGGTGAAAGAGAGGAAGATTGAAGAAGAGAATGTTGCTGATGTAGGTAGGATCTTAAGCTTTGATACCAAAATCTGATGCAGGCAAAATGATATTGAATCTTTTAAGCAGGCAAAATGATATTGAATCTTTTAAGCCAGAGGGAATTAATGTAGCCAAAGAAGAAAACAATAGGAAAACTAATTCTTTAGCCAGCGAAGATCTCTTAATTCTTGAAGAAGATGATTCTAATATGTAAGAGAAGACTAAATCTTGTGATATTTATCGAAATCATTGTATAGATAAATTTAAAGGTTATTATATCTCACCCCATGTCGATTAATCGAGAGCTAAATCTTTCAAGCTAGGAGGAATTGGTGAAGTTAAAGATTCTTATATCTATCAATTATTCAAATTAGAGAAGTTGATGCTTAGAAAGAGGGCTTATCAAAGAAAATCTTGTGATGAACGAGCGAAGATCAAATAGAAAGCATTGTTACATCGAAAGTTGTATATGAACAAACTTGAAAAGTTATTTTATGAGATTGATGCTAAGCTAAGATGGTAAGATAGAATATATTCTATGAGACCACTAGATTGATATGCACTTCTTCAAAGAAGAATGAAAGAATTTAATCTATAAGTATTCGATGAGCTTAAATTTTGAAGTGTAACTTCAGTTGTGTTAGAAAAGGCTTTCTAATGCTCATTAATTCAAAAGGAAGCTTTGCCAACATCAATTTAATTGAAGTTTTCAAGATAATTTAATTTCAGGATGTCCGTTGTTGAGTTAACTTTCTAACACATCTTAAATCACTCAAAACAAAGAAACCATGAGCTAATCATGAAAGATGAGACAATGCTGATGAAGTTCCTAAAAATTACAAAAATGCCATTTCCACAGTTCATGATGGATAAAATGATTTTTCTTTACTTTTGCTTGAATTTTTATGTTTATTTTCTTTAGGAATTCAAGTTACAAGAGTTAGAAACCAGTTAGAATTTAAATATATATTTTTTCAAAAATTTATTTAACATTTATATCTTTCTTTAAAAAATTTGTATCCTATAAAAACTAGGACGTCTATTGGTTTTAAGAGATCTCATCTATAAATAAGCCCCTGGTCTACCTTATTAAATCAATCTTCAGTAATACAATTTGAAATTTCTTTCTTTTCTGGCTTGCAGTAATTCTTAGCTTGATGTAGCGCGAGACCACAATCTTTCTCAAAGAGGTTGGAGGTGCTTAATCGAAGTCCTTTAAGAAGTTGATGTGAGACTAACAATTATCTTCTTCAATAATTTTGTTTGTATCAAATATGGTATTGAAGCTCAAGATTATGCCTGCATCAGTCGCTGGATGTCAAATAAGAGCTTTTGTATCCAATGATTTAAGTCTCGGCAGAACGGGGACCGAAACGATCAAGACGTCTCGTCCTATAGAGATTCCGGAACCTATCTTTGCCATCTCATCCCATCCCATTTTGGCTATAATATATTATAACGTTAATTTTAAATCTATCTAATTTATCATAAAAATTATAACTTTTGAAGTTCAGATGTTTTTAGAAATCAAATAAAACACTAAGGCTTCATAAATATTTCTTTTTAGGAAAAAAGCATACCAAGCAAGGACCGAGACGCTTGACCAAGTTGGGGGCAGAGTTGGGATGGAATGTGTAGCATCTTGTTCTATAGAAATACCGGGATGCCTCTATCCCATGAAATTTAAAACCTTATTTGTATCTCAAAAGAATTACAAGCAACAATAATTGCTTTCATATTTATGAGAAATCTAGACTCTAATTTATCAACAAATTACAATAAAAACTCATGTTGAACAGACTGTTGCCTATGTATTTGTTTTTTGGTTTCTTGAAAGCTGAAATTGAAAGAAATTACACTATGTTTTAAATTTCTGAAGTCTTCATTGTGGCAAATAATGTTTTTAGTGTTTTACATAATAAATGGTAAATTATTTAGTACTAGAGACCATTACGGATGATGCATGTGCATATGTGTTATACATGAATAGTTGTGACTTTTGAAGATAAGATATATGGGAACATATCACATAGTCTCTCTAATTGCAAAGATTAGTTTGAATTAAAAAGAGTTTTGGATGTATGAAAATTCTAATGAGAGAAGGAAAGTTGAAAAAGCTTTAATTCTAGTAGAATTCTAAAACTTAAGGAAGAGGCCATGCATGAAAAGATAGATCAAGATAGCAAAAAATATTTTTCTAAGGATAGTGGGACCAGGACTGCCTTGCCCTCGTTTTTTTTCCCCTTTTGTATGTTCAGAGACATGCAGATTATCTAGGTGTTTTTAGGGTGAGGCCTAGCTTCAGGCTTTGGGGCTGGCCATGTGAAGCCGGCCTCAAAGCCTTTCCCGTTGTATATGAGGAGATTGTACTGAGTTTTATGATAGACCATGGTAGGGTGGTGCAACTGACTCATACTTGCACAATAGATGAGTCGTTTATTCAGTCATATACACTGCTATGTTAGTGACAGAAAATGGTACAAGTTCTTCAAAATTTGGTATGCTGTCTTAAATATTATGGATATTTGGTATTTCTACTAATTATTCCTTAATCAAGATATGGCCAACACATTTATACCCTTTTTTTAAATTAATCTATTGCAGGCCTTGGATTTTTGACATCTCTAGTATTCGTGTTTCTTGTTGGCATATTTGTTTCATCATGGCTGGGTGCCACTGTTTTCTGGCTTGGAGAGTGGTTTATAAAGAGAATGCCATTTGTAAGGCACATTTATTCAGCATCAAAACAAATTAGCACTGCCATTTCTTCAGGTATTACTTTTTTTCTGCTATGATACTTGAACCAATTTCTTCAATTATGCCTTCTTTTATTGGAAGCCAATGTTTTTTGTTGTTTGAAATGTTTTGTCCTAATAATTAAAATGCAAACCCTACTTTTACTTTCTCCTGATATTGAGATGCCTGATAAATTGTCAATTAAATGTTTGGTCCATGGTATGCTGTACCTGTATGCACTGCTCTATATCGGACACACCGGACTGTACCAGCATCAAACCAAGGCATACCGGGCATACCAGCATTGGTATTGGGTTTAGTACTGAAATGGCGAACCTTACTTTAGTTACGTAGTTTTCTTTTCATAACAATATAAAGGATTATCCTCTATAGCTGTTAGCATCATGTTTGCAAAATATTGCTTTTCCAGTAAGGCTTTCTATTTCATGTCTGCTCCAAACTGACTTGGGAGCAAAACTGCAGGTTAGAGCTCAAAATATGCCCCATTCTTGAGAATTTCTGTTAAACCAGGGAATACGCATGTTTCTCCTGTGTAATATATTTTCCTCTGTACTTTATGGTATCTTAAGTTGGTCTCTACCTATTTTGAGTCCATTTTGATGAGAGGCAATGTTTCTTATGTTCTTGTTGTTTAAATAACTTAAATTTTTATAGCAATATGCAGCGTACTTTCTTGAAAATATGTGATTATGTGGAACCTACATAGATATGGTGTTATTTAATTTTTATGGCAACATTTGTTTTATTCTCCCTTGAAAAATGTGTTGTCTCAAGTTAGTCTATTACCTATTTTGAATCCATTTTGATGAGAGGCAGTGTTTCTTACATTCTTAGTGTTTAAATAACTTGTTAAGCAACATGCATGATGCTTTCTTGAAAATGTCCGTCACTATGTGGAACTATAGATATTAACTACTCCTTTTTCAGATGTACAGTCTACCTAAAATTCTGTTAGAATGATCGTGGTGTAACACACTTTTTTTTATACAGATCAAAATGCCTCAGCTTTTAAAGAGGTTGCAATTATTCGTCATCCTCGTGTAGGTGAATATGCATTTGGTTTCATCACATCATCTGTGATCCTTCAGGTACTTCATTTAAGATGATTTTCTCCATTAATCTGCTCTTTGCAAGTTGGCCTTTAGTATTGTCGCTTCAAGCTGTCTTCAGTCACTGATTTTTTTCTGGGATTTCATCATGCCCTATTGGTTGTAAGATTTTAAGTCTGCTTAATCTCTAATTATGTCATATTCTTTTGGTCCAAAAGGCTGTAAAAGAGATGTTTTTTAGGATCTACCATGGGGAAGGCCCAAATTTATCCCTAAAAGCCCATGTATTGCTCCAAAAACCAGGATAAAAGCATCCCTTCCAGCAAGGTTCTTGGGAAAGCATACCAACACTCTACTTTCTGTTTATAATGTCGGTAAGGCAGATGAGGAAGTACAAAAAAATTAAGTACCCAATGCATAATATAGAAAGGCTGATAAGAACCATGGATGTAGTTGTAGATTGATCACAGTGATATTGCAATGATCATTTTCTGATTCTCCTAGTTTTGAACCACCTATGATTACCATATTATGTGGATGTATGAAGCAAGACATCTGAAAGTAGAATAAGATTGGTGGATGACCTCAGTGAAATCAAAACATGTGAATAAAGCAGTTATATTTTATGTTCTTTTCTAGCAATATAAGGAGCTCTCATTTATCAACACAAGGAAGCGAAGGCTTACATAGTGGGTGACTTATTTATTACTGGCTGACATACATATCCAAATGTATTCCTTCATGTGATTAGACTTTAACTATCAAGCCTTGTCCCAACCATTTGCTCAGCTTTATGATCCTTGTTTGCTAGGCATTCCTTTTTAGGGCTACTTGTGAAGTTATTCTAAGCCTGTTCATATCCTTTCTCATAATTTCCATCCATGTTATCTTTGTTCTTCCCCTTATTCTCCTTCATCTTTAAACACAAATTAAAGCATACTTTTAGTAGATGATAAATTTTTTGTTCTGCAATGTCTGATAATTCTTATATCATGTCCAAAAATGGTATTCAAATAAATCCAGGTTTGTTATCATTTGAATACTGTATCCAGGCTATGCCTTACATGTTCTATTTGGTTCCTTGTTGCATGCATATAGGAACTGTACTTTTGTGTATGGTTAATTTTGAGGTCTTTCCAATACCTTTTGTGAGTTTAACCTAGCTTGTTATTTTCTTCCCTTTCCTGATTGCAGAGTGATAAAGGTGATGAAGAATTATGTAGTGTTTATGTCCCGACAAACCATCTATATATTGGAGATATATTTTTGGTTAACTCAGAAGAGATCATTAGACCTAATCTGTCTATTCGGGAAGGCATAGGTCTGATTCCCTTCTACCCTTTTGTTTCTGCTGCTTCTTTTGTTCCTTGGTCACTTTTTAGTTTATTCTTTTGGTGGATACTTTTAGTCTACTTTTTTCAATAAAATTGTTCAATTTACTTTAGAAGTTGGTACTTGAATATCATTCTCATATTGCATTTACAATGTATTAATAGTTTTAGAACCTATTACCATCTTTGCCATGTTCGACCACCTGTTTAAGGCTTATATAACATGCTAACAAATAATGTTGGTCAGCAAGCTACATAGTAATTTTCCTACCACATTACTGTGCTTTTGATAAGAAGCAAAATAGGACAAAGTATTGTCCAATATGGCTAATTCTCTCTTCCTTCCCCACCTCTCCTTTTGCCTTTTCTTTCTTTACCATTCATTGTTTTATATTCTACCTTATGTTTCTTATGGTTGGTTGCATTTTAAAATCTGATTATAGTCTGGCTTCTGCCCAGGAACTTGCAAAAAAACAATAATTAAATGTACACAATAAATGGGGACAATCAAAGTTTGTTAAATATTGTCCAATAGTAAAAGTAAGTGAAGATTTTGTAACGATTGAGTAAAAAATAATTTGATAAATGAAATGATATCATAAAAAGTTATACTACTTTTTTTTTTTTTTTTTTGTAATTCTAGATAAGTGCTGGCAAACAACCACCTGGAGAAAAATAGGAATATGATAAATTATCCACCTATATTAATTTGCAAAAAAATCTTAAAAATACCAAAAAATATAAAATAACAGAAGATAAGTTAATTAGAATACACAATACACAATATAAACAAAAAGATAAAGAAATTGAAGCATACAAATATAAAAATATTAGAACAAAATGTTTTACAATTACAAAACCTGAAGCTTAGCATAAATGGTTAGGCAATAAATGGTCCGAGCAGAGCTTACAATAGGGAGAATTGCCTCAAGTTCAGAGACAATTGGCATCTCTCTAATTTGATGTGGTACTTGAAGAAGATGGTGAGTCCTTCCAGGTAACTGAGAGTCTGACATAATCTAAGACACTCTAAAATGCTAAGAAATGACCACATAAAAAAGTTTCTAAGAATGAGTAGATTAATTATATGGATATTCCCTCCCAGATCTGAAGAATATGATGCCTTTAATAAATGCCTACTTATTAATTTTAAAATCATTATATTTCAATGTAAAGTCCAAGCGTTAGTTCAAACCTTTTTGACTTGTTGCACCATAAGACTCTGATCTCCCATTCGTCTTTGTAGTCCCTAACACATGATGGCGGACTGCTATCATCCTTAATCCTGTAGTTCTACCTTTGTGTAGCATTATGCATCCTAGCGACAAGTGCATCATAGAAATTCATCGAAAGTTAAGAAATAAAAACTCGAGTACAAGTTAATTGGTAGCAAGTGAATTTAAGTTATAAGCTATTCAAACTTTTCTTTTCCATCCAATATGGGGGCTATTTTAGGGGTTTTATAGATTACATCCTTTAGTCTTCCACTCCTTTTTTTCGAACTTCACTTTGGAAAGTATAATAGTATAAATTCCAGCTGTGATTTTATTTAGTTACAAAGACATAACAGAGAAATAGAGGCTTTCATACGGATAATTTTAAAAAGTCTATCTAGAGAAAGAGGGGAGAGGAAGGTTTTAAATACCCAGTGGAATGGTATGATATTGATAGCCTACATAAAATTGACAGCATCAAAAAGAATGAAAAACCATCAGACTAAATGATACAGTTAATATGGTATAATCAGTGCGGATAGGTATGTACCACTACAACTGGTTTTGACATCTCAGAACCTTTATTGATGCCTGTTTCACATCAGAATGGTATGGTATTGATGGTACATATTGACCTGCTAGGTTTTAAATCCTTAGGGATAGAAGTGGGGAGTGGTCAGAGAAAGGGGCGAAATACGAGGGGTGCTTGTCTAAAAGAGATTGCATTAATTAGGAAAACTGATAAAATGGATTTTCATTGATTAGGGAATTGGGGGTCATAATAGGTGTTTTACTGCTTTCGGTCAGAACAGAGTGGGGTAGGGGATGCCTAACTAAAGGGGAAGGGTCAAATAAGTTAAGGACATTTTTTTATTTGTTTTTTAAATCTTGAGAGATCTGATGCAATAATGTCTCAGGGTTGTCTGGGTTGCAATTAAGAAAAGTAAGCTGAGCATCAAGTCTATGATGTGGCTTAATGTAGATACAAAGATAGTGAAGAATGTATTTTTTAGGGCCAGATCATTTTTTTTCCCAGGAAAAAGAAAGAAGAAAAAATAAAGAAATTTAGTAGTTGCTCTATCAAAGAGGTATACCATTCCTATTTGTTAGCCTATGGTCCATTTTCTCTTTGATAGGGTTGGAATCCCATTTTTTTCTTTGTTAGATTTTGAAGGCAACCTAAGATATTTAATAGTAAAAAGATGCACACTTAAATGTATCCACAGTTTTGTACAAGCCTTGCCCTCATTCGGATCACTTGCATTATACTCTACTGAACTCTTGAATGTTGCTATTGTCTCAAAGCATGTAATGTTTTCACTAATTTTAATCTAGCTAGCCTTCGCATCATAGAACATGGGACTGTTGTTGAGAAGGGTGAAAATTCAGCAGCCATTTTGGTGGTTGCTAAACCCTTCTATCAACAGCTTGGTTGATTGTATATATTTTTGTCTTTTCCTTAGGATATTGACTAAAGGTAAGAAAATGGTTATGCTTCAATCACTTTTGGCCCATGTTCCATGTGGTGGTCCATGATTTTCTTTGGCACCATACTGCCATGTCCATTTGGTTTGTGCAGAATTCTATGCAGCTCATAGAACTTGCACTATTATGCAATGTCCATTTCATTTTCCATGCTGATTATAGAAAGCTTATCCATGTCCCAACTCCCAAGTATGTAATAAAGGCTTTAAGGCTTCCAATGCGGTTTCTCATAAGATGTTTGGGCTGTAGGCATGTTTGGCCTTGAAGCATTATAAATAAACTTGTGCTATTGTTCTTGTTTCTGATAGTTGGTTTTCACTACCAGATTCTGTTTTGGAATGCAGGGCTGTAACCTATGGGCTATGGGGTATTTTATTCATTCCTGTTTAGCACATCATAATATTCTTTGTTTCTCTTGATGAACACCAATCCTTGATCTGTCACTTGGAAGTTTGTTCACTCTCATCTTGTCCATAGATTTGTAGATTATACATCTCTTTTCCTTGTCACAGATTACCATATTTATTGAAATCTTTCATTAAACATTTGCTCCTTGGGAAAAAAATAATGATTTTATCAACCCCTTTACATATTCAAACTTCAATCTACTTATTGCAGGGTGATTTGCTGTGTTTAATCCATTAATTTTACATATTCACCTGATCTATGAAGCTTGGCCTATTGTAATCAGCAAGGCATCTGTGTAAGATACCTTCTATTTACACTTCTTTTCACCCATCTTCCTGTCAGTGTTCCTTGTGTGTTCTTGTTTTTCTAGGTAAGCCAGATATACTAAACAATCTAAGTGTGAATGCATCCATGATAGTCAGAAAACAAAAGATCCCTAAACTGCTGCAGAATATGAAGACAACCAGACTTCCGGCATATGTGCTGTAGTTTCATTCCAAATTATTTGATTCCTCTACATAAAATAGATTTTTTAAAAAAAGTTATTGTGACATGAAAAAGGATTTTTTTTTTTTCCTTTTTCTTTTTTTTTTTTTTGAGGAGTGACATAAAAAAGGATTCATGTAACTGTCCTAAACTAGTTTGGGATAAAGGATTTGTTATTGTGCTTTTGCAGTATTGTGACATGCAGGGAAGATATTTGTTGTGCCCATTGGTTACTTTACTTTTTTTTTTTTTGAGTAGATGCTTTTTACCCAGGTACTTTAGGTGCTTGTGCTCAGTCTCTAAAGGATATTAATTTGCACGCAAAGATTTGCTACCAGTGCATTTATTTTTAATACTGTTGCTGAATGTACTTGGAAGTAAGCTTGAAAAGAAATTCAATACATTTAAATTTTTGAACTGGAGTTTTGGTAATTTTGTGTGAGATTTTTATTGATCTGTGCATTTTTTGACTTAAGTATCATCAGCCACTCCAATATCTCCACAAGAATATTAAGCAAACTGACCCAGTCTAAGTTGTCAAATCATCTTCGCCCAGAACCTGAACTTTACACAACACTATCAACAAGTTCTACTTAGGATGCTTTGTTTTTCTCTAACATATTTGTGGTTTATTAAACATTATTCAGAGATCATTGTTTCTGGAGGGATGACAATGCCACAAATGATTGCTCCTCTAGAACAGATGCCACGCAAGAATCAGGGCATTCGCTTAAACAGGATTGGATAGCAAGGTGATCTGCATGCTCTGAGATTATTTGTGAGTCTTCTTGGTTATAAACTGTGAATATCAGTTTGATCTGCTGCAGTTTGGTTGATGTCAGGTTAAATACAAGTATGATCTGGATTATGGTATTTTCCATAAATACAAATCTTAACTTTTGCTTTGTTATTTGCTGGGTTTTGTTAGGTGGTGCATTTTCTTGGCTTTTTAGCACAGAGAAGCAAGGAAAAAAGGAAGAAGCTCAAGCTTGATGTTCTCTGACATACCTCAATAGTGCTTAGGCTGTGCAGTTTCACTGGATGATGTTGTAAAACTGTTGCTCTCTTTTCATATTTCTGTTGTTTAATGTACAAACAGATAAGGTATTGTTACTGCATATACGAGGCATACATGTATCATGAAGGAGAACCTTTGGTACCATAATGCCAGTTATAGTGTTGTGCTGCACGTTGTGGTCTGCTTTTAGGCATTCGTTTGGCATCTTTGATCAAGCTGTGAGAACGGGCTATGGCTGTATCTTGTGTCATGTGAACAGCAATTTTCTTTTATAGGATTTTAAGTTGAGGTAATTCACCAGAGGATCTAAGAGAACTTCGGTTCTGTTCCTCTGATTATATGCAAGCATGCTTATATTTGTCTTTATTGATAGAGTTTATATATATATATATATATATATATATATATATATCCAACATTTTGTTGTGCTGATGAAATTGTCTCATATTAAAAAGGTGACATGTTTATTTTCTTTTTTCTTGTCTTCACACTAGGATAATCATAAGAGCTTAGAATCTCTTCCATCAATGTTGCTCTACCCCTCTACTTGAGGTGGAGTAAGGCTAGCATGGGCTCCCACCATGAGAAGCGTTTAGGTGAAGATGTCGTGCATCCATTTCTCAAAGAGGTGAGTAAAGTTAGCGGTTATGGTCCATGCAGTGCGAGTAGGGTTGAGGTTCTCGATCTAGGCATCCAGTAGGAGGCATACAACGGCTTTGCGGATCCAGCTAGCGTGGACGTTCATGATGATAAATTATTGGAAATTAAATACGTTTATGATGGTAAATTATTGAAAATTAAATCAAGCATGAAGTTCAAGTCCTAAAGGCTATTTTATTTAACCATTAAAAGTTCTTACTAGTATTGATGTAAAAATTTATTTTTATCAAATTTAATTTTTTTATTCTATAAATATGATTGTCTAGATTATTGTTTATGATGTGCCCGATGGCGTGCGATGGTTACGTAAGTTCCAGTGTGGCAACCAGGATCCTGAAGGCCGTTGAAGCTGCACTAGTATTAAAGCCGTACGGATCTCAAGTCTCAGCACAGATTTGAAGGCCATCAAAGCAGCACTAATCTTGAGCAAGAAGCAGAGACGCTCTCTCCTTCATCCTGAATCCAACCGGCGAGGAAGCCGAGCAACCAGCAAGGCGCAAGCTCAGCCATGACCAGCCACCGAAGAGAGGGCCGGCGGTGAGGCGGTCGTAAACAAACAGCGAAGGAAAAAAAAAAAGAAAAAGAAAAAGAGATCCCGGTGATTAGTGTCCGGCGGAGCCAGGATTTCGGGCATGAGAACGAACTCGAAGAAACTTCAATCGACATAAAGGAGGACGACCGGAATCTTTCAAAGGCGGCGTGCGATGACGGTAGATGGCAGATTGGCCTCCTCCAGTGGTGGAAATCAAGCGGGGAAGAAGCCCGCGGTTTAGGTGGCGCGGACAGGCTGTCGTGGCGATGGATCGGGCGAGACGTTGAGGTATGGCAGCCTCTTCCATGAACCCCGCGGCCGAGGGAGAGAAGAGATGGCAAACGCCGGTGAGCGCCGGCAGATCGGCTGCCGGGCGTGAGTAAAGTCGAGGAGGGGAATGAAGAAGGAAAGCAGGAAAACAAGAAGAGGAGAAGGAAAAGAAAAGTAAGAAAAAAAAAAAAAAGAGAGGGAAGAAAATCTTCTTTTTTTACTCTCTTACTGAAAAAAAGGTTTTTTTTTATTTTTTTAAAAAAAATCATGTTATTTAGCCTGGAATAAGTCAGAAATAAGTTCAGAATAAATCTAAAATGACTTGGAATAGACGAAGTCCTTGAAGATTTTTTTTAAGAAGATGTTAACATCCCTTCTCTTGAGCGAGGTATAGCTATAAATTCTATATATGTTTATTATTCAATTTTTAAATTTTATTAAAAAATTAATTTTAAGGAGTGACAAATTCAAATGTAATTCTTCTTCAAAACTATAGATTTATGGAATGTCATAAAAAAAAGATTTTGATGAATCAACAAAGATAGAAAAGTTATCGGTTGCATAAAAACAAGAACTAAAGTATATCCATACAAATAATATATATGCTCTGCATCATATATTTCAAAGTATAAAATTATCGATTTTTTAAAAATTTATTTATGTAAAAAAAGCAAAAAAAGCTTGGGATATTATGGTTACATCTTATCAAAGTGCATATAGGGTTAAAAAAAGTGCGGCTAAGGAAGTAGTTTGAACTTCTTCAACAAAAGAAAAATGAAAGCATTGTTGATAATTTTATAATAATTCAGAATCTTATTAATGACATAAAAGCTAATAGAGAGGATATCCATGATGAGAAGGTCATAGAGAACATTCTTTAAATCTTGATTAAGCAGTTTGAATATACGGTGATTGCTATTGAAGAAATAAGAAATACCAAATCCATGACGATTGATGAGTTGCAAGGTTCATTAGAGGAAGATGAGCAACGTCTGAATAAAAAAAAGCAATAGTTGTAGTTAAACAAGCATTGAAAGCTTAAGTAAATTTGAAGTAAGGAAACAAGTCGTTAAATAAGGCAGAATTAAATTAAAAACGTCAGAATTATAAAGGTAGACGAGGACAAAATAAATCTAATCAAAAACAAAATGAGTACCAAACTCAAAACAGAAATAAAACTAATATTCAGTGCCACAAGTATAAAAAGTATGGGTATTATTAGTCTTGAGTGCAAATCTGATATTCAATGTCATAACTGTAAAAAGTATGGTCACTACAGTCATGAATGTTGTGCCAAAAGATCAGATAACCGGAAGAATTATGCTAAAGTTGTTGAAAATAGTGTGAAAATAAAGAGACTGTGTTGTTAACCAGTCATGTAGTAGTGAATGAAGATGATAGTCAATGGTTAATAGATACAGGGTACAGTAATCATCTGAGTGGCAAGAAGAATATGTTTAATTATGGTACATGTTTGATTAGGGTATAGTAATCATCTGAGTAGCAAGAAGAATATGTTTGATTTAGATGAGTCTTTTCGCACTACTATAAAACTTGGAGATAATACAAAGTTGTCAATTTATGGAAAGGAAAATATTGATATTAGATTAAAGGATGATTCTCTTAATTATATTTTTAATTTATTCTACACTCCTAATATCCGTCAAAATCTCTCGAGTATAGAATAGCTTGCAGAGAAGGGGTATGATATTCATTTCAATAAAGAAGGTTGCACTATTATGGACAAACAATCATCTATTCCCATTAACTATCAATTATGACAAATATTTTTACCAAAATTTTGTGTTAATTGATGATAATTGGCTATAGCATATGCATCCTGGGCAATTGAATTTTAAGAGCATCAAATTTCTTTTAAATAAAAGATGGGTTTTAAACTTACAAGTAATCAATGTACCTAACAAAGTTCGTGATATTTATATTCTAAGGAAAAAACACAGAAGTTTTTTTCTAAAGGACAATCTTGGAGTGCCAGAAGAGTACTTAAATTCATTCATTCTGACTTATGCTCAGTGAAGATTCTTAGGGGTAACAGGTACTTCATTGCTTTTATTGATGATTTCAGTAGAAAGGCATGGATTTTTTTTTTCTGAAATATAAATCTAAAGTTTGTACTATACTTAAAAGTTTTATAGCTCATGTTGAAAAGCAAATTAAACATTCTGAGAATTAATAAAGATACTAAATATACCGTTTATGATGATTACTTGAAGAAGCATGGTATTAAGCATCAATTGTTTGTTAGGTATACTTCTCAATAAAATAGAGTGAATGAGAGAAAAAATAAAATTATTATAGATATGGTTAGATGTATGCTATATATCAAGAATCTTTTTAAAAATTTTTGGATAGAAGTGGTTGTTTGTGCCATTTATATCTTAAGTAGATGTTTTACTAGGAGTGTTTGTGACAAAACCTCTCAAAAAGTTTAAAATCAATAAAAGCTTAATGTTAAATAACTGAAGGATGAAACTTATTCAAAATATAGAGACATTGATGGGCAAATGTTATTTAGAAGGAAATTTTTTTATCAAGAATATTAAAAAATATTCTTTTGTCATATAGACACAATTGCTAAAACATTTTTAATGGTTATAGTTAATATTATTTTTTATTTTTTAAAAAAATTATAGTTACATCTTATTTATATAATTTAATTTTAATTACATTTTTAAATTGATATAAAAATATAATTTTTTGTGTTTATGATAAAAATTAAATATATTTTAATTCCAGGCGGGGTTTGGGTTGGATAACCGATTCAAATTTCTTAATTGGTTATATGCGATTCTGTTACAAATTTAATAAACTGATTTGGGGATGGATTTGGGTTTAATTATTTTTTTAAAAAAAATTGATTTTAAGGTGGCTTCGATTTTTGGGTTTTAAAAATAGATATCATGAGAGAGAAAGTATCCGACCCGTTGCCATTGGGGTTCGTTCGTTCGTTCGTTCGTTCGTTCATCCTTCGGCACATGCATTGCACGTGCCAAACTCTGGATAAGCCACCTCACGTTCTCGTCTTGTCAATCTCTCATCAGACGGCTAGCAGCTACGCTTCACCCATCACGCTTCGAGCTACTTTCCCATCTCCTTCGACGACCCCCTCCTCTCTGTCTCTCTCTCTCTCTCTCTCTCGCGTCCGTTCGAAAACCCTAACAATAAATCGATAAGGCACCCCATCTTTTTAAGTCTCTCGTTCTCTCGCGCTTCCTCTTCTTCTTTGATTCTAGGGTTTTCGAAATCATTGAGGGCAGCGATGGATTTCGACGAGTACGAGTACCTAGAGAAGACGGTGGAGGACGCCGAGATCCGCCAGGAGAAGGACCGCTCTAGCTCCCGCAAGCACCGAGACGGGGGTGGCGATGGCGAGGGGCCGGCGGCGAGGAGGTCGAGGGCGGAGGAGCAGAACGGGGGGAGGTCGGATCGCGACGACCGGGAGAAGGAGCGGCGGAAGAAGGAGCAGTACCGCCAGCAACGGAGCAGCAGGGACGGCGAGCGTGAGCGCGACAGGGATCGGGATCTTCGGAGCCGGGAAAGAGATAGAAAGAGGGAGAAGGATAGGGAAGGAGAAAGGGACAAGGATAGGGAAGGAGAACGAGAGAGGGAGAGGGAGAGGGAGAGATCTCGGAGAAGCAGTAGCCGGTCGAGGAAGGAGAGGGAGAGGGAGGCTGAAAGGGAAATAGAGAGAGCAAGGAGCAGGGAGAGGAGAGAACAAGAGTTGGAGAAAGAGATCAGGGAGAGGGAAAGCAGGTATAGTTTTGCTCTCCCGCTTCTTTACTGCATTTGTATGTAATATCGTTATTTTTTTTGTTTGGAATTTATTCATCGTATTTCTCTGTTCACTATTGTAGGTTCCTTTTTATTGGACAAGGTTTACTTCCATTCGCTGAAAGAGAAATTCAGAAAATCTACTGTTAGAAACACTGTTGGGGAGTTCGGAAAAAAGTCACTGTGATAGTGAATTCAGTTTATGTTTATATGATAATGCTGTATATATTGCAATCAGGGAGAAAGGTTTCAGCCTTGGAAGTTTACAAACATAATTAAAGGTCAAGATGCCTTTGACTAGAATTCATTATGTTGTTAAGTACCATCCCTCAGGGAGTTCATGAATGGAGATATAAGACTTGCATATAAGAGTAGAATGTTTTTATTTTTTCCCCCCAATAAAGATATTCTTGTGGATGTGATATTGCAATGAGTGAATGCATTTACAAGATGGGAAATTTATAAAAAGGAAAAGGAAAAAGAATGTTTTACAGATTCCACAATCAAGAATGTCATGGTTTTCTCATTCAACATTTTTTTAAAAAATAAAATAAAGGAGATCATATTCGATTGAGTCCCCGATCAAGAGGATTTTGACAATTCCATCACACACAAAGATGATGTAAAAGAAGACTATTCTTATTCAACTTTATTGAAACATTAAAGAAAAATATTTTTAGATGCCTTATTTTGAAATTTAATAAGTTGTAATTTCAATCTCAACCCCTTGTTGGATATTGACCGGCTATGTTGAGGAAAGAGATGTGGATTCTGTTGTATCTACACTATAGTAAGAAGAGTGAGTTCAGACCATAGTTCTATCAATTTGTATACCAATTAATTGGCCTAATTTTTTTACTTACACCTTTTATTAACAAGTATCCTAATGGCATACTACTGTAAATCTGGGAATCATGTCTGATTGCTTATAAATCTGGGAATCATGTCTGATTGCTTAATTACCCTTCCACACCTGGGAATCATGTCTGATTGCTTAATTACCCTTCCACACCTATCTATAACCCGTCTTGTTTACTTCTCAACTCTATTAGATCTGACCTATTCAAATTATTGATAAATCTCAAATTTTGGTTCTAAATGGGCATTTGTACAATTTCTTAATTGGGTAAGATTTTGGCTTGTAAGTTAGATATACCTTATAACAATTCTCAAGATAAAAGATAAGTAGGAAAGCCCAATGTAACATTACTTGCGCCTTACTCTTACCTAACACCCAGTTTCTATTAGGTTAATAGTGTACCATAAAAATAATAATAATAAAACTTAGTGCTGTTTTCAAAAGTCCATTCAAAATATTTTTGGTGCCTCATCTAAATATTGAATTACATTATCTGTTTTTGTCCTGTTGTTGCCTCTGGATGTACGAGAAAGAGTCTGGCATTGGATTCGTGTAGAAAGGACATAATGTTTTGCCTTTGCTGGTTGACTTAATGGGCCAAATCAATTTGATCAAGCGCTATACAGAGTTATTGTAGGATTTGTTTTCTGAAGAAAAGAAAATGATGTGAATTATGATCACAATGATGATGTGGAGTCTGTCATGTAAAGTTGTAGATTATTAGATAGAAAATGGAATAACAGGAAGTGCTGGTGGATCATTTCACTTCTTAACCCAAATGACTCATTAATGATTTATGGAATAAAGGTATATCCATTTATTGCTTGGCATTTTCTTAGTAAGTATATTTGTTTAACTTACCATAAATAACACAAAATAATATGAGAAACAGAAGTAATGCTCAATTAAATATGCATGATTCATTTGTCAATCTATGCCTGTGGGTTTGTTTGGTTTTTTGATTTTCTAAAGTTCTTGGTATTAACTTCTGATTTGTATGCTAGGGGTCTAGATATTGCTCAACAAGTATCATTGCAGAGTTTCTTTTATCAGAATCTTTGTTTTATATTCTGGTTCTGAGGTGTCCAGTTTTCTTTTTGCCTCGCGTGTAGGAGATTTAAAGAGAAAAAAGAATTGACAGAACCTGAAGCTGATCCAGAAAGGGATCAGAGGACCGTCTTTGCTTATCAGGTTTGTGAATGTCTTAATTTCTTCTTCTTAGATATATAGACATCATTCAAATATTTTTCATTGTTCTTAAGCAATTGTCTATCTCCTTTTGATTCAAATTGTCTGTTTTTGTGTCTCCAAATCTTTGACAATTCAGATGCCTTTGAAGGCGACTGAGAGAGATGTTTATGAGTTTTTCTCTCAGGCAGGAAAGGTTAGTGTGATAAAATTTCGTTCTTAATTGCTGTTATAAAAGCAGTAAGTTGATGATTGTTCTGCAATTTTTAGGTTTAACTGCATGTTTTGAAATAGCATACACCCACCAGATAGAAGTGTTCTGAGATTTGCATATTTTATGTGACACAGGTATAGTACCTAGTATATTATTATGGCATATGTGTCTCTCTTGCACAATTTGTTGCTTAAACTGGTATCTATATATAGGAATTAGCACGCAATTCAACGTTCAAAGAAGTACTGGTCCATGTCATTGAGATACATTTGCTTCTTATTGCAGTAAATGCTCCCCTGCCTTCAATGAGGCGTATTTAATGACTTTTTGTTGGCTCAACATACTTTTTATTTGGTGAGTGTGATAATGAGTAAAAAAGTTGACTGCTTCCCTTGGTGGTGTAAGGTGTAATATGCATGTCAATGCATCTTGTAAGTCATACTTTTCATGCACATTTGTTCCTTAAAAGAATAAGTTTTTAACAATTATTTTCTAGTTTCCAGGTGAGGGACGTTCGGTTGATTATGGATCGGAACTCAAGAAGGTCAAAGGGAGTTGGGTAATGCCTTTTTCTATTAAACCCTTGAATTTGCATATCGACTTGTTTGCTAATGGCATTGGGGTCTGTATAGGAATATACTTGCTTCTTGTGATTTGTTGACTCCATTAGCAAAGAAGGAATCACAGGCCTAGTTAATGAGGTCCCTGCTATTGTACCTCTTAATCCTTGGAGATGGCTGTAGCCATGAATGATGACTCTTGCAAAAGCAATTTTCCACTTAGTACCATAAATTATGGAAGAGCATATGATTTCCTTTCTTTATTCTTTTATAATGCCTTCTAATCTATTTATGTTTCAGGGATTAAACACTTTCTACTTGTGTGCTTTAAAGATATAAATGAGTTTGCCTTTGATATTGAAGGCCTAATGGTCTAGTGGTTTAACAAATTATTTGCTTGCAGTCCCCATTTTGTTTGCTAATGATAGAATGGGGATATGCTTTCCTGATTACTATGTCAGACTAAGCACTGTCCTTGGGCAAGCCACCGTTATCCCTAAGTGCTTGTTTGGTTGGGGGGGGGAATAAGGGTGGAAGGTCAGCAGCCACCATTATCCCCAAGTGCTTGTTTGATTTGGGGAAAAATAAGGGTGAAAAAGTTTTCTGCCCTTATCTTCCAACGTTGGTTGAAAAGTGGTGAGAAAATGGATGGTGGGGCCCACATATATTTTTCTTTCCTTCATTAGAAAACTTTTTTCATGAGAGAGGTGGTATTTTAATTTTTTTAGTCTTATGAAAAAACTTGCTAGCATGAAAAGTTCAAAATTACCCTTTTAACTTTGTTTTATTTCCTTCTATATTATATTTATGTTATATTATTATAACATATATAATGTAATGACATATAATATAATATATTAAATTATATCATATATTATAATATATAAACTAATATTATATTATTATTATTATTATATACATAATAAATATAGTATAACATTACATTGCATTATGCATTATGATATAATATAATATTGATATAATGATATGTTATATTATATTAATTCCTATATAATTTTTATTCTAGGGGTATTATATACAAATTAGCATTTTTTCATGTAAAATTATCCACAACCGAGCACAAGAATATATTTCCAGAGCTATTTTTCAATGCAAATTTTCTATCAACCAAATATGGTAAAATTTATTATCCTACAAAACTTTCCAGGAAAATGGATATGAGGAAAATTTTTTTGAGGAAAATACCAAACGAGCACTAAGAGTTGAATTGTTGATGAGATAATGGGAATAATCATTACTGTTGATCTTAGGGTCCTTGCTTGCATCATTATGATTGCTTGAGTAGAGTCTACTACAGTGCTTAAGGAGAGGAGAGATCCGTTATCAAGCACGAGAAAACCTTCAAGATGAGTTGGCATAGGAAAACTAGAATTATTTGCATAGCTTCAAGCCCATGCAACTCTTGGGAATCCTTCAGGGTTCTTCTAGGCTTCCAAAACATGAAAACAAAAGGTTCTTTGACCTTGACCTCATCAGCAGTGAATAATATGACTAATGATGGTAACTTGCTGCATGTGTGGAGCTTGTTAAAATCAAGTTTCACATGACAGGGACAAGGCCATTGAAGAAGATTAGAGGAAGGCAGCTGGTGTCACAACAACCAGGGTGCTCATGTTTGGTGCCATCAAAGCTTGACCCACTATCACATACTTGCTGAACCAGGCAGTCACCAGCCACTGCTCCACTTCTATTATCTATTCCAACACTGCTGGATTGGCCAGTAGTACAACCACAATCATAAAATCCCCAGTTAAAGCAGCAACTCTTAGCCTCCAATCCCAATAGGATAGCCTCATGCTCCTTGTCCATTGGCAGAAGCACCACCAAAATAGACCTCCAGCATCTGTGGTGGGTGGAAAGAAGATGGGAGGGGTGGAGCAGAAAGCAGTGGGGAGGAGGAGAGTTAGAATTGTGAGCGGCGAAAATGGATTTGGGTTTTTTTCTAAAAGAAAAAGGGGTAGCCATTCAGTCACTGGAATGTATTGGTCCATGACCCTACAGTACATGTATGTTTACATGACCTGAACATGTGTAGGTTTAGCATTCCTCAAGGGACAAATAACAATTTAGAGAGTCCAATAGAAACTGAAATTTTGGACATATTGGTTATAGATGAAAATTCAGGCAACATATTTGCAATTTACTGAACTTGAGATTTTTACTATCATATAATCTGATTCTGGCATCTCTTAATCTGTGGAGCTTCTCTATGGCATAGCTTTTTCAGCATTTGATTGTGACAAACCACTTGGGCTTTATTTTTTCTCCTTTACCATGAAAAATGTTCATCTTTATCATGACACATGGGATTCATTATTGTCTTCTGTTACAATCACTGAATATTTACCTTTATATAGGTTGGGCTTTTCATGTCCTTGGTCTGATGATGCCACTTGGTGTTGTTATCTTGTTATTCACGTAGGGTTTATTATTAGGTTTTGGAAGGAAAACTTGTTTTTTTTTTTTTAATCAAATTATGGCAAAGAAGAGAGCAAAGCAATCACTTGGAGCAATGTGCTAACAATGATGATGGCTGAATGCATCATCTGACTTTTTTAAATCTAATCTATAGCACATCTGTGCTTATCAACCAGGAAGCTAAGGGATAAGGAGTAGATCAACTTACCCTAAAAGAAGGAATAGTTATAAGCTGCTGAAGAGATGGAAATTCTTATCAAGCTAGAAAAACTTAATCGAGTCCCTGAAGAAATATGGACCATACTGGAGGGTAACTTAGTCATCTTCATATCCAACACTTTGTAAAAGTTTGACAAGTAAATGCAATATGGTTAAGGAAAGCAATCAAGACCACTTGATGCACCTTTTTGAGTGGAGAAAAGGGTTGCATTGTCATGGGGAAGTTGAGTCTAATTGGAAGATTTTGTGGTACAAAGCACTGCTGAAATATGCAAAAAGTGTCAAAATGGTACTGAATTAATATTTACTTTTCCTTTGTGAATTTTCTTTATGCTACTTGATATTTTCTTGGTTGGATAATACAGTTCTTTTATGCCTCATCATTGTGGAGCTGTTGCTTTTATTAGATAGGCTTTTCTTTATGTTGTCATTATATGTAATTTACTTCTGTTTTGTGTATCTAGGTGATAATGTTCCTTGATTTTTTTCCCTTTTTTTTGTCTGTTTTGTTAGTCTGTTGAATAATTAAAAAGACTTAGTCCAATGGGAAGCAGAGCCTTTACTTTTCATCCTTGGTAGGTTTTCATTTTTGTTAATGATTGTTCAAAAACTTATCTGTTATTAATTTGGTGGTTTTACAGTTACATCGAGTTCTACGATGTGATGACAGTTCCACAGGCTATTGCTCTATCTGGTCAGCTTCTTCTTGGCCAACCTGTAATGGTTAAACCATCTGAAGCTGAAAAGAATCTTGTTCAGTCAAATACCACAGGAGCTGGTGCTGCTGGAGCAGCTGCTGAAAGAAAACTTTATGTTGGAAATCTACATTTCAACATCACAGAAGATCAGCTTCGTCAGGTGAAAGCAAATGGATTTTTGGAGTTTCCCAATTATGATCTGAAATATATATTTTGTGAAGTTGCAATGAAGCATATGCCTGACCATAATTTACAGATTGTATTTGCAAAATATATTGCATCTTCTTCAAGTATGATGATTTTCTGATGCTGAACAGCCTCTTTCATTTTTGGTCCATATATTGTTTTTTTACAAAGGGATGGTGTTCTAATTTGACATTATATACTTCAAGCTTTCCTGATGTGCAGACATTAGATTATGATTGTATGCTATATTATCTTGATAACATTGAAGAACCTTGTTTTGTACATGGTTTTGCAATCATTGTTCTCATGGTTGAACCCTCTATAAATTCAAGCTTGTTTAAATTTTTTCTCTCAACTTTGATTCAGGATCTCTTAGCTCTTCCTCTTCTCTTACATTCGAATTATAATCAGACTAACCTTGGCATTTTTCTGCATGCTTGTCCCATCTTTCTTTATGAGTTTTTTCATAACTTTTATTTGCATTTTAATCTATGTAATGCTTATCTTATGCTCTTGAACCTTATTAGTGTGTCAGTTACCCAATAACTGATGCATACAAAAACTCTAGCATTTTTTATTCTGCAATATTCTTTTATTTGTTTCATATGTATGTAGTAAACCAACATTAGAATTTAGAAGAGAACTTTAAAAGGTGATCCATATCACATTCACCCTTCTTTAATTTCATGTGATGTCTTGGTCTCATTCCCTAGCTCTTGTCCAAATGGATCTAAGGGAAAATAGTTACTTTTCAACATATATCTATACATATTGATCATGGTCTTAGTTTTTAATTTTTATCCCACTGAAATTGTATGTTGCATACCTTTCTTTCTTCAACTAATATTCTGGGCTTGTGAAGCTTTCCTGTTAATTTTTCTTCTTAACATTCAGCCAACATTCAGACTTCATTTTTCTCGTAACATTTTGATTAGGTTTGCTGCCCACACTGTCAGCATTGCAAAGAATAACCAATGTGTTTAGGCCAATGGTTTGTATATGTTGTCAATGGTTGTATATGCTGCAGTTAGGCTGCTATAGGCTTGTGAAATTTTATCAACCAAGTATGGCAACAACTAGATTTGTTTTATAGTCTTCCCATTATTTTGTCTAAAAAGTTAAAAGAAAATAGTTCCTTAGGGACATATATCTACACATTTATTTTAGACTCTTTTTTCTAAATTTTTGTTTCTATTAAAATTGCATTCTTAATAAATTTGTTTGGTTCAATTTATTGTTTAAGGGATTGTAGGATTTCCTGTAAATTTTTCTATTCAGCATTTAGTCCTTGTTTTTCTTGTAAAATTTGAATGTAGATTCACTACCAACACTGACAGAATTGTAAGAAATAACCAGTCTAAGTCCATAGTTTGTATATGTCATCACTAATTTGATATTGGTTCAGGTCAATGATTTTGTCTATGTTGTTGTGAGGTTGCCATTGGTTGGTGAGGTTGTATATATGTAGTATGAAAACAACCAAATTGTTTGTAAATAGTGTTCTTATTCACTGAAAAACTCTAAATAGTACATCTTCATCCCACAACTGTTCTGGAACTACGAACTAATATTTGTGCCATGTTTTATGATTTCATTGACCACATGCTAATTGCAATGAGGAAAATATGAAGAAACATCTTTTACAAGTGCAAGCTCGTGGATATCTTGAGCCTCTCCATTCTTGATCCTTGACTTTGTGACTAACCTTACTGATTCAGGTTCTCTTGTAATTTTATTTTTGCTGGAGGAAAGCTAAAATCTTTGCTGAAAATTTAGTTGGTATTTTGGTACAAAGAATTATTTACGAGAATCGGAGTTTTTAGTTTCAGCAGAAATTGTTATCCATTTGGCTGATACATATATCACCTTCAGTCAAGACGTAATCGAAACTGATTTTTAGTTTTGAGGTCAATGGTTTTGGTCCAGTTTTGGTGGTTTTGACTGAAACTAGCGGAAACTAATTATAAATTGGTATATTTGTTTTTGATTTAGTATTTACTATTGTATCAGGCTAGTTTCTTTATCTGTTTACATGTATAGCCTATGTAATATCAATTTTCAATGGTTTTTCCTTCTTTTTCTTGAGTCAAAAAGTGTGATAGATAAAAAACATGATTCTTGATGGACCAAGAACTCCAAAATGGCCCTTACTATAGTATTTTGCAAAAGCTAACTTTAAAAAGTACAATACGTCTCACAGGAATGGTACCTTTTTCTAACATAAAACATATATGATATTCTATTACTACATGCATTTGATTAAATTGCCACTTAATCTTAAAAGTATGAGAAAGAAACGTTGAAATTCTGTTGTTCATGAGTTATAGTAAAAAATCGAGGAAAATATTTGATGCGCTAGGCACTAAAAAGCTTCATGATATTTAAATATAATGAATTTTTGAATAATGAAATTCCAGAATTTAATGATCTGTGTGGAGTACAAAATACTATTATGCCTGAATTTCATCCATTTGCATGTATTAGTTTTGACCTAAAATTGTTGAAACTACATAGATAAAAACCCTATTTAACATGAAATACTCTTTTGAATTTTTATTTCATTATAGTGTTTCTTGTTTTAATTTTTCTTCAGCATTTCTTTCAATATTTTGAATTTTTCCTCATTTTTTTTGATTTTTTTCTTTTTCTTCCTTTCAATCTTTTGAACCTGTCAAGGCTGAAATTCGGTGCAGCCCAAAGCTGAAACTAAAACCAAGTCTCAAAACCTTGATGAGAATGGAAATTATACTCTTTTGATGCTATTGCTTGAAAGTGACAATTGCTATCTTTGTAATTCCAAAGCTTCTGCATGCAAGCAGATCATGGGTTTGTATAGGACTGATTTTTATTTATTTTCTTTTTTTTGGGGGTTGGGTGGGGCGGGGAAGGGAGTGTGGGGAGGGAGTGATACCCCAAGAATACCCCATATGCATATTCTCTATATAAAAAAGATAAATGGGTAATTTGCATGCTTAATCATGCCATACTTGAGGATTTGCAGTTCAGACTTTAATTACCTAATTTGAGTTTGCAGATCAAAGGGAAGCAATGTGCGGTACTTCATGCAACAAATCTTAACTAGTTCTCTCATCTCATTGGAGAAACAAAAGATTCAAGAATGAAAAATATTTATAATTTTGAGATTTTTTTTTTTTTTTGATAATCATGGGTAGGGTTCTTTTATGGGTGCTGGCCATTTGGTTCTTGCAGCTTAATGATGTAATCATAATTGATGTAGGGTGCATTATTGAATGGTTGGCCTGGATAGATGATGGGTATGTTCAAAAGGAGGAAAGGGCTTTTATGTGGTCAACTATGTATGGATTTTGTGCTTATTTGTGTCCATTTGTTCATCAACCTCATTGCGAATCAGTTTGGATGCTCCTTTTGCAAATGCATCTCCATTTATATCTTAAACCTGTGTATAACATTGTTCTGTCATTTAATGCCCCATAGGTATTGAGTTTTGGCCAAATTATCATATCTCAAGTCTTTCTAATCTTTTTCCAATGACCTTAAATGTCTTTAGTTGGGGTTTTCGGTATTCTTGAACCCTTTTGGTCTTCATTCTTGATTTTGGTTCTTGAGCATCTTGTTGTTTATTATTATGTGCTTCACCCTAGGAGGTAAACTTATTGGTCCTTTCTCTTTTCTTCTCTTCTCTGTTGGCTAATTGAATTTTTTTAACTTAACTAATTCTTTTGGGGAGCTTGAAGTCTTTTCTTCTTTTTGCCCAACTAAGACTTCGATACTTGGCTATGATGGGATTTTCTATTTCATTCTTGCTTCAAGCACCTCATGGCTTCTGCTTTGGACCAACAATTTTACATCAATGTCAGAACTAACCATCTGATCTAATATCATTGTTGGAACTTACCATAATATGAATTTGTTTACTCCATTAATTGATGGCTTGTTTCTCTATGCCCCTTTTTGAATGGTTTTAGAATTATTGCCAGAATTTAAATCTGTTTTTGTGGTGTTTAAGTCTTCTGGCTATACCATTTTATGATTCTTTAGCCTAGCCTATAATTTGACCTCTTTGACAGATATAAGGAACTTGGTAACTCTTATTGTTCTGCTTTCACATTATTCACATGTTATGTATATCTTGGTTTGCTAGTTGAATTCATCTCTTCAGTTAAGGATTGCTTTCTTATTTCTTAATTTCCTCATTAGAACCTTTGGTTCACTTATCAAATGCCTTAATGTTACACTTCTTAGTAAGACTGTCCATCCATTCTGGGTTGTGCCTAACGTTTTATTGCATCCGTTATTTTAACAATTACGTAGTGAGCAATGTTGTGTCAGACTATTGAGCAACCAAAGAAAATAAGTCTAGATGAATGCGTAATCCAATTAGGAAGGAAATGAGGAATCACTACATTGGAGGAGGTTGTAGGAGTTGCACCAGCTGGAGACAGCGGTAGAGAACCCACAGAAATGGTATCCTTCTATACAATGAAAATTTGGAGAGATGGTTGAATAAAATCCTTGTCAATGGATATAGAAAGAGATATGGGAGACTTGTTTTAAAATGGAAAAAGAACTGGACTAGCTTGCAAGGCAGCTCTTAAAAGGAACTATTGGGGAATTTGGATGCCAAGTAGGGGTGTTATTTAGTCAGGTTGGGTCTGATTACATCCCAACCCTGACCCAGATCCACTAGTGGGGTTCAAGTCTAAGTTTTGACTCATGCCTAACTCATACACAAACTAGATTTAAGTAGCCTAGGTTTTAAAACACCCATCATTTCTAGTGGTCAAGTATGGGTATTCTAAGATCCATATCCTGCTTGACACCCATCATGTTTATCATAATAAAGAAAATGTCTTATTTTGTTCTAAATGTCGAATTTTCCAATATCCAACATGGTAGACTAGGTCATGCGAATCTTGATAGAATCCGTCACATGGCTAATTTTAATTTGATTCTTAAGGTTCATCTTAATAAAAATTCAATTTCCTTGAAGCTTTCATTCAAGGAAATGAAAAAGGCCACAAAAGGCAAGCCTCGAGACCTAGGACAACTGAGAGAGGGAATTGAAAGATCAAAAAGCTTCAATCTCACAAAACCAACAACAAGAAATGGATCAAAATAAGCTAACATAGAAAGACAAGAAAAAATACATACATATATACTTATAGATATACATAGAGACAGGGTACAGTCCTCTCAAGAGGAGAAGGTATCTATACTCCTCTCAGGGCCAAAATCATAAATAGGGTACCCATCAAAGATTCACATTGTTGATCATGATTTATACCATTAGATATACCTAGAAACCAGGAATCACATGTTTTGGTGGTCTCTAACTTAGTGATTAAATGGGTGGAAAAACATATTGTTAAAATGATATGAGGCTATATTTTACTATGATCTAATGTATTGATTTTCAATCTATACATGCTTCAGCATGTGTAGATGATGATCAATAAGGTGGATTCTCAATTTAAATAGTTTATCATATGTTTTAATGCACTAGCACAATGTAAGCCATTCATTTTTGTATCCATGTGATGCATAGGTTAGACACCTTCAAATACATGATTTTTGATTTTTAGGAATTTTTAGTATTATAGATCATAATCAACAGTTTGGATCTTCAATTTGGATGCTCCATTTTTGATATTGAAGTCAAGAGACATTGATAACCCTCTCTTCTTGAGAGGAGCGAAGTTCATTTTATGCATAACATTCATAAATGCACCCACGTGTATATATTTTTTAAGCTAATGATATGTGTAATAAGTAATCTTAAGCTTTCTATTCGGGGTTGAGTTGGGATAAGAAATTTCAGACCTGCAACTTTATCATTGGTCCAGGTCCACTGCGTTTAAGGTAGACCCTTAATGAGAGCATCTAGATAGACTCATTCCTGAACAATAAGTCATCAAGTGCTGATTTTCAGGTCATAGTGACAGCCCAAACTCCAAAGTGCTGGGATAAGACTTTGATGGCTATGGTTTATGGTTTTTTTGTCTTTTGCTTTAGCCCTTGGTTGGATGTCTTATCTCTCCACTTGTGTCTTTATGGTTACAGTTTATGGTTTTTATGTCTTTTGCTTTAGCCCTTGGTTGGGCATCTCATCTCTCCACTTGTGTTGCATGGCCTTTGTTCATGTAACCAACACATAACTTTGGTTGAATTTTGTCTATCATCTTATTGCATACACATTCAATCACTTGACCTTCTTGACCGCTCACTTTTCTTTATGGCATTGGAGTCCGTAGTGCTTCAGGACAAGCTACTTATGCCTTGCACCCATCAATTTACCACAGCTTGCACCTGTATCTACTTATGCCTTGTACCCATCAATTTACCACAGCTTGCACCTGTATCTAGATGCCTCTTGTCCTGCGTGACTTCTTTTGGCTCTGGCTTTCATGTAGCTTTGCAGGATTCTTCGTGACATCCTATTGTTGATCTGTACCTTATCTGGCAATCTACTTGTTACCAATTGATTCTACTAGCCAACCTACCTTTCTTGTTACCTATTTGGGTAATATGGCTTATTAATTTGTAATAATCGGCTTCCAAGGTTGCCAGTTCTGTATCAGTCTGTGTCAAAGGCTAGACAACTAGCTTCATGACCTACATGAGATTGCCCTCAGCCTCTTTGTTTAGTGTCACTTCAATGGTTATTCAGACATTTTCCTTGTTGGTCCTCTTATTACCATGCATTCTTAATCATGGACCTCTCTCATCACTCATCAGTGACTGTGAGCCCTGAACCATCACTATATGCGTTTTGTGACTTAAATACCACTTAGTCATAGACTCAAATAAATCCACTATTTTATTATCTTGCTTCAACTTCCCTTTTGGATTTTCCATTCTCCTATGAGTATTTTAGCATATTTTTGCAAATAAGATAAAGCAGTAAACACTTGGTGCATGATTTGGCTATATCTACTGGTTATCTTTTTGTACTCACTTTCTTGGATGGTAAACTTCAGAATTAGTGCCTTCACTGCAACGCATGCAGAATCTTTGGTGTATGATTTATCATTTATGAGATTAATATATGCTTTTATTTGAAGATTCTATTTAGCTTGTTTATTGATCTAGAATATAATGTTATTATAATTGATCCGTGGCATATTTCCTGTAGGGTAGTTTTCCTCTTGTTCTCAATTTATTGTTGATGCGATATTTTATCTTGTTCTCCTCTATAATTTTAATACTAATTCTTCTAGATCTTTGAGCCTTTTGGAGCTGTGGAGCTTGTGCAACTGCCACTGGATCTCGAAACAGGGCACTGCAGAGGTTATGGATTTGTTCAAGTAAGTTGATATTCAAGTAGTTCACATAATATTTCAATTTATATTTACTAATGTGCTCCTTGTCCTGTCAGTTTGCTCAAGTTGAACATGCAAAAGCTGCTCAAAGTTTAAATGGGAAGTTGGACATCGCTGGCCGGGTCCTCAAGGTACTCAGTTACCTGTTTTGTGAGCTCTGACCTACTCAGATGTCTATTTGATAATTTTGCTATACTATATGAACATTGTTTAATATGTATTTTTTGCTGCTAGAATTCTGCTAGTTCATTTTGGTTTCGTTTGGTTGGAATTGATGGTAATTAACTCAAAAATTTTTGTAACAGATTTCAGCTGTCACCGATCATGTTGGAGTTCAAGATTCTGGGGCAAATTCTGCGGACTTTGCTGATGAAGATGGTGGCGGTTTGGTGAGTTGAAATTTACTTTTATGCTTTGTAATTTGGCCACTTAATGTCCTTTCCCCTCTTTTAGTTATCTCATTGACAGATTATTTACAAAATAAAAAGTGAAAAAAGCATATTTGCAGTATATGGTTTTGTTTATTTCAATTGTGATCCTAAGAAAATATTTAAAAAGAAAGGCATTATATGGGTTAATTTTAAGATCAAATGATTTGAGCCAAACTTATATTCTTGGTCCTAATTATACGTCAGTTCTTGAGCCCATTGGATGCTAATTGAGGTAGTTGCAGCACTATCATCAAGTTTGGCAACAGTATTAAGCTGCATATGATTCACCACTACATTGTGATAATGAAATAAAAAAATGTTCTCATCAAATCCATCGTGCAAATCATGAATGGTGATCATCCATTGAAATCTTTGACTAAAACATGTATTTTCTGGTAATTATTTGTCTAAACTTGTTTTTGTGTTTATACTTGACAGTCTCTAAATGCTCGTTCGAGAGCCATTCTCATGCGGAAACTGGACCGAACTGGAGCCGCTGCAAGGTTATTTCTGTTGCTAGAATCATTTTCCTTTTTTTTTTTTTTTGGTATTTTACACATTCTATCTTCTAACATGAAAGATGGTCATTTTTTGCAGTATTGCAGAGTCACTTGGAGTACCTGTGCTTAATGGAGCAGTTCCGGATCAACAAGCCCTCAGTCTGCCTATTAATGGCCAGACTGCGGCGCCTGCTGTATTTCCTGCACAACATGCTTCATCCATTGAGGATCATGTGGAGCCAAGCGATTGCTTACTATTAAAGAATATGTTTGATCCAGGCACAGAGGTCTGTATTTCTCTTCTTAGACATAGTGATCTTGTTCATATAAGTTGCTAACTTCGGAGGTTATATATTTCAGACAGAACCAGATTTTGATTTGGATATCAAAGAAGATGTCCACGAAGAATGTTCAAAATTTGGTCATGTCAAACATATATATGTGGACAAGTGAGTATAGTTACAAGCATGCTCTTCTTTTGGACAAGTAAAATTAAACAATAATCATTATATGCGGTCATACTTGCACAAGACAGATTAGTGTGAATGTGCTCCAGCAATACACAGCTTCGGGGCTGAGAATTAGTACACATTTAAACATGCATGTATATCTGATACTGTCTGCTTCTGAAACCATGACATCTGTACTGATGACAGTTGTACTTGATATGTGCCCTTATGCCTGCATCTGCACATACTCCCATGATCTTGAAGTAAAAAAAATCCTAGGAGTGATATTCCAGGATTCAATTGAGACCAGCCTCACTATGTGGCGGCATCTTAGCAATTCAACTATGATCTGATTTACAAAAGAAGACGTTTCTCTATGCCAAGTCTTTGAATGAGAATTTTTTTTTTTTTTTATACTTATTAGGAGTATTTATCCAGAGATATGAGTGTTGGTTCATAGTATATAGCGTTAAAAATATCTGTTTGGATAGTTAAATAATTCTTTTTTATCTGCACTTATGCAACATATAGTCAGATAATTTGTGTATTGCTATTACATGGTTTCTGCACACTGCACACTGCACACTGCTTCTCACAATTTAGGGTTTTGGGTGGAGAACTAATAGATAACCAGACAGGTCTAGACTTGCAGACACATTGATACATTCCATCACCATGGCTGGACATTTTCATGAAGGCCATGCAGCTCATACTTGCATCTAAATGTGTTCTACTCTTTAAGGATACACTCCTAGTTCTGTTATTTCATTTAACAAGAAAATACATTTAGAAAGAGAGTTAATAGAGTACATCAAACAAAGGTGAACATAATTTTCTGTTCGCATTAGCAAAAGAAAAATCTCATGTTGGAAATCTAATTCAGCATTTTCATCTAATGCAGTTCATGCTTGCACATCCTCTGCCATCCCTACTTTGATGGTATTGCTGTCATTCATTTCATTGGATGATAATATTAAGCGTTGCATCTGTTGATGGAATGACAGTTATCTTTCAATATTCCTTGATATGTTCCTTTGATTCAATCACATACAGCAGACATGCCTGAGTATGTGGGATTGCAGTCATTCATTTCACTGGCTGTAAGTGCAATATGTTCATGCACCATGGTCATCCATTTATTCATATGAAAAAAATGTGATCAAGTGTTGTGGAACAAGTTATCCGTCAATACTATTTAATCACTTGCTTTCATTAGATTGGTTGGCAGTATCAGAACCTTGCAAACCTGTATATACAATCCATTAGCAAATATACCGCCTTTTACTCTCCCTGAACGATGCCCTAGAGAAGGAGAAACAAGTGCAGCACTAAAACTAGGCGCATATTTATTTATTAAAATGTTCTCGAAAGAAATTGTTCACTAAAAACAAAGTGTCATGGCTAGAAAGCTTAATCTAAACTTTTCATCAACTGATAGTATCACATCTGTCCACTATATACTTCTAAAAAGTGTCACGTGCACTGCAAGCGCCAAATGCTTGTCTTGTTTGTGTGTACATAAATGTGTACACGTCTTATGCATGGAAGCATGGATATTTGTGTGTGTTCTGTGGTATGACAAACAACTTGGATTGCAATGACCTGAAACTTTGTCCATGTGTCATCGTGTTTGATACTTTATATCTTTCAGTACACAGCAACATCGAGCCATTCCTTGAAAATCAAGAAAGTAGATGCTTAAGATGCCACTTAATGTTTATGGTCCAACTCTGTGGTTCTCCGTTTGTACATATTAGTGATATTAAGAAATGTTAGTGTCTTAAGTTATTCTGGAGTGTCACAGCATATAAATGATTCTGTTCACAGCTTACACAGTTTTTATTTACAGGAACAGCAATGGTTGTGTGTATTTGCGATTTGACACTGTGGCAGCAGCTGCTGGTTGTCAGCGTGCAATGCATGGAAGATGGTTTGCTGGAAGATCAATCTCTGCCGCATTTATGGTATTCATTTTGCTCATAACTCATTAACAGTCTGATATTTAACTCCTGGCATCTCAACCAACTTTTCTCTTTTAAGAAATTGTGTTTCCTGCTATATTCTACTCATAAGTCCATATATTCTACTCATATTTCATGTCCTAATGCCAAGAACTCCTTGATAAGATGTTCATCAACAGAGCCTTCATGCACATTGCATGATTACCACGTGAGAATAAATTTTGAAACCTCATAGAAAATAAATTTATAGCAGTAAACCTGACTTCATCTGTATTGCACAAATATGCAAGGCTTAAGCAATTGAAAGCAGCAATCCCAACAGGCAGGGCTTAAAATGTTACTGCCCTGGCTTGTTCCCCTGCCGTTATTTTCTGCAGTAGTTTTCCAAGTGATGCCCAGGAAACTTACTTGTCTGCTATCTTTGCAGCGGCCTCATGAGTACGAAGCTAGGCTTGGACGTGCTGCCTGATTCAGTGTTCAATTTGAGACTGCTGCCTTCTTTTGTTGGCTTGCTAGACTATGGTGTTATATATCTGATTTGTGGTTACTTGTGTGACGAGCGATGCACAATTGGGATCATTTTGATTACTGGTTTCAGACTTGTTATAACAAGGCAGGGTATCTATCTTTCAGCATTGCTGGGTATGCTGTTACCGTTAGTGTTGGAAATAGAATCTCCATGATGTATTTGATGTAGATGTCAAATGTCCTCCACTTCTGTGGCCTGTGTGTGTGTGTTATGATTGATTTATTTCATCTGTGTGGGCTTGTGGAATGGCATCTTCTTGTTTGCATGGCATTCTCTTTTTCTTTCCTTTTTCTATTTCAGGTAACCGCCATAGTTGCCAATTTTAGAATGGTATATTTGTGAATAATTTTATTGGGATAAGAATAAATAATTTGTTACTTATTGCACCAAGTTTAAACAAGCTATTGCGGTTAATGTTTTTGTAAGGCCATCTTTTTTGGGAGTGTATTCGCCTATCAAGTTGTTGTAACTGAGATCAGTAGTGCGTTTATTGTAGAGAGGGAATGTGTTTATTGTGCAGGGATTTTGACTGCCTCTATTTTTAACCTAATTGCAAGACCTTTTTTTTTGAAAAAAAAAAAAAGAGGTTATATGCTTAAATTTTGTTATGTAGATTAGTTATTTGGATGTAGTATTTATTGTTCGATCAATGACTAATTAGATTACTTTTGTATATGTTTAATGAAGGTTACATTTCAACTTTGCTTTAGTACAATTCAAATTGGACAAAGAAACACCATTCCTTTGAATGATTTGTGTTTTGATGTTAGAAAAATAAATATCATAATCATCATTAGGCAAATATCCAACCACCAAAATAATCGTTAGTTGAATGGTAGGGAGTACCTTAATTTTATTGAAATTATATGCTATATGACTCTTTTGAAGAGGACTGGTTTAAGTTGGATGGGAAAAGGACTAACATCTTTAAAATATGAAGTGGGAAAACAAAATCTTAATCTATTAGATCATAAGAATTATCTTGGGCTCATTTTTTATTCTGGATTTGTCACTCGGCCTCGGTGTCGACGCTCTCGACGATTTCTAAGCAGGCAATTCCCCACTCATTTAAGTTTCACAAGTTTGCAGGTCACGTGCGCTCTATAACCTGGGTGCCCTTTTTCCCTAAACTTTTGTGACCCCTATTTTTTGACCCCCCTCCATACCACAGCCCCACAGGGCAGTCATCATAATAGAACAAAATATGTTGCCAGTTTTTTCTATCTTTAAAAATAAAAATAAATATTATCCATACGTATATGTGCATACTTACATGCATATATATATATATATATATATATATGTGTGAATGTATGTGCACAACCCCCATCCCTCACCAAGTTGATTTCAAGATCCTCAAAAATGTTGATTTACCATTCCATCCATGGAATAATAATAATTGAAATGAAGATTTCATAAATCAAATATATGGAATAGAAATAAAGGGTTTTCATTCCCATTCTTTCATTTCTTTATCTACGAAACATATCCTTAGATCAACCCAGAGGTTATCAGTCTCTATTGATACCTCAGCCTTTATCAGGCCGATTTGCTAACAGAGGACAAGCCCAAAAATCCACGTAGAGCTGGGGGAATGAAGATCAAGCTGAGATCGTGCTGCTCACATTTTTAAAGGTAAAAAAGCTCAGATTATTTTTATGAATTCATTTATATAGTTTAGAGTAATAATCTTGACTGTATTTTAATTTTATAGTTAAAATATATTCTATACTGTTTAATAAATATTTATTTTTTAAAAAATTATAAAATAATTATTTCATAAATAATAATAATAATTAAAATAATATTATATGCATGCATTTTTAAGTTAACCGGCTTACATACCGATCCGATGCATGGAGAATTTAGTGTTCTATTTGGAGAGACACAGAGACAACAATCAGAACAAAAATAAGGGAGAAAAAAGATTTTTTTTTTTTTTTCAAAATTCATGAAGATGAAATTAGACCGCTCTGCTATCGCCAATTTATTTAAAAAAGAGGGAAAAAAAAAAATCAAGGAGCTCACAAATGAGAGAAATGAAAGAAATGCGAGGCAGATTGAGAAAGGAGAAATTCTACGAGAGTAAGAGCTAAAAGTCCAAGAAGAAGAAGAAGAATTGATGAGGCTTTGGAAACTCGGAGAAAAAGAGAGAGAGGGGATGGCGTGCCTTTTATTCAGTGGTCACTCTTCAGAGAGAAAGAAAAAAGATGGAGAGAACGACTTCGAGCAGGAGAGGGAAAGAGAGAGAAAGAGAGAGAGAGGAGGGATCAGAGCAGCATGAGAATGTGACATATAGCAATAACTTAGGCCACAGTTTTTTTTTATATATATATACATGGCAACAGCTCCTGCCGTGATGATCAATTTTTATAATATAATATAAGATGGAGAGAGGATGCGCTAATCCTAACTTTAGCTTGGCTTATTTTCTAAACAAGCAAGCAGGCCTCTAAATCTCGAGCTGAACTCAAGCCAGCTCATAAACAATTTGTTCGTTTGTCAGCCCTACGAAGAGCCCACGGTGGCGTCCATCATCCCACGCACATGCCCCCAACATTCAGTCCAAAACAACCATCGCACCTAATCGAAAATCCAGAGAACACAAAAATATTTACCCATGGCACAGAATGTTGATTGACATCCCATGCCTCAAGGTGTTTGCTGCTTCCACCCGAATCTTTCTATTGATCACCGACGCTAGTGGTGCTGAGGAAATCTATTTAAAATAGTCAATGAAGGTGAGAAGTCTAGATTAGGCACCGTTAAGATGCACCTTCTACCAGTTATATTCAACTGGCACCAGATCAAAAAAAGCTTTACGATTATTGCTATGAATATGTTTGGAGTGCAACTTTTTCTAGGCGGCACCATTCCATTCCCCGCCGAGAGCTCCAATCCCCTGTGATGATTGGCGATTGGTGGGGTATCGGAGGGTCGCATGGACGACAAGCGGGTCCCATGTACCATCCCACTGATCATCGCGTGCAGGGATTGAAGTGGGGAATGGAGTGGTGCAGTGAAACGTTGTACATTGGAAATGCTGTCCAAGAGAGGTGTAAGACGGGCGGTGCCGGTCCACGACACGACACAGGCCAGGCTCTCGACACGGTCTGTAATGAACAGTACTAAGCCATGCCAAGCATGGTCTGGATCTCTGCTATTATGCTAGACTAAGGTTTTGAAGTCTACAGTAGCTTCAAAGTTTGCTTTTTCTTTAGAGGACTGGATACTAGAAAGCCATAAAGCTGATTAATGCCCCAAGTAATAAAGATATTTGTATGTTTGAAAGATTTGCCGAATGTTAAATAAAGATTATAAAATCAAAGATAAAGATTAGAAGAAGAGGCAAGCCTAAAAGAATGAAGAATAATTTTGTTTAGATTAGTTATAATAATCTCTTTTTTAAAAAAAATATTTTTCAAATTGATTGAATTTATAAATCATCATTTTTAAGTATAATTTTATAATCACATGTAATTTAGGAAATAATCATTTCTCAAATAAAATTTCAGTTGATTTTATTTCATTATTTACAATTTTGTATACATTATAATTCATCAATAAAAATCAATAAATATTTTTTTCATTATTTCTTGAGGTTAAATTTAATTATGTTTCAATTAAATAATAAATTATTATTAATAATTTTAAAATTATCAAAAAATTAAAAAAATGTTCCACCAGTAGCAGCTCGCAAGCCAACGCTTGGGTCAACACAGGTTGACTTAAGTTCAATGGCTACAGGCCATAGGTTATCCAAGGGTTTAAATTTCGTAGGTCATATTGGCATAGCCCATGAAATCGCAGGCCAATCAAGCTGCAAGTTATTCAAGCTAATTTATGCCTCTACTTTTTACCACCACTCCATGCCCCATGCAAAGGCTATATCGGGTTTGAAGCTTAGAATAGAGTGGTGTGGTAAAGTGCTATTTTTAAGCAACACTTTATTCTCCACTAATCCTTCATTTGGTTTGCAAGAATGGAATCAATGCAGGAATGAGGTAGAATGAGTGTAGTAATTTTATTATTTATTTGGAATAAATAATTGAGCACAAAATGGAATATTAATTTTATTTCTGTATTCATTATGAGCAGTAAAGCTATAAGAATGGAATTAGATTTATTATAAATTTACATCTCTATTATATGCATAAAGAGTGATTTAAAAAGTCAATAAACCTCATTTTTCAAATTTTATAACATAAAGTCTTGGTATCAATGAGTTATAAAATTGACATAACTCATATGAAATTAATATAACTTATGTCATGTTTATATTGATATAAAAGTTATATTATAATATTTTTTTTGTAATTTTATAACATTAAATGTAATATTATATCTATTATATTATTATATTATAATTTAATATTATATGATAATGAAAGATGTAATATTAATTTTTTTGTGATAACAGAATATAAGTTATATTAAATTTAATATTAAGGGCAATATACTTCTCTAGGCATAATATAAAGATAAAGTTAGAATAATAAAAAATATGAGTAGTGAGGTAGTAAAATAGAATTGTGATCCATAAGTAGAGGTGGTAGAATGTCGATTACTCAAGCAATAAAAATTCTCATTCTAAAGTAATTGAAATTTTGACTTTATTTTAGATAATCAAACAATAAAATAGAATTAAGACTGGAACCATCATTTTATTTCAGTTTTGGTTTTATAGTGCGAGAGTACCAAGCCCTTATCTTACCATTATAATTATCTTAGAAAATCATATTGAGGCCCTTTCACAAGAGAAAAATATGATCAAAGTTCAAATTTCAACGATCTCATGAAAGAAAAGGTAAAATAAAGGAAGCTCCCCTATATCTGAGAAAATTTTAGAAAGAGGTACCGTTATAATTATCCTAGGAAGCCATATGTGTGTATGTATGCATGTATTGGCTGGCTTGTGGATCAAATTTAACATTGCTTGCGTTCAAGCTAGAATTCTATTTATTACAAGTTTGACAAATCTATCATCCAAGACGATTTAGGGTTCATAGAAATATAGTTTGCAATATAAACTTCATAAATTTTATGCTATGTTGTAGGTGAAATAATTCAATTAGCTAGAGTGTGTAGCTATTAAGGTTGGAGGTTTCAAATCCTTTCACTATCAAATAATAAAATTTATTTTAGTAAACTTTAAATTCCATACTTTTTTACTTTTTTAACATATAAAATTTTAAAAATTATTAAACTAAAAGTCCTTTATTTTTATTTTTTATTATCCTAAATTTCAAACCATAAAATCATGAAACTCTGCAATGTAGATGTTCTTATTTGCTAATTTAATGTGTTTAGTTCTGCAAACAAAACTTGATAAAATCTCTAAAATTATTGCATTAAAATTTTCAATTCTAATGAGTAATAAATTTTGTATCATTTTTTATTTTTATTAACCCTACTTTTAGACTAACAAGATAATGAAATAATGTAATATACAAGCTCTTATTTGATAATTTAATGTGTTTAGTTGTGCAATAAAACTTGATAAATTCTATGAAACTATTAGACTAAAAATTCCAACTTTCTATGATTATCTTTTTTTATCATGTTTTATTTTTATCCTCTTTAGTTACAAACTATAAAGTTATGGAATAATCAAATTTGTAATTTTTTATTTGTTGATAATTTATATGCACGAGATTGAAATTTTCAACTTCTAGTAAAAATATTTCAAACTTTAATTTTGAAACTATCGAAATAATAACTTATTGTGAATAGTGACTTTAGGATATATTTTCTAATTGTTCTCTATTATGTAGAATAATAATTGTTATTTTCATTTTGTTTAGATAATACTTGG